>BCIG01000005.1:390724-849029 GCA_001599915.1 Symbiotaphrina buchneri | reverse complement strand
ACCAAAAAGTCACTTCAAACCAAGAAGTCGTCGAACTTAACCACCACCAACGCCGGACAGACACGCAAACGCGCTGCTCTAGGCGATGTAAGCAACCCTAACCCTAACCCGGGCTCCATGGTGAGCAGTGACAGCACCCACCAGTACTGCAGGAAGACGTAGGAGAAGATGCTTACAACCACGGTCGGGAAGGCGAACATGCGCACAAAGTGCACCATCGTGTCCCACGGCTTCGGGTGGTTGATGCCCGGCACTTTGCGGAAGTTGATATACGCCAGCTGCTGTGTGCGCTTGATGTCGACGTCGGTAGACGTGATGGAGCCTTCTTTGTCGGATTGTTCTCGCGGCGTGGCGCAGGTCAGCACGTAGGCACGCGGGTAGAGTGTTTCAGGCAGGAAGAAGATTTCGAGGAGGAGGAGCACGCCGAAGAAGATGATGACGTGGTATTGGACCCAGTATTGATCGATCAGCGAGAAGAAGCCGCCGACTACAATGATGTGTTAGTTAGGGACGACGAACGATGTCAATGAGGTTGGAAGGGCACGTACTCAGGGGTCCAACGAATCCTCCCAGATCAATCGCCATGACCCATAAGCCAACGCGGAAGCCACGCTCATGCTGCCACGAGATATCGTTGATGATGCTCAAACCGACTGTGCATGCCGGGCTGGCGCCAAAGCCCTGGAAGAAGCGGGCGGCCATGTACGAGCTGAAGCTAATGCCATGGAGCGAGGTGCAGCCGGTGGCCACCATGGCGACGATAGTGCCGAAGATCATGACGATACGTCGACCGTAGATATCCGCGAATGAGGAGAAGAACAGCGGGCCGAGGGCCAGACCCAGCGACGGAATGGCGAAACTCCAGTTCACCTGCGTATAGGTAGCGTTGAACTGCTCCTCGAGCAACCCGAATGCCGGAATAGGCGCGGCTGTGACATAACTGGGGCAGGATGGTCAGTAAGTAGGCTTCGACGATGAGGTGTAGGGTCGATGGCTGGACGACTTACGTGAACAGGAAGTAGGCCCACATCACGATGGCGATGCAGACGTCTTTGCGCCATTTGGGCCAGTTCAGCGGGTCCATGTCATCGTTGGTCGGGTCGGGGAAGAGGGGAGCGCCGTTGGGATCGAGCTTGACTGCTCTCGCGTCTCCCACTGCTTCATCGTTTCCGGTACCAAAGGGCTGCACTTGCTTCTCGGGGTCGACCGTCTGAGACGCCATTGTGACCGAAAAGGTCTATCTGGAGAAAACTTCGAGATTGTTGAAAATTCAAGCGGCTTCGATGCTCAACATCTGCATCGACCGAAAGGAACAGCGGACTCCTTATAACATATTCACACCCTGCCAAGCGCGGTAGCAGGAGGTGTTATCTACAGTCCAGCTATCGGGACTCATCACTCTGACACGACCGAGACGCATTTACCCTTGGAGTCCGTCGAAGCGGCCCCTGTTTCTCGAAGGTTTCCCACCAATGCCCGGCCGCCAAGGCGCGGGCCGGGTCTGGAGCGGTGCTAGGGACGAAGGGTTTTCTCGTGCACTTTCTCTTTCGGGCTAACGCCTGTCTGATCCCGACGGATTTATCTCTTGGCCATGACGCTTGGACGTCACGCTGACTTGAATATTTTAGCAAATTATCGTACTGGGCGCTGATAATCCATCGAGATGCGCGGTGTGGGCAGGTGCTGGCGACCGGTATGTGATCATCGATGGATAGGAGCAAAGAAAAGTGTGTGCAGCGATGGATGGGGAATACACGGATACACCCAAGGGACTTCACTCTGGGAGGCAGGCCTTCACTATGATAATCGGTTCATCTGTATCATTGTCCTTCCTTTTTCTATAAACTGCGCTCGTCATGGATATTATTTTCCAGCTGGGAAACTTTACAATGCTTGAACACCACGAACGACATATCTTTGCCCGCCCACTAGCACCTGCTCTCCTTCCTTCCACTGCTCATCCCGCATAACACCTCCATCCCCCAGACTCAACAGCCCCGAGACATCACCAATAGTATATTTTCCTGTCCACTGTTTCCGCTGCTCATCCCACTCCTCCCGCCTCGCCGCAAAATCCTCCTTCCCCCTCGTCTTCCTCATCGCCAGAAACGCCCCTCCGCATCGTGCCAGAAACACCACCCTCGTTCCCGCCGGTGTCTTCTCGTCCACGTGCTCTATCATCTCGTCGCCCTCCTGGACGCTCTGTAGGATCCATGCCCGCTTGCTGAGCGGTGACGAGGGCGCTTCTAGCGATCGCCAGACCTCCTCGAAGTTCTTCGGAGGGTCTTCCGGGCCGGGGAACGGGATGCTGCCGTATTCTAGCGCGTCGCCGTTGGGGAGGGTTCTGAAGGACGCATTGTCGTCGACGCAGCCATCGGAGTTATCCACGATCTTATGCCAGCGGCATGTCACTGTTGTCATCGATCAGTAATTGCTGTCTTTGTTCTTGGGGAGGAGGTACGCGTACGGGGATCTTGGGACGTGATGGTGCGGCGGCCGGCCATGCCCTAGTCAAGAGAGCCATCGGCGAGACGCACGCGCAGGTCGACGAAATAAGAGCCGACGTTGACTACCAGCGTGTCTGTATCTTCATATGGAGGCTCGTCGCCCCAACGAAGGGAGACGCGGGTGCTTAGGAGGGCGGACATGATGCGTTGACGATGGGGGTGTCTCGTGCTGAGGCCGGGCAGAGGGATGGCGGAATGACTGTGACGTGTTTTCGGAAGTTTATCCTGCTGGTACACCTGTAGGTTTCCGAAAGGGGGGGGCAGGCGCTGTTCACAGAAGAGGAAGCCAGAAGAGATGCAAGAGGCGGGTCACGGAAATAACAGGGTGTGGGCCGGAGACTAAGGAAAAGCAGCTATACCCCGCATTCAACATGACAGATCTCCGTTATCTTCTACAAAGCTGCTCGAATGGGCAACTGGACGAGAACCTGATGGAGTCTCCCGGCCCTAAATGCTCCCAGAACGTGGCTACCCTAAACCGCGGTTCTGCACAACCTTATCTGAGATCTCCCTCGTCCAACTGCCCTTTTCGGTTAGGGTCACACTACCGCTCCGAGATTGTATCTCAGCGTTTATACTGCGGGCAAAGCAACCACTCAACGCTTTGCAATTGCTACTTTATTGTTTGCTTGATTTATTCTGTGGTATTTCTATGTACAAAACAATCTCACAAAGGAACCGATGTCGGTGACGGTGTCCAGGTCCCAGCAAGCGTTCATTGCCGTCTGCGAACCCTCCACGCCCAACACCTCCCGCGCCTGCTGGAGAAATTTCGTCTCCAGCTTTTGTTTCGTCATAGGATTCTTTAAAGATCCAGTGGCATGTTCCACATGGATATCTTCGACTATATCCTGTGTATTCCCACGACCACGGATCGTGAAGCGCAATCTGGCCTCATCATCGCGGATGTTCTCGTCCGTCTGCACTTGAATCAATTCCCGCACCCGTTCCACCGCTTCATCAGTTGTTGCCACCTCATCTGAGAACTCTGCTGGCCCGGCGAGGCCGTGAACAAGCGCCACTGCGCAGGCGTGGTAGAGGGAGAAGATCGTCTCAAGCCCGCTGCGTGGGTGACGTATGTTGCAGAGGCGCACGCATTGGGGGTTAACTTCGACTTGCAGCTCGACCAGATCATCCAATGACTTCTGGACCTCTCCCACGCTCTCTTGACCCCTGCCCTGGAAAACCCTCTTGAACATCTCCAGACACCCGTCAATCAACGGATGGATCACAATGCCGCACGGATAAGGCTTGAACGTGTTCTGCAGGATCTGCCAGTCCCCACCTCGCGCTATGGCGGATATTTGCTCCACGTCTACCGTGCTAGAGACTAGTTGTGCCCACGCTTCGATCGGAGCTGCCGCGCTTATGAAACCCTGCTGCGCAAGCATCGCGGCAACGATCCCGTTCTGCGCGGCCCGGCCCATATGCAGTGTCTTTGTGTCGGTGCCGGAGGCAGCGAAGATCCCAGACGCCATGCTGGCAGCGTGGCCTAATGCGGCTGCAAATTGCTCTGCCGGTAGATGCATCAACTTCGCTACCCCGGCTGCTGCGCCGAAGGAGCCTGTTGTGCCAGTGATGTGCCTAGTCCATTGTAAAGTTACCTGTCCGGTATTGCCACAGGGACGTAGATATTATGCACGTGGTACATACCATCCGCTTGCATAATGTGACGGAGAGATCGCGTTCCCCACAGCCAGCTGCGTCTCCACGGCCACCACGAACGCCAAAATGACCTCCTTCCCCGTCAACCCATTCGCTTCAGCCCACGCCAGCACAGCTGCCAGTCCCGTGCCCGACGGATGGATGACGGTGCGGAGATGCGTATCATCATAGTCGGCAGCCGTAAAGGCGATGCCGTTCAGGAGAGCCGCGGTTTGAACACCGGTACGTTCAGAGCGGCCTAGGATGCTGGCTTGGTGCGAGCTGGTGCTTGCGACGTGTGGTTCGAGAAAGGCAGCCAGGGCTTTGCGGCGCGGACTGCTGTTGGAGGACCCGAGCGAACAGCCGAGGGCGTTGAGGATGCAGCGTTTGGCGTGCAGGATCACCGCGGGTGGAGGCTGCTCGTATGTCAGACGCGAGAGGAAGGATGAGAGCTGGTGGGTGTGGCTGGGTGGTGCCGTCATTGCGAAGTTTCATAGTCGGGAGTGGACCATGCTGTGGCCCCTTCGGACATGTCAATTCCCAGCCCTGTAGCGTTGAAGCTGTTGTGATGGGGTGCTATGCATTCTCAGTTGGTGTGGGGTATATATCGAAATTTGCTGGCAGTGCGGGGAAAAGACCCCACAGCACCCGCATCTTGTTGGATGGCACAATGATATGGAGCCAAAGTTACTGAAAGCACCAAAGTTTCTTCTAAGTCAGATATTGTTTTCCAGTAAGTACAGAATACGGACCGGGAACAGCAGAAATTCGATTAATATTACGGCGAGGACGGGTCTTTTCGGGAAATTTTAGCTGGCAGGCTTGCGGGCGGTCTTGACCAATGATCAATGAGCTGGTGGGCCGCCAAGCTTTCGTTTCCCCAACCAGAGTTTAGTTCGCGCACGTGACAGCCCTACTACTTTTCGACGACGTCCACCGCTGATCTGCCCAAATCAGCAACCACAGCCATCGAAAATGAACGTCAACTGCCAGTGACAGCATCATCCAGCATGTAGTAGTAAGAGATGGGAGACAACCCAACGGTCACTGAGGTCGGCGGACCCATGGTGCCGGCGTCGCCCGCCTCCTCGACCACCTCCGGGAAAGCCCGGTATTCAGTGCCGGTCGTGAAGTCTCGCAACGGATGCCTCGAGTTCAAGAAGCGGAGGAAGAAGTGTGACGAGACCAAGCCGGTCTGTGGTTCTTGCCGTCATGCAAAGGTCACGTGCGAGTACAAGCTCAAGCTATCGTGGGGAGGAAGAGGGTTCAAGAAGAGTCGGTTTGGGGATTGCCTGGATGTGAATGCGAAGAAGATTTGTTGGTGAACTTGTCCTTATTTCAGGATTCTAGGGCTGACGATCGAGACAGTCAACTCGAGTAATGGGTTTGTTTACGGTCTAGAAGTAACCAAGCCCGAGCCCTTGGTATCTGCGACGGCCTCTACTTCTGATCAGCAGCAGATGGAGCTGGCGGTCAACCTGGCACCGCCGGGCTTCACCATGCCACACGCCGCACGACTCTTACTGGAGCGGTTTCTGCAGAACAGTACCCGCAGCCTATCATGCCACAAGGAGATCCACGCCAGCCTATGCCGCGAGCTCGTCCCCATGGCCTTCGGCAAGCCACATCTAATGGCCGCTATTATGGCGCTAGCAAGCATCAACTGCCTATCGCACGGCATCCGCGAAGTCGACGGGCGCAGCGTCGACTTCCTGATCTCACACCTGCTGTATTCCAGCATCCAGGGCTTCCGGAACAGCATGGTGAAAGAACCCGACAGCGACGCCACGCTCGCCACCGCCCTGCTGCTCTGCCTCTGCGATATCTACTCGCCCGACGACAGGCAGCATTCGTGGCATCTACACCTTAAGGGCGCGAGAGCGATCCTCTCGTCCAGCGAACGCCCGCCGCTGCTTATGGATGCTAGCGCAGCGCAGGACTCGACGCGTCTTCTCCTCGACCGAATGTACGTCGGCATCGTCACGACCGCGGCCGTCAGCACGAAACGCACATCCTCTATCGCCGAAGAAGCCAGCGATCCGTGCGTCTCGAACACCCCGCCGCAGAGCTTCATCGACGATTTTCTCGCCTTCTCTATCGATCTGATTCCCATCCTCGGCCGCATCGGCGAGCTCGCCTCGCTAGCGCAGTCCACCCCATCTCCCGACACCAGCATTCTCAACATCCCGCAAGAAGCCGAAAAGCTCCTCGATACCGTCCACGCGATGATCACGCGCGATGAGCAGACGCCGCCACTTCTCAGACCGGGCACAGCGACGGCCGTGAACGCCAGCGCGCGCGAGCTGGCCGATTTCCGGCTCAGCAACAGCATCCACCAGCACGCATGCCTGCTGCACATCTACCGGCGACTTCTGCACCTGCCGTCGACCACACCATGTGTGCAAAGCGCCGTGAAACACATAGTGGCGTGCGTGCAGCGAATGACGCGCGCGGCGGGGTTCTCGCCGTGGGTGGTGCATGCCATGCCGCTGTTTGCGGCGGGCGTGGAGGCGGTCGATGAGAGTGATCGCGTGGTGTTGATTGCGGGCTTGAAGGAGCTGGAGAGGAGCATTGGCGCGAGGAATATTGGCCGTGCGAGAGAGGTTGTGGAGGAGGTCTGGAGAGTGAGACAACAGACGGGCGATAGAGAGGGGGTGGTGGGCTGGGATGAGCTCCTTGATGAGGAGCATTGGGATATCATCGCTTACTGAAGGCCGATCTGGTTTGGAAGGTTTGGGCAGTGGCAGTTTTTGACACTGTGGGTTCAAACAAGCATGATGGTGAGATCGGGACGACGTTATCTACGATCATGGGGCAGGGACTACCCATCGACATGCATCATCTCCAGCAGAGGTCCAAATGCCTCCCTCCACTTGGCCGCCCTCGGCTTCGCAGACCCCGCCGCAACTTCCTTCAACGGCTTTCCATCCTGCAGCACCTCCAACCCCTCGGTAGCCTCCTTCATGAAATCCTCCAGCGTCATGGGCACAGGCGCGCGGTCTCCAAACACCGTTGGATACAGATGCTTAACACTCTTATCAAACTCCGTCGCCACATACGGAGGCACTATCTCGACCACATTGACGTTCGACCCGCTCAACTGCGCTCGTACGGCCACGGCGAAGGAGTGGATGGCGGCTTTGGTGGAGCAGTACACCGGGTAGACCGGGAAGGGGACGAACGCCATGCCGGAGGAGACGAAGACGAGGGTCGCGGGCTTTTGCAGCGAACGTAGGTGTGGAATGAGGAGGTGCGAGAGGATCATCGGCCCCGTCACGTTGGTAGTGACTTCGGCGGCGATGGCGTCCGGTGGGATATCGGACAGATTCCCGAAGGAGCCAATGCCGGCCATCAGAAAGACGGTGTCGATGTCTGGGAACCGCTGTGTGAGCTCGGCCGTCTTGGTTGGCAGGCCCGAGACGTCCGTGACGTCGAACTATGCATGCGGTTAGTGTCATCGCTCAGGACAACCATGGAAGACGTTATGTGCCATCTCCGGAGTCGGGGAAAGGCTAGCAGTCAGTGTGTACGCACCTGTACGGTCTCAAGGCCTGGAAGCTCGTTCTGTAAAGCCTGGAGTCTCTCGCTGCGGCGCCCTGTCGCGATGATCTTTTTTCCCTGGGCGTGGTAATGGCGGGCGAAGGCGTCGCCGATGCCGGACGTGGCGCCGATGATGAGGATGGTGCCGAAGTTTGCGGATGCCATGGTTAGTGATTACAACGCTGTTGTTCGAAGACTCATGTGGGGCTTCTTGGCGCTTGGAATCTTGGATTATTCTGCGAGTTGGACGGAGTACGGTAGGAAGGGGGATGTTCTGTTCAAGACCTTTATATGGTCAGGAGTTATCGGGGCTAGACGTGGGACTTATCGGAGGTAACGATGCTTCGCTTGGGAATTTGGTGCTTTTGGTGTGTTTGCAGCGCCCTTCGTTTTTGCTTATCTCCGGAGCGTTGTTCGCCTTCCGGGAGGCCCCTGGCCCGAGCGAGAGCAGTCCCTCGAGGTATTTTTAAGCATTGTTGAGTTCGATAACAGTAGAACTTCTTAGGAATTACAGGTAGAACAACAAACATGCAATGGACAAACAAGGACGTTGCAGATCTGTAGGTAGCTAGAGGTTTTCATCTTTGATTAGGACTTGGGTTTACAGCCAAGGGGATCTTCTCTTTGCCTTCTTCTCCTCAAAATCAAGCCATCGACGGCGACACTTCTCGCAGCGGCGGATCAAGACGCGAAATCCGAGACAGTAGATGGCTCCCGAGAGCAGAAAGCTGGCCCAGGAGCGCTGCGGGCTGAAGGGCAACCCATCTGGACTGTAGGGCGTGATTTTCATTTATACACTCTGCTAGGAAGCCGAAGCAGCTCTTCCTGTCAATCACCAAGTGGCAGGTTTGTCGATCTTAAATATTTCTTCTGGAGGAGCACAGTGTCTGCACCTGTAGCAGGCCTCCAAGATGACGGCAATTGTAAGAAAACGAGCTTCCTTGTCGGCTTCTATCGCTAATACACTAGTATTGGGACCCTTGATTAAGATCATAATGTTCTTGATTATTATCGCTGCTCACGATGATCCATGAGGACCAATCGCCTCTCGGTCAAAGCCTGTCCTGTTGCCGACAACCCATGCTGTCGCACACACCAAGCTTCTCTCAGCAGGTACGCAGCGAGCGCGCTGCAAGACCGCTGTCCTCTTACCCAAACGGGCAGGAGGATAAACAGGCGAAGCTTCCCGCCATCGATACCGTCCCCACACAGTATCCAATCATAACCCTTCCCCGCCAGATAAGCCACTGCACCTTCCCGAGCGGGTCTAAGACAGGCAGGGGTCCGGGCCGGGAAGACATGGGATGGAACGTCGACGATCGCAGGCCAGCGATAACTGTTCCACCTGCCCACCGCCCGATTCTTGGACCATGCAGGGTTGATGTTGCACCAAATGGACGCCGGCGAGAAGCTAATTTCCGCGCCGATAAGCAGGGATGGTTACACTGCGGAGAGGGGAGGATAAATGATGATGTGATGGGCGCCCGCGCGGGTGCCTTGCTGTTCCGCCGGGTTCTATGAAGCTATAAACTGGATGGGTTCCCCCCGGAATTGAGTCTTTGCTTGATTACGACCTGGAGCGCTTTTGATTATTTCTCCGTACCTCGGTTCAATTGTCAATCGTTGCCTGCCTCATCGTTATCTCTGCAAAGACAAAGAGAGATAACGATGGCTGTCCTTCGCTTTTTCGTCCTCGGCCTGCTCGCGGCTTCAACTGCTCTCGCGTCGCCTGCACCGAGACACACTCGCTCCAAGTACGCCGTCAAAGACACCCACCCGGTCCCTCGAGGATGGACGCGGATCGGCGCTGCGCCCGAAGACCATGTCATCAGCCTGAACATCGCGCTGAAACAAAGCCAGTTCCTTGAGCTTGAGCGGCACCTGTACGAAGTGTCGGACCCCTTCCACGCACGCTACGGCCAGCATCTGAGTAGCGAGGAGGTCAATGAGCTCGTCAAGCCCACCGACGATGCATTGGATCTCGTGCATGACTGGTTGGCGGACAATGGCGTCGACGCGAGCACGCTGCAATATAGCCCTGCCCGGGACTGGATCACGGTCATGCTTCCAGTAAAATCCATCGAGCAGCTCTTGGACACGCACTACTCCGTTTTCGAGCACGAAGACGGCTCGCGCGTCGTGCGCGCGCCCGAATGGTCTCTGCCCCTGCATCTGCACGAGCACATCCAAACCATCCAGCCCACCAACTCGTTCTTCCGGCCCAAAGCCCGCAAAACAACCCTGCGCATCGCCGAGCTGGACGCCGACGTGACTTTCCAGGACTTCCACGACCTGCCAAAGGACCTATCCGTAGCAGCCGTGTGCAACTCCACGGGCGTCACGCCGCTGTGTTTGCGCACGCTGTACGGCACGGTGGACTACATCCCACTAGCCGCAGGGCGGAACAAGATCGCGCTCAACAACTTCCTGAACGAGACCAACAACCGGTCCGACGTGCACCTGTTCCTCTCGCAGTACCGGCCCGAAGCCGCTGCGGCGGCCTACGAGTTCCCCATCGAGATCATCGCCAACGGCCAGAACCAGCAGACACCACTATCCGCCGAGCGGCTCGCCGACGGGCAGGATCTCGAGGGGAACCTGGACGCCGAGACGATCCTGGGGATTACGTGGCCGACGCCGCTGACGGCGTACAACACAGGCGGCAGCCCGCCGTTCCAGCCCGACGAGAACACGCCGACCGACACGAACGAGCCGTACCTCGTCTGGCTGCAGTATATTCTTGCCCAGCCGGACGTGCCGCAGGTCATCAGCGCCAGCTACGGCGACGACGAGCAGACGGTGCCGTACTCGTACGCGCAGGCGGTATGTAACTCGTACGCGCAACTCGGCGCGCGCGGCGTCAGCGTGCTCTTCGCCAGCGGCGACAGCGGCGTTGGGTCCGACGGCACGTGCTATACCAACGACGGCACGGATCGGCCGACGTTCCTCCCCTCGTTCCCGGACGGCTGCCCGTACGTGACGTCCGTGGGCGCAACCAAGGACGTGGCGCCCGAGGTGGTCGCGTACGACGCCAGCAACGGCTTTTCGTCCGGCGGCGGGTTCAGCAACTACTTCGCGCGCCCCACCTATCAGGACGCCGTCGTGCCGCCGTACATCGCCTCCCTGCACGGCGAGTACGATGGCTTGTATAATAAGTCCGGCAGGGCGTATCCGGATATCGCGGCGCAGGGCCAGCGGTTCATCACTATCTGGAACGGCTCTGTGGCGATCTTGGATGGCACGAGTGCTTCGACCCCGACGGCGTCGAGTGTGATTAGTCTGGTTAATGATGGCTTGCTGGCGCTGGGGAGACCGCCTCTGGGGTTCCTGAATCCATGGCTGTATAGTAAGGGCTGGGCGGGCTTCACCGATATCACGTCCGGCAGCAGCCTCGGGTGCAATACCAGCGGGTTCCCGGCCGAGGTGGGCTGGGATGCTGTCACGGGGTTTGGAACGCCGGTGAGTCTTGGTTTTGTTTGTTCTGGTTATTGATACGATTTGCAAAGGCTGACGGATGGCGTATCTAGTACTTCCCTAAACTTCTGCCTCTGGCACTTGTGACGGGCGAATAAATGAATGATGGTTTTATACGAGATATGACGAATTTGCAGCTGGTGGTTAATGAGTAGGTGACCACCGGCTAGGGCTGTTACCAGCAAACTACGCCCAATACCTTCTCCCTGTATATATTTGCAATGCCAGTACGGCATCCCATCTTAATGAACAATCAAGAATGGAGTTTCTTCGTCTTGCGTCTTCATGTGATTCCTCGGCCTATCACATATCCTCGGCTAAAGAAGCTTAAAACCGTCGCACCCGCAAATAATCTCTCTGATGTGACAGGCGGTCACAGCCGGTTACGCCCGGGTCGGCAGCTACCTGTACACTAGCATCCGATCAGGCTTGGGTAATCACACTGACCAACCGCAGTGATTGGGTGAGCAAATTGCTCCAATTTCCCTTCCATCTGCCGAGAGCTTGCCTCGCTTGTTCTGCGGCATGTAAAATAACACAATTGTGAGCTCACATTTCTCTCTTTCCCCCCTCGGTTGTTTTGTGCTCGGGCAATGCGGGAAGTTCCTTTCCCGTGACAGGCCAAAGGCCCCACACCACCCGTGCCGAACTCGTGGCAGGAAGGATCAGATCTCTCTTTCCCAGCCCATCACCGTGCGTGCGGCAACCAGCATCTGCTCGTACATCGTCCATCCCTGTCTGGAATTTGCGTCTTCCTGCACCGGGGCGCCTTGTCGTCATCCTTGCCCGTATTGCTTTTTCATCGTTGCGTTTTGAGAGTTCACCAGGGTGGGGATCATGGCGACCGAGCAGTCGCCCGACCAGACGGCGGCGGAACAAGCTGAACCTGCTTCAACGTCGCCAGCGCCGCCCACTTCTTCCGCTGCTGCTGCAGAACCTGCCACCACCGCTGCTGCAGTGACAGAGCATCCACAACAGGCAGAGCCTAATGCACCCCCTGCAACCGCTGCTGCAACAGAGCACCCACAACAAGCAGAGCCCAGCGCGTCGGCGCCGCGGCCGGCGACGCTGACGACGCAGGAATCGACGCTGTCCTCGTCGTCGCAGAGCGGGAGCTTTGTCGGTGGCCTAGAAGCCGACTCGAGTTCGAGCGTAAGTGACGCGTCCCCGGGCCCTGCACACGTGACAGCCCCACGTGTTGCGTGTTTGATGCGCTTGTTATGCCTTTGCGCGTGTGTCAGAAGGGGAGGGATGGTGGTGTGGTTAGGACGAATGAATGAGCTAATGGGGTTATCCAGAATACTGACGATACGGATTCGGCGGTGGGGAGTTTGTCTAGTAGGTGCGTTTGCGGTGTGCTTTCATCTGTGATTCGCTCTGCAGAGTGGGCAGGATCGATGCATGGGATGCCGGCATGGCCTCCTTGTGTTGGGGGCCTGAGCAGAGCGGAGACGTCGCCATGGAAGAAGCTTAGCTGGTGCTGACTACATTGGTTGATGCTAGATCCACCACGACGTCGGTGCGTTCGAGTATCTACGAGTTTGAGGAGGAGTACGGTCGGACGTACCATCGGTATAAGGAAGGAAGTATGTTGTTGAAGATGAGATGGTGACTGTGGTTTGTGCTGACTGAGTGAATCATAGAATATGTGCTTCCGAATGATGCGGTATGTGCGATGGTTTGCTCTGTGAAGTAAGAGACGTGTGTGCTAACGGAGGGACTTGGGCGATAGACGGAGCAGGATCGATTAGGTATGTTTGTTTTGCAGTTGTTCCGGCTGGACCAGGAAGTCTCTGTGGTTCAGGAGGTGCATTACCCTGTTGTGATCAACGAGTATTTCAACAGTAATACTGTGATAAACATCGGAGGAGTGACGATCAACATCAACAATGCCCCTGTCAGTGTCAGCACCGTCCTCACTGCCACAACCACCCAGACCGTCACCTCCACAGTCACGACTGCGAATGCCGGAACGACTACTCTACCCGACCCCATACTCCTCAGCATAACCGGAAGTGGCCTTGCACGCCGAGACCTGCAGTTTCTTGCCAGTTCTGCAAATATCGTGTCTTCCTGCAGCGAGGCTTCAGTCTTCCAGCTTCATGATGGCCAGCTTATCTCGAATAACCAGACATACGGCGCACACAGCGGCGAGGCATACTCACCGCTTGCTTTACCAAGCGGTAGTCCCGACGTTACAACGATATTTTCCGTCTCCGGCAGTACTCTGAGCTGGACCAATGCGGAATTTGCGAACTACAATGTGCAGTTCTGTCTGCTGTCAGGGGCAGTCCAGGCTGTGTTTTCCGGAGCGAGTCCATCGGGTTGCTCGTCTGTACAGCTTGTTCCGATCTCAGGTAGGTCCACCAATGAGCATCGTCAGTTCTTTAAATTTGGCTGAGAAGTATAGCATCCATATGTTCGACAAACACGTCTACCAGTGCTGTTCCATCTACAAGCTCTAGTAGTACCAGTTCGTCCACCCCAAGCTATCCGGTCGATAGCTACATCTCGGCATCCTCTACGACAAGCCTCTCTACAACAAGCCTCTCTATGACAACCGTCCCAACACCGTCCACCACGCCGTCTCCCTCTCCGACGACTACATCGTCAACCACTCCGACCCCATCAGCCAGCTTCTTCCAACTCTACGCCACTAGCTCCGACGGCTCCATCAACGCCTGGCCCGTCGGCGAAGACGCCTCACAACTCGTGGCCGGCAGCTTCGTCATCCCCGTGAAATTCACCATTAGCACCAGTGACAACATCCTCGACGAAAGCGGCAATACCATCTATGCCGGTGCCAGCAGCATTCCGCGGCGTCGTTGGTCTCATGCTAAAAGGCAGGATTCTTCTAATTCCAGCTCGACGGGTCTATTCTACGGCGCAGAGGTCCTGCAAGGCTCAGGCGAGGTGACGGTCCAACAGAACGGTAACATTATGCTCTTTAGTGTAGATGGACAGGCTGCCGATGTGTTCATATGTGGCGTTGGTGGTGCAGAACTGCAGTTGATGATCGGATCTGCACCGTCGAGTTGCTTTCCGGTCATTATCAGTACTGTGGGCGTTCTTGTCAAGTCCTCATCAAGCTCAAGCTCTCCTGCGCCGACCAGCATCACATCGATCTCATCCACATCAACCAGTTCCACGTTAACTTCCCCCAACTCTCCCACAACAAGCAGCACGATGAGCTCGTCCGTTGACTCCATCTCAGTGGCGACCTCCATCATCGAGGCCGAGGGACTCCAATCTTTCTGCACGTCCTACCTGGGCTATACACAGGCATACACCACCACCACGATATCAACAACAGAAGTGGATGGGCCCACTGCAACAATTTTCACAACTTCGTTTAGCTCCAATGTCCACACCGTCATAACCAGCACTGAGACAGACATCATCCCCACAACCGCCACCGAGACTGTGACCATCAGCACCGCATCAACAGCGTATATCCCCACGTCGTCTGTCCCCGCTAGGAAAGTTCGAGCTCGCAACAGCAACGTGCACGCTCGTCAAGACTCCAACACCACCATCCCCGATGCACTGCAGACATTCAGCGCCGCCGTCCTCTCCGCAGCCTGCAGTCTAGAAGCAACACCATACTCAATGACCAACACCGTGACCGAAACCGCATACAGCACCTTGTATAGCGACGCGCCTCTGTCCACCATCTTTTCCTCCGTGGACGTGCCCGTCTACCGCGCCGACACGACCAGCAGCACCAGCACGGTGACCGTGACGGCAACCGAGACGGTCACGCTGCCCGTCGTGACGTCGTACTGCCCCATCAACGCGGTCGTCAACGGCGACTTCGAGACGGGCGTCTTGTCTCCATGGAACTTTTTCGGGAGCATCAACATGTACAACGGCAACGACCTCTCCGGCACCGTTGTCGACGATCCCAGCGGTGCACAGGCCGGGGACTATTATGCGTAAGTCCCGCTCCTCCCCCTACTACATCTCTGCCCCTTCGAACCGCCCAAACACACCTAACACGTCCACCCGCCACATGCAGCACGATCACCAAACCCTCCGGAGCGTACCTGTACTCATTCGAGATCAACCAAGTCATCTCCGTGTGTCCGGGCGTAGCCTACGACGTCGTGTTCTGGTCCAAAGGCGTTGGCTACGCCGGCGACGGCAGCTACCTGGGCTACTGCCAGGGCGCCATCTATACCGTCGGGAACACCAACTACGGCTACTCGATACCGGGAGATTGGACCGAGACGGCCACCACGTGGCCCGGCACGACCGATGGTGCAGCCACGGCAAGGCTGGCGGTTGTGGCCCCCTGGCAGTGTATCCTTGATAGCATGTCGTTCGATTCTTTCTCGGTCACGATGGTGGATCAGGGGGAGTAATTCATCTGGCAACCAGATCGGATCGCTCACCCCGGGAAAGGGAAAAGGGGAGCCGGAGAGGGAGCACCCGGCGACCATTATTAATATATAATAACACTAACAAAGAGCTCCAGTCATCAGCAACGAATAGACTGACACTGAAGTAACCAATTAGCTGACTCACACTACACCATCCTCCCTCGTAAAACCCTCCTGCCTCGCTCCCTCCATACTGCCTACTCACCAACCACCTCCACCCGCTCCCCTCCCTCCGCACCAGCCTGCATCAAAATCTCCAGTGTGTACTGCAACCTCTCCCTTTCCTCCTTATTACCTCCCCCTCACACTCCCTGCCCTTCACTCCTTCCCAACCCCTTTCTCTCTCCACTATCAATCCCCTCCAACCTCAATCTCACCAACTCCACCAACCCCCTCTCCTCTCCACCGACTTCTCCTTCATCCACATCCTCTTTACCCACCTCCCCTTGCCCTTCTCCTTCCTCACCCGCATTCCCATCCTCATCCCCATCCTCCTCCACCCCCCCTCTCTCCCCACCCCCCTCCCACAACGCCCCATTCCCTCCCCAACTCCAATACCCCCTCCGCAGTCACCCTCACGTCCACATCCGCACCCGCCTCCACCAGCGCCGCCACAACCTCCCACTGTCCCAGCAGGGCCGCAACACAGATCGGCGTCCCCGCCCTGGGATGGACATAATCCACCTCTTCCGGATCCGAGAACGCAGTACAAAGCAACTGCGCCATACTATCCACGACCTGTGCGCTGCCGGCCCGTTTGAGCGGGTCGAAGGAGAGGGATAGGAGGTGTAGTGCCGAGAGATGCTGCGCGGGGAGGACGATGAATTCCGGGCGTGGTGGATGATGGGGTGGTTTAGGTTCGGAATGAGAGGAAGGAGGAGGCATGAGGAGGTAAGTTAAGCTAGCGAGGGCGGTTGGTGTTTGTTTCTGGACGAGCTCGCCGAGGATTGTGATGAGCGGGCTTCTGGCGCCGCTTTGAGAGCGGTAGAGTGTGGCGAGGTCGGTGTCGCCGTTGAGGAGCGCGGATGCGAGGGCGGGACGTGTTTGTGTCTCTGCAGGCGGGTCCGCGGGAAGGCCGTGGGTGAGGAGGTAAGTGGCTATGTCAAGCCCGGGCGGGGCGGTGGGGGATCTGTCGGCGGCGAGTTGGAGAAGAGAGAGACCGTTTTCGGTGCTGTGGATGCTGGCGCCGTGGTCGAGGAGGAGTGTGAAAAGCTGGGAATTGTTCGTCGTGACGGCGGCTGCGATGGGTTGACTTTCTTCCTCTCCGTGGACCGAATGGCCAAGCTCTACAAGCGTCTCGACTATATCTTGGTTCCCGAGGAGGACTTCGTTGTAGAGTGCACTCGTTGAAGGCGCAGTCGTAGTCGCTCGTTCCCTGAGAATGACCAGCGTCCCCTTGAGGTCGGTCTTATACCGTGTCCCACATCTGACCAGCCGGCTCAGCAGCGAGAGTACATCCGTTCGCAAGAACTTCTTCCCATGCGCCAGCTGCAACATCCGCGTTTCATCCAGCACCTGCACCGTCTGGCCCGCGCGTCTATCAATCTCAGCGAGCAGCACCCGAAGAATATCCGGCACCGTCAACGTGGCGGCCATTTCCACCGCGTCTGCTATCCTCCCGCGTTTCTTCAGTTCCACCAGCAGCGGATCTGCACCCAGCTCTAGCAAGCATCTGACAGCTGGCAACGAGTTTGCCATGACAGCTCGGGTTAGCGGCGTATAGTGGACCGTCAGCTGCTCTTCCCAATCAGCCCACACGTTGCGAATATCAGGACGCATGTTCTGCGGGTTCGGCTTGTCAATTTCAGCTCCTGCCTCGACTAACTTTCTGGCATTCTGTTTCATCTGCTCCTGGTCTTGGAACGTCCAAAGCCAATGCAGCGGAGTCTCTTGACCTAGATCTTTGGGCTCGCCATTGGGGTTGGCGCCTCGCTCAAGGAGAAACATGGCTGCCTCAAAGTATCCACTGCGGCACGCGCAGACAAGGGGCGTCTCATAGCAATGAGGGGCGCCGAGGTCGATGTCCAGGCGGTATGTGTCAATAAGATGCCTCAGGGCTTCGGTGTTACCCGTGGAAGCCGCGTAGTGCAACAGGCCATCCCCATGCTTGTTGACGATGATGCGATCAACGGCGGTCATTTTCCTCTCCAACTCCCGCTTTTGATCTTCATTTAATCCGTCCATCGTAGGGGCTGGCTTACTGCGCAAGGTGTATTCATATTTATCACCGAGCTCCAGTTGGATCTTCACGTCCACCAAAGGCAGATACTTCAGATCCCAGCCAGGGCGAAGGTTGTTTTGGGCGAAATACGGCATGCCTGTACCTCCTGCAACCCAGTTCAGGGCACCCAGGCCAATCCGCCTTGACTCTTGCCATTGTGTTTTCTTCGCTCCATCGTCCATTCCAGCAATGATGGTGTCCATATCATGCAAAGAAGTCCTATGGCCGCGCAGTACCGACAGCTTTAACCAGAGGTCAAGCTCTTGATCTGACGCAGACAGTGGAACGTCTAAGGCTTGGTGCACACGCCAGACCCAGGCTTGCGCCAGGTATTGTCGTCGATCTTCTTTGGGATGGCGTGCAGCTCCAAGAAGCCATCGACAACATTCTTGTGCTTGAAACCGGACCCCGAAGTTGTGCATGTGGCACATGAATAGGTAGAAAGCTGCCGTCCCAGGATGAATCTCTGTGCTCCATGGCCGAGCCGCCAAAGTCCGCCAATTTGGCTACGAAAGGTTTGTTCTCTTCTTTGCCTCTGAACACAAGCACGTTCTCATGCTTCAGGTCACCATGCACGATTCCACACGCGTGCAGGATCTGTAAGCCGCGCGCCACATCATGGCATAACTCCCTCTTAGTATCCCAGTCCAACGGCTCCCTCATCTTCTGCAAATCCGCCAGGCTCCCAAACTCCGCGTATTCCATAACCATGGCCGGAAAGATCGCACGCTCGTCCTCCGTCGGGCTCCATCCTAAAGCAAGCAAGCGGGCGATGTTCGGATGATACCTTAAGGGCTCGTGCAGCAGCGCCCGGATCTCAAGCAAGACGTGCTTCCAGTCCGTGACACCCGCCTTGACAGTCTTCACCGCAACATATTCGCGCCATTTGGCGCTGCGTTGGCCACCCGAGCTGTCTCGGGGTTTCCACTTGACGCGCTGGACGCGGAACTGGCCGCCTTCTCCGAGAGGGACGGGTTTGCCGGACGTTTGCGTTGTCAAGTCGAAGAAGACGGATTCGGCACGTAGGTTGTGTTCGAGGTCGCTGACGTGGAAGATGAAAGAGGCAAAGGTCTCGGAGGGTGCTGTCGATGAGGAGGTAGTGGTCAAGCCCGCAGTAGTGAATCGCTGTTCGGAAGGAACGGGCCGTTGCTGATGGCGACCTTGGATGTAATCGTGTGCCCAGGATCGGGAGAAGGGAGGCATATCGCGCAGTATACGTATGCTGCGCCGAATGCTGGTTGTTGGTGGAATCGCCGGAGAAAGAGGAAACTGGAGTCACGATGATTATAATCATTACTGGAAAAGGCAGCTTCAGCCTCGTGCAGAAGCGCCCAGCCGATATTGCCGTAGAGTGACACTCATGCACTAGAGTAGCAATGCCCTCCGCGCCAAGCGCTGCATGTCTCAGCCGGTTCGTCCAGCTGTGCTGCATCACCAGCGTGACAGCCACAGTGCATTCAGGCCCGCAATCTAGGCCATTGTCCATTTCTCCGGCCCAGCGTTAACCCTCCACGTCTCCATCACTACCTAACCATCTCACTCTCTTGACAGCCTTCACACCCGTTGTTTTACCGCTCTTCTCCACCTCACCCAACATGGTCGACCCTATCTCCGCACTCAGCCTCGCCGGCCAGCTCTACACCGGTTCTCTCAAAGCATGGGCCCTGCTCCAAGACGCGATCGACTTCCCTTCGACATCTCGGGAGCTGCTAATCGCGCTCGAAATCGAACGGTATCGCTTTCAGCTCTGGGGCCGGAATTCAGGGCTGAGTCTCGGGCAGCTGCATTCAGGCCCGCAATCTAGGCCATTGTCCATTTCTCCGGCTGAGAAGGATCCAAGCCCTGCTGCAGGATGGGAATAAACTCAAGGAAGTCTACGGTTTGACATCCGACGACGGGGTCGAGGATGATGCAGAGAAAAGGAAAAGGAATGTCAGTGTAGGAGGGGTGCTTGCGGCGAGTAGCTTGCTGCTTCAGAGCCACCGAATGCAGGAGGAGCTGCAGTATCAACTCCAGCTTGTGCCCCGGCTCGCACTGCTGGTGGCTCGTCTACAAATTCCTCTCCCCAGGGCCACAACCACCGCCCAACGCCGCACACCCCCCGCAACAACCAACCACGCTGCATGACCTGCTCAACCTCCCGAACACACCCCGCCCACCCCTCGAAGCTCGCCTGAAGCTCGCGAGCCAGCTCGCCAGCATGTTCTCAGACCTGTACGGCAGCGGGTGGCTGCACAAGGGCGTGCGGAGCGCTAGCATCATCTTCCCGTCCTTCCCACCCACCCCTCTCCCTCAAGGGTCAGCGGCACCAGATATCTCCACACCGTACGTCGTCGGCTTCGACTACTTGCGGGAGTACACGGAGACCGAGACGCTAGTCAAGAGCCCGCAGGACGTCGCGCAGGCCATCTACCGGCACCCAGAGTACCAGGGCCTCGCGGCCGCGGGGTATAGGATGCAGTAAATATCTACGCTTTTGGGCTGGTGCTGGCGGAGATTGCGTGGTGGGATCCGCTTAGTACGTTTCTGGATGTTGATGTTCGGAGCTTGTCACTTGAACAGAAAGAGGAGGAGGCAGTGAGGGGTGAGTGCGAGGTGAGGGCGCCCCGGCTTTCGTCTCGCATGAAGACTTTTGGGCGGGAGGAGGCGCGCGAG
The DNA here is from genome assembly GCA_001599915.1 of Symbiotaphrina buchneri. Classification (NCBI taxonomy): domain Eukaryota; kingdom Fungi; phylum Ascomycota; order Symbiotaphrinales; family Symbiotaphrinaceae; genus Symbiotaphrina; species Symbiotaphrina buchneri. The sequence goes on along the minus strand of BCIG01000005.1, from coordinate 828,606 downwards.
TTGTACCGCCGCGTGATGTGGAGGCTGCAGCATGATATGGCGTTTAAGGTGGGCTCGGCGTTTGAGTTGGCGGTGAAGTGGTGCTTGGGGTTCGTGGATGGCGCCGGTGGTGCCGGTGAGGAGGCGTGGCTGTGTGCGGTGGGGTTCTATAATAATGTTGTCGTACTGCTGGAGAAGATGGCTCGTGAGGTGGACGAGGAGTAGAAAAGGGAGAGTAGGCGGAGGAGACAGAGCCTTGAGACGTGTTATGACCTTTTACGAATGAAAGCAAAATATGCCTCGACTTATGACTACCTAGGGAATTGAGTTCTCCATCGAAGCGTTCGATATTGTTTGCACCTAACACAATCTGCCGCCGTCTTCCGTTTCCATTACAAAGCCAATGCCACCTCGCCGAGCCAAGCAGCCAAACCAGAACAACCCAAGGGCACTGTAAAGCGCACACCTCTTCTCTTCCCCCTTCCATCCTCAAGCACCCATCTTCTCCTTCCCCTCTCTCACAACCCTCTCCCTGCCCTTATCCCTAATCCTAAACTCCGCCGGGAACGGTTTCGGCCCAAACAACCTGGTGGGATAATAATTCCACAGATCATACTCCACCCTCCGTCCCGTCTTGGGATCCACCGGGGCTTGCACATCAAACGCCCAGAGCAAGCGCGCCGTCAGGATGAACAGCGAGTTCTCGGCCAGGTGGTAACCCGCGCAGACGCGCCGCCCGGCGCCGAAGGACCAGTGGTCGCGCTTGTGGATGTCGGACGCGTTGATGCATTCCCCGGCGTTGAGATCGAGAGAGGGGTGCGTGAGGTATCGGTCCGGGTCGAAGCGCTGTGGGTCCGGGTAGAGCGTGGGGTCGAAGTGGATGGCCCTGTGGGGGAGAGGTGGTTAGGGATGGGAGAACGGACAGGGGGAAGGGAGGGGGCTGACCATTGGTTTGCGACGACGGTGGAGCCGGCGGGAATGAAGTAGCCTTTGTACATGACGTCGCCCTGGGGGAGTGATTAGTACGGCTGTTCATGGGACAGGAACGGAGAGAATGGGCACACCGTTGTATCGTGTCGGATATGGTCGTTGGAGACACTGCGCCACCTGAGGACTTCTTTCACCATGGCTCTGATATACGGCAAGCGCGGGGCGTCATCGAACTCCGGGATCTTATCTCCAAGGACACGGTCGAGCTCTTCGTGCGCTTTCTGGACCGTCTCTGGGAATGCCACCAGACCCAGGATCAAGCTGTTGAGGGACAGTTGCGTGGTGTCTATCAATCCATATCAATCAGCATCGCGCACCCATCATATGTCTGTGTGCGCCGGAATTACGCACCACTCCCAGCCTCAATCATACTGCCGGCCACATACGCCGCCTGCAGCTCCGAGATGCCCATCTGCGGATAATCCACCTCCATGAACTTCTCCACAAAACACCCCGTATGGACTCCCCTCGCCAGTTGTTCCTTCAGCCCATTCCACAAGCCCATCCACAGCTTAACCTCCTCCTCATGGTACGGCTCATACTTCCAGCGCCACCACTGCAGGGGCCTGGGCAGCTTCTCCAGCACGGGATACTGATCGACCAAGAACCGCGAGCCGACCGCTTGCCCGAAGATGGCGGTCTCGTTGTAGATGGCTTTCAGCACCGGGTCGTCGAGACTGGTGATACGCCGCCCGTATGTCGCGTACATTATCACACTGGATGTGTACCGCTTGACGTGGTCGAGGAAGTGCTCGGGGTCGGAGAGAAGGTCGTATAGGTACCGCCGCGATTCGAGGTCCGAGGACGGTTTCATCTTGTCCGCGGATTTGGCGGTCAGGCATTGGTGCACGATGCTGCGGATGGATCGCCATTGCTTGCCGTATGGCTTTGGAATAGTCAGTATACAATTAGAAAGGAGGGTTGGTTATGGGCTATCAACAGACCATGAACAGCATTCGATACCCACCAGACAGCACGTCCATCGCAACGCGCATACGCGGCCGACTTCCCGTCAGTGCTCCATTCTTATCAAACACCTCCTACGCCCGCGATCAGCATTCCCTTCTACTCCACGTCTCTGACCAAAAACGCCCGGACTCAGCTATCATCGTACCTTAACCGCCTCCGGCGAGCTCAGCACCGTCCACCTCTCCGCGCCGAGGCGGATCTGATAAATCTCGCCAAACTGTCTCGCCCATCGTACAAGCTGCGTCTGATCTGGGCGGTTCGTCGCATTCCCGGACCAGAGATGCGCGTGGCCGCCGATGAGCCGGGCGCCGGGTGGTGAAGGAGGTGCAAGAAGACCTTTGGGCACGGGAGGCTCGCGGATGGTTTGGTAGAATACGAGGCCCGCCGAGGCGAGGAAGAGGACCGTGATGAGGATGTATAGCTGTGTTGAGGAGAGCTCGATGCCTTTGATAACGGCCATGGTTTGGGTAGAGTGGGTAGAGGGTGATCGAGGGAAAGAGGGGATACAGGGCTGCGGATGGGATGGGGCTGGGTTGGAGGTATCGTTCTGGGGTATGCTGCGGGGTTGTGGTCTGTGGGGTAGGATTGCAGTCCTGTGGGGTTGTGGTCGTGTTTGGGATTAGCTTCTTAAAAGGGCCAAGAGAAAGCGGCAAGAAATTTTCGTCAATATTGAGCTGTCCATAAGTTGATTGATTGTTTGGTGGTGGTTATACTTTGCTAATGGTTATATCAAGGGTTAACAGGCGGTGTTTCGATGGAACGAAAGGCGGAAGAGCAAGATGAGTGATAATACACATCAACTACCACGAACAAAACGAGCACCATGTTGCCCCTTGATCCTTCTTCTCCCATTGCCTTTTCTATTGATCAACAATGCTTCTACTTGCTTGAAAGAATAACCTCTATCTAAAGACTCGCCTTGAAGATCTCCAACTCACTCAGATCCCTACTCTTCGACAACCTCCAATCGATATCATTCTCGCTCTCATCCTCCCACTCCTTCCACCTCCACCTGCTGATCGTCTGCTCTCCGTCCTCAAGCACCTTCATCACCCACTTGCCCAGCACAGGCAGCATCTTATACCCATGTCCCGAGTCCCCACTTACGACCAAGATCCCCTGCTTTCCTTTCTCAAAATCGATGATGAAATCCGTATCCCGCGAGTCGCCCAGCCAGCACAACTTCTTGTGCACCAGCGGCCTATTCGCCAACCACGGCAACGTCTCGCGCAGCAGTTGGCGGACCTTGTGTTCGTCCTCGGCGGGGATAAACGCGTACTCCTGCTCAGACCAGGGCGGGAGCGAGACTCTCCCCGTTCGTTTGACAGCCGCGCTTTTCTTTCCATAATTCGTCCAGCCACCGGTCGCGGGGCAGATCTTGAAAAGCAGGGTCTCCGGATCCGGCTCGAAGAAGAACCCCAGATCGCGAGCGTACGTCACTGGGATTCCTTTCAGCTTGTCCGCTTCCTCCTTGGTCAGCTGGATATGTGCCACCGCGACGCCGTTGGCGGTGATCTGCTTGCTGAGGCTGGGGACGACAGAGCAGACATGCGCGCCCAGGCAGATGATGGTGGTGTCGGCTTTGTAGGTCTTGCCCGAACCTGTTTTTGCGCCAGTGCACTTGGTGCCCTCGTACAAGATCTCGGTCGCGGCGTCGCCTAGCTTGAATGTGACGCCCAGCTCGACGCAGCGTCTGTATAAGGCGGCCATGGCGTCTGCGGCATGAGCGTAACCGGCCAGCTTGTTGAAGTATCCGGACCAGTTCATAGATCCGTCGTAGACAGGCGCGACTTTGCGAATGGCTTCCCGGTCGGTTATGGGTGTTATGGCGTCGGCAAAAGCTGGGTGGTTGGAGATTGATTTCAGGGACTTCTGGAGGGAAGTCTTCGTCCTTTCCGGGGCGTGGTCGGAGGTGCATAAGAGGTACCCGACTTGATGAAAATACGGGGCGAATAGAGCAGACTTCCATTCTTTGATTGCTTCCTGGTCTTGTCAGCGGAGTCCGCAGAGGATGGTGTCGGGTTGGCCGTCGGTGACATACCAATGCCAGATCAGCATAGAATGGATCTGGATATTCCGCTCGTATGATCTTGTTTAAGTCATTTCCAGCGGAATATCGCGAAGGGACCGCCTCGTCTCTTTCAAGGACTGTAATGTTCTTGTAGCCCGCAAGGGCAAGGTGATATGCCGTGGACAGGCCAAAGGTTCCGGCGCCGAGGATCAAGATTGCCGCGTCCATGGCGTTCTTGTTGCCGTCACCCTCTTATGATCAACGGCCCTTATACTTCACTGCTCAGGAATAGCATTTCATGCCTCTATCTACCAAAAGGTGCAGGCCTCTTCGAACAAGTTCATCATATTCGGGCGTTTATCACGCAAGATTGGCCTATACTTAGATAGACAAAAAATAGCAGGAGTAGTCCCAAAGGCTAAAGTTCGCAGCCTTCGATTTAGGGCGACACCGAGGCAGGTCGAGGCGATCGCCGCACAGCCGATACTGGACCCCTCTCATGCTCAACTGCCGCACACCTGCTAAATCAGAAACTCATATCTATATCTTTATCAATCACACTATGACATACCAATAACGATGCTTCCCCCCACAGATGTGGTCAGGTCGAGGCGAGAGTCAATTCGAACTATCTTCCCAGCTTCACCCCACTAGTGGGGCCACCCTCAGATCATCCCTGACGCGTGACGCGTGTTATCTGTGATAACGGAGTCACGGAGGACTGCCTGCCGGCAAAAACTAGTCTGTCTGCTACGAGGCAACCAGCAAGAGACTGCAACTACTCTAAGACAATGTCATCGCCGAGGCGAAGGCAAGATGATAAACGCTGTCGCAGTGGTTGTTGGACCTGTAGAGGTATATCCTTATAAACGCAAATATCCTTCTTATCAGCTGACATTTGCCAACTAGAACGGAGAGTAAAATGCAGTGGTAAGAGCATGCCAGCTCAACCAATTGACCATTATTAACTTGTTGAATAGAAGAGCGACCTGTGTGCTCGACGTGCTACCGATTGGGCCTTGAGTGTGGTTACGGCGTCAGATTGCTCTGGAAGGAAGATGCCTTGTCAAGAGGCATCGCTCTCGGACGCACAGGTAGGGACGATCGATCTTGATAATATCGATGGCCCTGCGACAGAGGTATGCTGACATCGCATCCAGGGACATGGTCAAAGAAACGGGGCGCTCATGACTGCAGTAACAGAAGCCCTTCCATCAGCGGTGACTTCTCAGAAACAGAAGGTTTCTTTCCCGTGCAGACACCAAGGATCGAGGGCTGGATGTTCTTGAACACAACATACCATGACTTCCTGACACAAGAGCATGAAGAGATACTCAACGATGTCGTGGACATCGCAAGTCAATGGAGTCGAGAAAGAAGCCTTTCAGTCGGTTCCTCAACCACCACATCTACGTACGATATAATGCCGGAACACTATGCCGATGGCACCATGGACCTCACATTGGCTGCTTCGAGTACATCGAGGTCACGGTCATCGTCTTTTGATAGTCTTTGTCTTTACAACAGCTTCGAAGTGGATTTTGACTTTACAAGCTCTTCCATGCTCAGCCCCTGCCCATCTATCGATCCGTTCAACTTAACATCAACCGAACAGTACCTCCTGGACTACTTCGTGTCCTACATCAGTCCCAGGTGCAGCTTGTTAACGGAGCACAACCCCTACCTAACCGTCGCCACGATCTCCATGTTCTCTCCAACCAAATCACTCTTATACACCATCTTAGCCACGTCCGCCAACCAACTTCGGTTATTCAATGACCGACGCTTCGAAGCCCACTTCTGTGGTTACCTTGCTAGAGCACTAAACGATCTGCAGAAGGATATCAAGGGGTGCAAGCAGCGGAACAGCTGGGCTCAAGGCTGGGAATAGATCCTAGCCACCGTAGTCATGCTCTGCTTCCTCGATGTACGTATCGCGTGCAATCCTCCTTCAAAATCCTAACATATTACACAGGTCTCTGAAAAGTGCTCCGCGGCCTGGAAATCACACCTACGATTCGCTCGCAGCCTTCGTAGTCTCCCAGAACTCCAGCAGGGCGTCACATCCGAACAGGTCGCCCTGCGTGACTTCTTCCTCAATTACTTCGCCGCACACGAGGCGGTCGCCCAGACGGCCTCGCACTGGGGCAATGAGCCCTTAGGGGACTTCGTCAAGTGGATCCCAGAGGGCAATACTTCGCGGACAATCCACACACTGTACGGCTGCTCCCAGGAGCTCATGGTCCTATTATCCGAAATCTCCGACCTCGGGGCCGAAAGAGCCCAGCTCGCACCCTCCACCTTTCAGCAAAGGCGAGACTTCGTGGAGCGGAGACTGCACCTGCTGAACCAGGACATCCCCGAGACGACCGGCGACGGGCCCTTGCCGTCCTCATCCGCCGAGGAGCTACGGATCATCGCCGAGACGAAACGCCTCGCCGCACTGCTGTACCTACACGCGCGCCTCGACGGCTCGCTGCCGCATCATCCGCACATCGTGCGTCTGACGGCGCGCATTCTGGCGCTGCTGCCGCAGATCGGGCTGCGCACCCATACCGTGCTGTGGCCGCTGTTTGTGGTGGGCGCCATGGGCGTGCAGCCGGCTAGAGACGAGGATAAGAAGCTCGTGCTGGAGATTCTGGTCGCGCTGCAGGAGACCCGCCGGCTGAGCCAGGTCCGTGAGGCGATGATTGTGGTGCAGGAGGTTTGGAGGCAGAGGGATCTGAGGGAGCCGAGGAGTTGTGGCTGGGAGATGTTGCAGGATATTGTAGTCAAGAGAGGAAGGAGGATTAGTTTGATGTAGCCACGTATGCTTGGTCTAGGGAATTTTTAACTTCAAGGCGTTAGACCTCTGTTTATCGTGGCGAAATATGTCACATCGCACGAATCGATCATTATACGTGCAGAGCTGTAGCAATGTTCATACCTAAACGTATGCTTGTGGGATAAGAATTGAGAGACGGAGAGATCAAGATAAGAAGATCAAAACATGAGAAGATTGGTATCAGACACAGAAGAACACTCTAATTGGACATGTCTACTTGGGACTCAATCTTGACCGAGCATTCTAGACCACTTTATCGTACCCTGGACAATCTTGACATCATGTTCATAGGCATTGCTGTCTGTCTTCTACCTCTAGGAGATTGTAAAAAGCCTCGCATACCGATCGCGATCGCATCACCCAAACAGTTATAAAATCTAGAGCCCATCAAAAACTACCGCTCGTTGTAGGAACCCCAGCCGTTGCACAACAATCACACACGCACTTCATCCAGCGTCACCTAAGTAGTATACCTAAACTTCTCCTGCTGCTTATCCGTCTTATCCAGATACTCCCTGACCAAGCCCTCAACACTCTCCCCCATCAGAGCGCTGTCTCCACCTGTCCATATTTCTTGTCCTTTGCGTTATTCTCCATGTAGCTGACGAACCAGTACGCCAGGATGATGAAGATCGATGCGCAATAGCAGCATATCATTGCAATCACCCCGCCGGTATAGGCAGGCGCTTGGTTCGCGCGGAAGGTCTGTGGCCCGATCAAATTGCCGACGGCGTATCCGACGTTCAGAGCGGAGTAGGTGATGGTGCGCTTGGTGTGGCCGGCGGTGTTGGCTAGCGGGAGGGAGTTGGCGGTTGCGTAGGGCCCTGTATGTGATTTTAGAGAGCAGACGCAGGACTTGGAAGGTGATAGACTTACCCCAGTAGCAATACATCAGATACAAACCTGCCATTTGTCCTGGGATGTTTGAGCGTGGCAGACCGTAGACCAACGCGGTTCCTAACAGAGGAAGGAGCACCGAGATTGCGGTGGAGAGACAACGCCGGTTATGCCATCTCATTGCCAAGTATGAGAACGTCCAGCCAGCGATGGTGGAGATGACCCCGTTAGGAATTGAGAGCAGCGCGCTCGTTTGTGCGTTATAGCCCAAGTTGTTGATGATGATCGCGCCAAAAGTTATCAGTCCACCGTTTTGGATGTTGACTGCAATGTAAAAGAAGAAGATCAAATAAAGTTTGACGTCCAGGAACGCCTCGCGGACATGGTCCCATTTCCAGACGTGGTTGACCAAGCCGGTGCGGTTCTCTGCCAGTCGCTGGACCGCATGGTACTTCTCCTCGGTCGTCAAGAAGCGGGCATTCATCGGCGAGTCGGGAAGGTACCAGAACAGAAAGAGCGAGTAGGCGAGATTGATGCTGCCGGTGATGAGGTAGAGATACTGCCATCTCTTCAAAGCTGCATCTGGGGATATCTCGCCGACGAGCCACGACCAGAACCCGTTGACCACGGACGAGAAACAACACAGGATGATGGCGTTGCGGGGAGGTGTCTCGGTCTTCTTCCAGAATGAGGAGATGATGAGAGCCAGGCCTGGAGAGATGATAGCTTCGAGCGCGCCCATGAGGAATCTCAGCACCATGAGCCCGGCGAAGTTCTTGGCGGCAGCGATGAAGAGCGCGATGGCCGACCAGGCTATGGAACAGCAGGCGAGGTATTTCGCGGAAGGAAGCCGGTGAATGAGGTAGGACGAGGGCCAGATACCGACGATCATCTGCGAGTGAGTTAGTATGCAGTATGGTGGTAAGGGAGAAAGGGGTGCTTACACCAATGGAGAGAATACTACCCAACCAGCTGTACTGCTGACCCACGAGATGGTTATCTGTCTTGAATCCATACAAAGCACCAGTAGCAAGCTCGACCTTGTCTACGGCACCGAGGATGGCCAGACACATCAACTATAAACGTGTCAGTATTGAGCGATAGAAGGTGAATCTTCATGGCAACAGTCCCTGACTCACAAGAGGTATCATGTACCGGTCAATCTTCCTGACCAGTTTCTTTTCCTGCTCGGGAGTCATGGGCGGGAAGGGCCCAACGCTGGCAAGGAAGTCGGCGGCCTCATCGACTTTTTTCTTGTCCAGGCCAGCGAGGACATCTTTATGCTTGCTTACCTCCCCAACCTCATGGTCGACGGGGGAGGTCGTGATGCTCTCGGCTTTGTCCTCGTGGGAAGACATCGTGAAGCGTGCGTGAATAAAATTGATATATAAGAGAAATTGACAAGATGCACAGGGGTGATATACGTGCTGGGCCGATGATCTGCAGAGGAAACTGTGTCTCTATATATATTATAGAAGGGGTCATCTAACTTCGTACTGGTGGTGTCACACCCTCTCTTGTTCGAGATAGGCGATGTCCTATCCGCTCCGTGAAATGGTGCTCCTGATACGGCTTATCAGTAATCGATAGCCAGGCTCCTCGAAGGTTTGTCCTCCCCTTAGCTCCCTGCTTGACCCCGCTCGTTTCATTGATAGAGACGGTGGCTCCTCGATTGATTGTACCCGAATTGCGATGCTTATCATTGGCCCCATGCAGCCAAGAGACAAGTTGCGTACGCAGAGCAGGTGGAGGCGATATGGTGGCTTTTGGCCGGCCCGAGGACTAGCGGGAATGTTAGAGCGACTAGCACTGATAACGGTGTAGAAAGGGCAGGTCGGGACGGCGACGCTCGACATCCAGACTGCCCGAGGCATCATGCAAGGATCAGCACTGTTCAGAGCGGGGGAGCGATTTGTCGTCCCGACCTTCTGTTTTATCTGTCCGATATCATCCTAGTCTCACTTGTTCCGAGATAGCGACAAATCCGGAAGGCGGAGCAGTTATCAGTGTGATAGCTGGGTACAACTGGGAAGGTCGATGGAGGCTTCATGCGTCTTCAGTCTGCCGACGGCTAGTCGGTATACTCGTCCGAAAAACAATAGGGCAAATGTCCTAGGAACTGATATATGGGGCAGATTGTCCATGAGTTTAATGAATCTCTATCGCAAGATGTATTGATTTGCAGTATCAGCATAAGACCAATAATTCAACTCGTGTGCCGCATTACTCCAGGATTCCCGATCCCTTATCTCCACTCGAGACTTAAATCCTCTCCACTTCCGACGTGATAATTGTCAGCCATAGACGCCATGGCGCCTCACAGGGTTGAGGACTCTTTGTCTTCAAAATGTGTCAAGATTGCTATTGGTATGCGAATCGACTTTCTGACTCTCCAGGAGTCGTTCTTCAACTACTAATTGCTGGGTTCTTAGATCGTGGCGGTACATTCTGTGACATATGGGCACAGGTAATAACATTCATGATATACTGGCTCATTTTTGATCTAACCATGCAACAGGTCCCTGGACAGCCAGATATCATCCTGAAACTGTTGTCGGTAGATCCAGACAATTATGCCGATGCGCCGTCAGAAGGTGAATTCGACTTCTCCGTTTGCCAAATGTACTTTCACTGGACTCATCCACTAAACTGCTTGACATGGATAGGAATCCGCAGAGTCCTGGAGCAGGTCATTGGGACGACGATCCCTCGTTCGGCGCCAATCCCCAAGAACCTCATCCAATCGATACGTATGGGAACCACAGTTGCAACAAATGGTACGTCGAAAGTAGAAAAGACATTTAATACATTACCCAGATATCTGACAGTGTCCTAGCATTGCTCGAGAGGAAGGGAACAAAGCATGCGCTAGTTGTCACAGAAGGTTTCCGGGACCTGATCGAGATCGGAAACCAATCGCGACCAAAGCTCTTCGACCTCGATATCCGCAAGCCCGAGACACTATACAGCGCCGTCGTCGAGATCTCCGAGCGAGTTACCATTGAAGAGTTCGACGAGGATCCTCGACCGAAGGACCAGCGCCCCGTGCTTGAAGAGATCCCCGGCGAGCTAGTCAAGGGCAGCACCGGCGACTTCATCAGGATCCTCAAGCCTTTCAACGAGCAAGAAGCCCGGGAAAAATTATCGAAGATCAAAGAACAAGGCATCGACGCGCTTGCAGTGTGTTTTGCGCATTCGTATGTATACCCAGCGCATGAAGAGCGGCTCGCCGAAATTGCGCTCGAGCTGGGCTTCAAGCATATCTCCCTATCGAACAATGTCGGCGCGAAGATGATCAAGATGCTGGCGCGCGGCAGCTCTGCGTCGGCGGATGCGTATCTTACGCCCGAGATCAAGAAATACGTCGAGACGTTCGCAAAGGGATTTGAAGATGGCAACCTTGACGGCGTGAGATGCGAGTTCATGCAGTCAGATGGTGGGCTGGTGTCGCATCGGAAGTTCAGCGGCCTAAAGGGTATACTCAGTGGCCCCGCCGGCGGCGTTGTTGGATACGCCAGGACGTCTTTCGATGGCAAGACGCCTCTTGTGGGCTTTGATATGGGCGGCACCAGTACCGACTGCAGTCGCTTCGGCGGAGAGCTAGAACGTGTATTCGAAACGACTACTGCTGGGGTTGTGATTCAGAGCCCGCAACTGGATATCAACACCGTCGCTGCAGGTGGAGGCAGTATCTTGTTCTGGGAGAATGGTCTCTTCAGAGTTGGGCCTCAGGTAAGTCATCCAGACTTTGGAGTATTACCATTTAGCCCGCCGAAATCTGACATCTTGAAGAGCGCAGGAGCACATCCAGGCCCCGCCTCATACCGCAAAGGTGGTCCTCTCGCCGTAACAGACGCCAACCTCTACCTCGGACGCCTCCATTTTCGGGCCCACCGAAGACATGCCACTGGACTCCTCCATCGTCGCCTCAAAATTCACCTCCCTCACGCAATCCATCAACGCCGAGACGGGCCGCCACATGACGCCCGAGGAAGTCGCGGCGGGGTTCATCGACGTGGCCAACGAATCCATGGCGCGGCCAATCCGGGCCATCACCGAGGCCCGCGGCTACGAGACGGGCGCGCACAATCTCGCTGTCTTTGGTGGCGCTGGTGGCCAGCATGCATGCGAGCTGGCGAAGAAGCTGGGTATGAGTAGGGTCATTATCCATAAGTACTCCAGTATCCTCTCGGCGTATGGCATGGCGCTCGCGGAGGTCGTGCAGGAGGCGCAGGAGCCCAGCAGTGAGATTCTCTCGGAGGAGTCGTTGCCTAGGCTTTATAAGACTATTGGTGCGTTGAAGGAGCAGGTGCGAGCGGGGCTGCTGGATCAGGGTATACGCGAACCGGATATTAATTATCAGACGTACCTTCACCTGCGGTATGAAGGCACGGATACGTCCCTCATGATCCTCGAACCGGAAGACGTCGACTACAAGTCCTACCGCGCGGCGTTTGAAAAGGATCATCTACGTGAATTGGCCTTCACCTTTCCCTCTTCTCGAAAAGTGATCGTGGACGATCTCCGCGTTCGCGCCACCGGTGGGAGTGGTGAAGTCAATTCCGACAGCGTGCAGCTTGCAGACGAGATTGAGAAGACGGCTTTTTTCGAGATCACTGCGAAGTCCGCGGCTCATAAGTCAAAGGTGTACTTCCCAGCTGCTGGCTTCCAGATGACACCCGTGTATCTTCTCGACAGTCTGTCCGCGGGCAACACCATCTATGGACCCGCTGTCATCATCGATCAGACGCAGACGATTGTCGTCATTCCCGGAGCAAGAGCCAGAATCCTCAAGGCACACGTGCTTATTGACCTCCTTGACAAAAGCTCGGGGGCCCAGAAGGTCGAGAAGCCACAAACAGTTGATCCAGTGCAGCTATCGGTCTTTGGACATCGGTTTATGGGGATAGCAGAACAGGTATGCACGCTTGCCTGGGCTGTTGTCACTATCCAACTAAACTAACAATGACTAGATGGGCCGCACTTTGCAGCGGACCAGCTTGTCGCTGAACATCAAGGAACGCCTAGACTTCTCTTGCGCCATTTTCGGTCCAGACGGGGAGCTGGTTGCCAACGCACCACATGTGCCCGTCCACTTAGGTTCTATGAGCTATGCCGTCCGCTACCAACAAGAGCTTCATGGCGACAAGCTCCGCCCCGGAGACGTGCTTGTGTCCAACCACCCCGAGTCGGGCGGGACACATCTCCCAGACATAACTGTGATCACACCGGTCTTCGATAAGTCCGGGTCGAAGGTCGTATTCTTCACCGCATCAAGGGGTCACCACATGGACATCGGCGGACTGGGGGGCACATCGATGCCGCCGAACTCCACCGAGCTGTGGCACGAGGGCGCGGCGATCAAGTCGTTCTTCCTCGTGCGCGACGGCAAGTTCGACGAAGAGGGCATCTGCGCCATTTTTCTCGAGCCGGGCAAATACCCGGGCTGCACGGGCGCCAAACGGCTCGCGGACAATCTCTCGGATCTGCAAGCGCAGATTGCCGCGAATAATAAGGGTCGCGCGCTGATTGATGCGCTGATGGACGAGTACGGGCAGTCGGTCGTGCACTTCTACATGAGCCAGATCAAAGACAACGCCGCCGTGTCCGTGCGGAACTACCTCAAGTCCACGCGGGAGAAGTTCGGTGGGCGGGTTCTGCGTGCCGAGGACTACATGGACAACGGGTCGACGATGCGCGTCGCCATCAGTATCGACGAGACCGGGTTCGGGACGTTCGACTTTACAGGCACAACGTGCGAGATGCTATCCAACATGAACGCGCCGCCAGCCATCACCTACTCGGCACTGATCTACACCATGCGGCTGCTCATCGGCGCCGACATCCCGCTGAACCAAGGCTGCCTGACACCCACGCGCATCATCCTGCCGAAACACACCTTCCTCAACCCGTCCCCGGGTCGCGCCGTCTGCTGCGGCAACACCCTCACCTCCCAGCGCCTCGTTGACTTGCTGCTCAAAGCCTTCCGCGCCGCCGCTGCCTCCCAGGGCTGCATGAACTGCTTCGGCTTCTTTGGCCGCGGGCTGCCTGGGCCAGATGGCACCCCGCCGAAAGGGTTCGCGTATAACTACGGCGAGACGATCTGTGGGGGGGCGGGCGCGACGCCGCGGGGCCATGGGGCTAGCGGGCTGCATACGCATATGACGAATACGCGCACGACGGACGCCGAGGTGCTGGAACGGCGGTACCCGATCTTGATCCGCGAGTTCAGTATCCGCGAAGGCAGTGGTGGCCGCGGACGCTGGAATGGTGGCTGTGGCGTTGTTAGGGACTTTGAGTGTCGGCTGCCGCTGACGTTTAGTCTGATTACGGAGAGGAGGGTGCATCGCCCGTATGGCATGGATGGCGGCGAGCCGGGCTTGAACGGTGTTAATTATTGGGCGAAGAGGAATGCGGATGGGTCGTATACGTGGTTGAACCTGGGACCCCGGGGCCAGATTGATATGCAGACCGGCGATAGGTGTGTGGTGCATACGCCGGGTGGTGGTGGTTGGGGAACGCCGGTCGAGAGGAAGGAGCAGCAGGGAAAGACTGTGGTGGAGACGGTCAAGGAATTCTTTCCGAGGGCTACAGGGAGCTTTCATGCTTTTGTCACTGCGCAGGCGGCATCTTAGATGACTAGGATTGGAAACAGGATGTAATCCATTGTGTGTATGGAAGATATTCATCGATTGGACAGCTCCGCAAAGCCACATGCAAACTAGCCAACCCGGTCTCGAATGCGAGGAATGAAGCGTCAACTCATACATCTCCCAATAGCACTGTTTGGTGAAATAGGAAAATAATCCGACATACTGTCACATACCCTTCAAATGACCCCTGAAACTCGGGATCGCCCCCTTAAGCTAGCATTCGGCCCGGCGCTTTGACCACCCGAAACCAACCCCACTTAGACCGGCAAATCTCCAAAATCTCCAAAATATAGCCGGTCTCGCACATTATCCACCTCAGAAATTATCCATCTTCGCAGTCAGCCATTGTCCTTCAGCGAGATTAATCACCAAGATGCCGACTCCCGAACTGATTCTCTACACGGCGCAAGCGCCCAACGGGTGCAAAATCTCCATCGCGCTCGAGGAACTCGGCGTGCGTCCCGCTCCCGCTCCCACCTTCCATCCCATCCCACCGCCCCTCTGTCCTTCCAATCCTCCAGCTAACACCACGCCCTTCTCTCACAGTTACCCTACACGGTCCGCCCACTCGCTCTCAACAAACTCGAGCAAAAAGAGCCATGGTTCCTCCAGATCAACCCCAACGGGCGGATCCCCGCGCTCACCGACAAGAGCAGCCCCGCTGGCGCCGCGGGAACCGGGGGCCAGTCGAACACGATAAATCTGATGGAGAGCGGCGCGATCCTGCTGTACTTGGCGGAGAACTACGATCCGGAGCATAAGATTAGTTTTCCGCGGAATACACCGGAGTATTGGGAGATGGTGCAGTGGCTGTTCCTCCAGACGGGCGGTGTGGGGCCGATGCAGGTGCGTTTTTGTCGTCCACTGCTCTTCAAGACCGTTGATGGGTTACTGTTGGACTGGAGGGTATACCTGTCAGGGTGCGGAACAGGAGGACTAACGTGTAGGATGTGAAAATAGGGCCAAGCAATCCACTTCCTCCACTACGCCACCTCTTCCATGCCATACGGCGTATCGCGGTACGTCAACGAGACCCGCCGCCTCTACCACGTTCTCGAGACCCGCCTCGCCGCGCAAGCATCTAGTGGCCGGGACTTCCTTGTCGGCGACAAGTTCTCGATGGCAGACATCATGCAGTACCCGTGGGTGGCGGTGGCGGCATTCTCGGGGATTGATATGGAAGAGTTCCCGAATTTGAAAGCCTGGGAGCAGCGTGTGATGGCGCGGGAAGCGGTCAGCAGGGGCCATGATGTCCCGGAGCCGTTTCGGTTGAGGGAGATTGTGAGGGATGAGAAGGTCGTGAAGATGGTGGAAGAGGCGGGTAGGCAGTGGATTCAGGAGCAGATGCGGTTGTTGAGGGAGGGGGATTTGAGGTGAGGGAGGTGAGAGGGGTGAGAGGGTAGGTAGATACTAGATGATGGGGAAGCTGGTTATAGCTGGGCGTATCAGACACTGCATATATTATTGACTGCGTCCGGATAGAATAAAGATCCTTCTTTAAGTAGATAGATCCTGGACTCACTGGAGACCACATCAGCATATCTTGACCTCAGCCGGCGCGATAAATGACGTCCTCGGGCCGAGCTCAGAGACCAGCTCGACATATCTCGAGGCACCTGAGTATTTCTAGAACCGGGCCGGAGATGATCCGTCAACATCGCAGTTACACCCGCCATCTTTTACAAAGATCAGTAATTCCTTATCCACCAGTCAGAACGCTTCGTCCTCCCCTTCTCCAACCACGCACACTCCCTAAGTCAATGCACACCTCTGTCAGTGCCTAAATGTGAGACTACAGTATTTCCAAAAGACAAGAATAGCCTACAACTACCTATCGCCAAGCCTGCAGTAGCTTCGTAGAGTGGAGCTCAGTCAGCCACGATAGTGCCCCTGGCGTCGGCGGCGCTCAGACACCTCACAGGCTCACACCAAATAATCCCGCTATCCGAAGCAATCAATCACGACCGGACAAATCTCAGACAAACAAGATAAAAATCAATAGATTCAAAAAGATAGCTTCCCTAGCCCCTGCCTCCTTGCAAACAGAAAAAGTGTCAATTCTACCAATCACCTTCCTGCTTCTTTCCCAATTCACGAATTAGCTTTGAGTTAGCGTTCGCTCAGCACCGGCTTTCGCGCTCGTCATCCACCGGCAGCTCGTCGGTGCTCCTCGGCTCCAGCCCCCTTACGTGGGATCGGCAGCGCTAGCACCACCACACACATCGGAACATCCCCACACCCAGGACGCCGCCCAACACTCACAACCCCCTCCCGCAGAACCATTGGCTCCCTCGCTGTGTAGTAAAAAGCTTCCGGTGCGCCATCTTCTCCCGGGCTGGAGTGGCTTTTGCTATCTCCTAGATGTCTCCTGCTACGTACCTGTCTCCTAGCCTCTGAGGGGGCAGACGACGCAATGACGCATTTGTACCTATGACGCCTTTTTGGGAAGGGATCGATGCGACAGTGGCCCTCGGGACACCGGGCGCAACGCTTCGCAACGCTGCCATGTGCGGGGCACGCTGGGAGCTGGGTCCCCTTGCGTCCTGTGTGTGGGAACGGCTTTTTGGAAGGGTGTTGAGGACCTCGGGGAGGCAGGAAGAAGAGCGGGACTTAAGAGCTGTGTCTTGCCCACCCGCCGCCGCGGCATGTGAGGTTAGAGAAAGCTGTTATTCTGTTTCTTGGTGTTGAAACCTTTTGGAGACTACCCTTTCCTGCCCCCGGTCGTTCGCTCTAGATAACACATCCATCTCTCCGCATTCCTCTTTACATTGCACCGACACGATCTCTTCGACCATGTCCATCCTCTTCTACAAGCGGCCGGACTACGTCAACCGGCAGCCAGGACCGCTGAACCCGGGCGCCTGCGCGCGCTACCTCGAGCGCACCAAGGGCAATCCCAGCGCCGTGCCGGCCGAGCTATCTTTCGACCGTGTTATCAATGGGGAGACTCTTCCCGTAATGCTCTCCTAACTCCTGTCCTGCAAGACTTCCCCATACTGACCAGCAGCACAGCCCTGCTCCCTCGACGACTTCATGGCCTACCTCTACATCGAGCACGACGCCGAGAACCTGCAATTCTACCTGTGGCTGCGGGCCTACACAGCGCGCTTCAACGCCCTACCTGCATCCGAGAAAGCTCTGTCGCCAGAATGGAAGCCTCCCGCGCCCGCCACCGCGGCCCCGGATCTGCGTAGGAAGCCTTCCAGCAAGGGGGATGCGCTGGCTACGGCCGAGATCGAGCTGGAGCTGCAGCCAACGCTGTCGGCGGGGGACCAGCGGCCCGTGTCCCCGCTGAGCGGCCAGGCCCGTAGTGGGGTGACGAGCATGGACAGCGGGGTCCGCGGGAACGCGAGCGAGATCGCACAGCAGGCGTGTCTTGATGCGGGCGTGAAGTGGCAAGGCTGTACGTCTCTCCTCCTTTCCAAAATCCCCCCTTGCTCTCCTCCAGGTTTCTCCAGGACTAACAAACTCCAGTCACGATCCAGCCTCTCCGGCAAGAAATCGCCCTCGCAATCAGCACGTACCTGGTCCCCTCCTCCGCACGCGAACTCAACATCTCGCACCGCACCCGTTTGACCCTTCTGCACGCACTACAACAAACAACCCACCCCTCCGCCTTCGCCTCCCTGCTGCCCACCATCGAAACAACGCTGCGCCACCAGTCCCACCCGAACTTCGTGCGCTGGGCCATCTGCAACGCCAACGCGCCGCGCGTGCTCTTCGTGCGGGGCGTCGGGATCAGCATGCTGCTCGCGGGGTTTGTGTTGGCGCTCGTGCTGACGCTGAGTGGGCTGGGTAGGTGGTGGCGCGTCTTTGCGGCGCTGGCCTGGTTTGGAGGAACCGCGGCGCTGGTGAGTAGTCTCAAGGGCCTGTGTTTGTGCCTGTATGCCTTCGGCGGCCGCGACTTGCGGCCGTGGGAGATGGACGCCGAGACTTCAAGCCTGCTCTCCTCCCCCTCCTCCGCCTCCTCCTCTCCGGCTCGGCGTTCAGGCTCGGGGGCAGGACAAGACGACGACGAGAAAACGCTCGCGTACGCGGCCTCTTCAGTCGATGGGGGCAGCATGCGCAAAGGCAGCAGCGCAACGGCGCGCGCGTGGGAGCCGTTCGGGGCGGAGAATAAAGGCTGGGAGAGCGAGGGCTGGGTCGGGCGGTATAAGCGGAGGAATGTGGTCAGGAAGGTGTTTGAGCGGTATACGTGGATCCAGGAGGAGGGTGTTAGGGTCGTGCATAATCGGATTGTGATCAGTGCGTGCTTGTGGGCGCTGATGGTCGCGGCGGGGTTAAGTGTGCTGTTTGTGGCGGTTCCGGGGGGRGGGKKTTTCTGAGGGTGGAAAGGGGGTTTGGGGATGGGATTAAGGGATGAGGCATGATGTTATGATATGATGGGATGAAATTACTATATACTTGTAGTCGCTGAGCCTTTAATGGATATCGAGGCGTTGATATGCATCGAACGTGTTCTTTACCTGCGTGCATCTCCAGTTCTAGTATCATCGTCTACCGTATCTGGTGGTTCAAGTTACCCGCAAAACACCGCACGGCGTTCTTCGGCGCATCCGTCGCCCGAGATGGGATTCTCCGCTGATAAGCCTTCCCTGTCCCGTCCCCTCTCCACGGCCAAGAGAGCAGCAAGCACAACCACGATCCAGTTCATACCTCAATTCAATACCTCACTTCCAGCCTTCTCATCCAATTGCAAAAACCATAGTTCTAATCCATTCTTGCTCTTTGTATTCAGGTAAGACAAGACAATGTCAGTCCCTGTACAAAGCAACAACCCAGCGGGCATCGCGCCATGTCTGGACGCACCGAGCGTCGACCCGCTGCGCGACACCAAATACGATTTTCCCCGGAACCTGATCGGCTATGGGCGCGAGAGCATGGATCCGCAGTGGCCCAAGGGCGCGAAGATCGCGGTCTCGTTTGTGATTAATTACGAAGAGGTGCGCTTCTCACATTTGTCCACTATTCGCCGGCATATCTATCAGCTCGAGCGAAACGCTCATTCCCGAGAAGAGTACAGTTCCTTCCGACCTGTCTAACGCACACTAGGGCGCCGAACGCACCGTCTCCAACGGCGACGCACAGAGCGAGAGCCATTTGTGGGAGCAATCGAACATCGGATCCAAAGTCGGCGTGCGCAGCCTGAACACCGAGAGCGACTACGACTACGGCTCGCGCGTCGGCGTGTGGCGGCTGCTGAACCTGTTCGAGGCGCATGGGTTCCCCGTCACCTTCTATGCCGTCGGCCAGGCGCTGGAGAAGAACCCGGCTGTCGCCGAGGCCTGTGTGAAGGGTGGCCATGAGGTTGCTAGTCATGCTTATCGGTATGCCTGTGACTTTTCATGAAAATTGGCTGCTTTTGAATTGTTTGACTTTGTTTTCTTGTTTGGAACTCCTTGGGTTCTCCTCTTTTTCCGCGGCAGGAGAGATCACGGCTAAGAGAAGCAACAGATGGGTCGACTACCACTCGATGTCGCCGACGGAAGAAAAAACCTACATCGAGCGGCAAATCAGCTGCATCCGATCCCTCACGGGCAGCGCACCAGTAGGGTGGTACTACGGGCGCCTGTCCCCCCACTCCAAAGGCCTGTTGCACGAAGTCTTCTCCGAGCAGAACCTACCTTTGCTGTGGGAGAGCGACTGCTACGCGGACGACATCCCGTACTGGGAGGACGTGCCTGCGGAGAAGGAGAGCAAGGAGCCAAAGGGCATGCTGATGATTCCGTATACGTATGATTGTAATGACTTGAAGTTCCATTCGCCACAGGGGTGGGGTGGGCCGGGGGATTTTGAGGGCCATTTGAAGAATGCGTTTGATACGCTGTATGAGGAGGGCGTGAGGGGCAGGCCGAAGATGATGACTGTGGGGTTGCGTGAGTTTTACCCCGTGTTTCCTCATTCCCTCTTGTTCTTGCTTTTATCCTTGCCCTTACCTTACTTTCCACTCCTTCCCCCCTCCTCCCCTCTCCCCTTCCTTTCCCGTTCCTCCCCTCCCCTCTCATCTTTCGTCCTTCCACCCTCCTCACCTCCCCGTTCCCATCCCCTCTCGCTCTTCATCTCCGCTCCAATTCATCCCTTCACCATCCTCTCCTGACTGCTAACAACTCCCGATCCTGGGCGTAGACTGCCGCATCACCGGCAAACCAGGGCGCTTCCCCGCGCTGAAGAAGTTCGTCGAGTACGTAGCCTCGAAGCCAGACGTATGGGTGACGACCCGCAAGGACATCGCTGTGCACTTCCGCGAGAAGTTCCCGTATAAGAGGGGTCAGTTGGCTTAGGGAGTTAGAAAGGGGTTGAAGGATGGAGGTAGCATAGGGGGGAGAAGATGGGGGGATACGGAGGACAGACAGACACATCGCTGACGTGGGAGGTACTTTAAGGGAGATCCTTTGGGGGAAGTGATTGGATTGCTGTAGATTCAATACAGCTTTTAGGCATATACCACACAGCTATAGCATACAGCGCTGCCCAAAGAGTGACTTTCAAACAACAAAAGCATCTAGGAGACAAGGAAACTTGACTGTGACAATTCTAACAAAATCACCCCTGAAGTCAGTCGTGACCATAATGTGCACAAGACATCGATTCTCAGCTTAAAATCGTTCATACTTGGTTCTGACAGCCATCGCAGTTCGGGAATGACACTACTAGCCAGGTTCCTATCCCATCCTCGTGAGCCGGTACGAACATTTTACACTTCCAGTATGGTACACCTATCTCAGTCCAACTCTGAGTCTCAAGCAGCAGCGTCTTATAGCACCGTCTCAAGTCTCTTTCTCACATCTGCTCTCATATCTTCTCTATCTTTCAAAAATATCTGTCCATACTCTTCTCTTCGACCCTCTAGAAACTTAGAGAATTCGGTAACTATGATACACAGTCCACAAAACCTCCACATTCTCTTTCCTCATTCTCTTTCCAGTAACCTGCTCAAAGTAGAGATGAATATCTGACCCGTCAGTCTCAATCCTCCTCTAGTGCAACATTTCCCTCTTCACCTGTTCCCACAGCCCAGGTTAAAACGCAATGAAAGAAGGAGGTATCATACAATGCGTGTGGTAAAACACAAAAAAAGGAGGAAAAGAAAACAATCAGAAGGAAAGGCGCACAGGCTGATTCAGCTCATAATATTCAGCACAGCAAAGTCCCGAAACCAGAAGTCCATAATAATTCATAATAATCATAATCTTCTTCCTCTTTTCCCAGTCAATCTTGCATCCCAACCTCATTCATCGCGACGCAGACTCCCACTCTCCATCACTCGCTGAATAAATTGAATCACTGAAAAGTCTCCATCCTAACCCTCGTCCGACTCTTAAACAGCACATCCAGGACCTGATTCAGCGTCTGCGGGGGCACATCGTCGAGCGTCAGCGTCGTCTTATAACTCGGGCCCCACTCGAGATCTTCCAACAGGCCCAGTTCCTGCTGCGATAGAGGGATTGGTTGTTGTAGTCCCGCCGCTTGTGATTGTTGAGGCTGTTGCGACTGCTGCTGCTGCTGCTGCTGCTGCTGCGATTGCTGTTGTTGCTCCATAGGGGAGCTCTGCATGAGCGTCTCACTCGCGAACGTGCCGGCGTCCCACTGGAAATTCGCCCCGTCGGTGCCGCTCATAAACGCATCCGCATCCGCATCCGCCGACCACGCGCTGGAGCCACTATTCGCACGACTCGGTGCGCTCGAGCTCGAGGCCGAGCCGTGCTCCTCCAAGGACGAGACCAAACTCGGCAGCGGACCAAGAATATCCTCGGGCGCGCCCACGCCCGCCGCGAACATCGCGCTGGTAGTACCAAACTCCCCGGCACCATTGAGGCCGAGGTCCATGGCGAAATCACTCGGCGGTAGCGATAGACCACAGTACAGGCCCGGCTGGTTCTGGGAGAAGTGGTCGACGGCTTTTAGGTCGGGTGAGAGCTGCAAAGCGCTGGTGGCGCTGCCGGAGCTGTAGCCCGACTCGGGCGCGTGCCGGATGTGCGGCCGCGGCGTGCGTGTGTGCGTGTGCGTGTGCTGCGCGAGGAAATCCTCGAGCGTCATGTCCAGCAGGTTCGGCAGCGGAGAGGGCGAGGACGTGGCGGAGGAGGAGGCGGAGGAGGTCGATGAGAGCGTGGAGCTGGTGCTGCTCTGCTGGCTGTCGAGCGTGTCGCTGCGTGGTCGCCCCCCGCTGCTCTGGATTGTGTGGTGGGTTGGACGTTGGGCGTGTGCGGTGGAGGCTTTCTCGCGTTTGCGGTCGGCGATGGCGAAGCTGCGTTTGGTTGTTAGCTTGAGTTTGTTTGTAGGGGAGGAGTAGGGAAGGAAGGGACGAAGCAAAACTCACCGATTCTTGATGTCGGTGGTGGACCGGTTGGAAAACTCCTTCTCGCCGATGAGTTTCCAGTTCCTGCCGTGCGCTGCCACCGCGGCAATGAGCCGATCGTCATCAGCTGGCTGCCACTCGCTATGATCCAAGCTCGGATCTAGACTATGCTGCCAACGCTTTGCACATTCTACCAAATAAATGTCAGCTAATGAGACCTCTTCCCAGGTATAAGTTCCAGCTGGGGCGGACGTACGATCTGCATGGCGCGTGCGAACCACTCTCGCCACCTGCGTCCACCGAAAGCCGCATTGTTCGACGCCGGCTTGGAGACGCTTGTCTTCAGCGGGGCTCCAGGCGCCTTTCTTGACGTGCTCGCATACTTTGCTGTATCGCTTACGGCAGTCTTTGTTGGTTCGGCCCGGCAGCTTGGCGGCGATGCGGTTCCAGTCTTTGAGGGCCCCTTGGCTTACTGTATAGATGATGTGGTTAGTTGAGGAGCTTGAGAAGGAAGGAGGGTGTGAGGGTGGCGACGTACGTTGGAAGTCTGCCTCCACCCGAAGGATCTGGTCTTCCTGCTCGGTCCATCTCCGTCGTATGCGAGAATTACTGTTGGATGCCATGGCTGAGATGAAGGAATAGAAAGAGTTGAGTAAGGTGGTAGTGGTAGGTGAAAGTGATGTCGAAGAAGTATTATCCTCAAGTGTCCTCGATTTGCCAAAACAAGTTCCAACAGGGAGGAATATATATTGCAGCATGTGAAAGCACCGCCGATAAGACCAAGCCTAGTGCAGGCCAAGCGGGAGCTGAAGCTGTTGTGCGACGTTATAGCAACGTTGTAGAGATGATGGGTCTGACCCTTCGGCTACGGCAGCCACAGGACAGACAAGCTGTGAGGATATGTATGCGTCTGGATGCGTGTGGCGTGTTCTGGGCGTTCCGAAAGAAGAGAGATAGATCCGTTGGGGCCAGGGGATGGGACGGACGTCTGCGATGGTTATAAATGCAGCGTGCGTGCTTGGCGGGTCCGGGGAGGTTTTAGACCCGGCCACCTATCATTGAAATTGATGGTAAGACAACCCGCATCTACGGCCTGTAATGTACTGCTTCTTTTATCTCTGCTTGCTACTTCTCCAAGCTTTCCTTTCCGGCTCGCATCGTCTACGGGCCAAAACGCGGGCAGAATCAAAGTCCGACATGGCTAGAAATCAAACCCCGACGTGGCTAGCGCAGCGAACCTGCGGCACAGCATCGTTGGGATGATTTTTCCATGTGAAGAACGGCCGACCAGGGTGCCGCTCGTAACAGGGGGCCCGATAAGGATATGCGTAGAAAGGGGAAAGGCACGGGCGACAGGGGTGGAGGTGTTATTTTTCGGAGCGGGACGGCGACACCGGGACCAACATTGATTCATCAAAGTCGCGATTTTGGCTGCGGCTGAGGCTGTTGGCTCTGCCACAGCTAAGCTTTCTAGGGAAAGGCTAAGCTCATCCTTGCCGCTTTCCGTCCGCCCATGCGAGCCGTAAGCTTTTGGTAGTACGAGTACCTTTAGCTGGGCAGGGAGGGGTGAGGTGAGGTACGCACTGGCTGCCTGGGACGCAGCAACTCTACTCGTTCAGGTCAGGGCTGTCTGAGATGTATTATTGGGAGCATGTCAGAGGCTGAGAGTGCAAGCTTCGTGTTGATTTGGGATTTGACTTTGAGGAGCCAGCCATTGGTGTCATGAGCTGCGTTGCTCAAGGGTTGCAGATCCCGAACCCCCGCTCGCTCGCTGAGAAGTAGTGCGTGCATGCAGCAAGCAGTACAGTACAACAGTAACAGGCAGGATGACTGACGGGTGGGCCCACTTCGCCTACCTTACCTAGGAGCTGCGAATTAGTGGTAGCGTCGGCGCATGCATGCTCACCTCACCAATGATGAGCCTATTGTGCAACACGCTGTGCCAGCAAACTGGGACAGACACTTGTGTGTGTGACCTTGTTGACCTCCCTCGTACCGGTCGGTCCCTCCCCGCGTTACTGCCCCGTTCCAGGTAGGTATCGGCGAATTTACGGGCGTAAGTAAG
Organism: Symbiotaphrina buchneri; assembly: GCA_001599915.1. NCBI lineage: Eukaryota > Fungi > Ascomycota > Symbiotaphrinales > Symbiotaphrinaceae > Symbiotaphrina > Symbiotaphrina buchneri. Next base: position 803,982 of record BCIG01000005.1, on the reverse strand, counting down.
CTTTTTGGCGAGAGGGCACCTCTTAACTGGAATTCCTTTACCTGGACCGTGTGCACCTGGAGCGGCCAACACCTGGAGCCAACCCCACCACCACCATCTACCAAAAAGCTTTCCTACACTTTAAGTTCCTTACTCGTTTAGTTAAGGATATGCCCCCTATCGCTGGAACAGACTCCCTGATCGTCACCCCGTAGCCTGGAAAATCCCCCACCCTCGCGTTCCACGTGCACTGCACCACTGATCAGCTCCTACGAAGTAGGTGTACCTTGGTGGTCGTCTATCCAAGCTTTGTCGCACCGTGCTGTCGCCGCGATCGTCGAGCTCGCCCGCGCGCCCGACTGTGCCTTTATTACGGACGTATACCTGAACCCGTATTTTCTCGGCCTACGCAATGTTGTTTCCGCCCCGGAACGCGAACCTCGTTCCGCCGACACGAGGTTTGAGAGCGCCGTTATTCCCCTCTCTCTTTTCCGCGATTACAGCGAGAGAGATTTTCGCGGGGAGAGGGACGCGGTCGCTCGCTCGCTGGCTCGCTTGTCCTCGGATTCCGAATCCTCAATGTTTACCTACCTTACGCAGGACAGTAGCGTCTAATAATCTCATCCTTCCATTCCCGCAATTTGGGGTCCATCGCTCCTCCAGGGACTAGGATGCCTCCAGGGACTAGGATGCAGCATGCATGCATGCAGCGCTGTGTTACTCCCATCCACTCCACTCTCGTGCAGCGCTGCAACGCACGCTCCGATAGATAGAAACAAAGGCAGGGCAGGTAAGCAGTAAGCCGCGGGTACGACGTTCTAGAATTTCGTTTCAGGCCGGCGATGGAAGCCTGGAAGAAGTCGTCCAGGGATGGCTGTCCAGGGAGGCTTGTACGCTGTAGGTTGTAAGCTGTAGGCTGTAGGTGAGCCAGCCAGCCTGCAGCGTCCCCGCAGCTGCTGCTGCGGCCCCCATTCGCTGCTCGCGTGCAACCCCCCGAATACGGAAGCACGGGCACGATTGAGGCCGTCTTACGCTCCTTACGCGCAGGACTCGGGCGTTGGCGGCGGTGCTGGAGATGCTGCTGAGTCCATTCCATATTGGCATTCACGAAGCAGGGGAGGGATATGTTGCGATACGCTGGCATCCGTATCTTTCTCTTTCCAGCTACAGGCTGCGTTGTCGACACTTGAATTGCTGTTACACGGTCAGACCTCTCTGACAGGCGGCTGAAGGACCCCTGCCTGCGGGCGCAGAGACTCTCATTCGCAGATGTTGCGGTTTCCCTCAACCTTCCCAGATGTAGGTAGATAGGTAGCTAACAAGCGACCGTTACGTACGAAATCTAAAAGCCTAAAACCGCACCAATAGATCCCGTTCAAGAGATCGCTTCCGCAGATCTGGCAGCCGGCCGGAAGCTTAACAACGCAAGTAGGAGGGCTGCCGTCAATCTCTTGCCTAAATGTCCCGCAGATGGCTGTATCTAAGGTACCTTCGCTACCTGTATTCGTGTACCACCTAACGCTGCCAGTTTCCTTGCCTTACCGTTTAGGGTAGCCACAGAACTTCCTTATCCGTGCTTAGTCTGGGCGTGGGTGTACTCGTACGAGTAAGGCCCTGGTCGATCCCTCGTTACCAGGCTCTCAACAGCGGGAAGGGGGGCAAGCGAGGTTTCCGAGAAATCTCCAGCAATCCGTAGGGCCTGACGGTCGGCCTGATTGCGTGTTACGGATACAGATGAAGTAATAAGTACCTTAGGGTTATTTCCATAGTGCTTGCCCTGCATGGATGTGATCTGATCTGATCTGGTTGGCCCTACAGCTGCACATCGTCAAGAAAGGAAAGAAATAAGGGATGTTCTCAAGTTGCCTTGTTACTGCGCTCTATGCAGTCTTTATTTTCCGAGGAAGGTCCCTGCCTAAGATATCTACGATAGGCCGAAGACAAGTTCATGGGTAGGTAGATAAGGCCACCGAGGCGGCCCGTCGCCGCCGCCCTGCTTCACATAGCTTCGCATCTCTCTCCTCCTCATTCGCTCTGCTCTTTAAGCCTCTTACATCTACCTTACGATGCACAAGCATAAGGTCTCTCCACTTATATCATAGTCTATCATAGCTTACCGAACCTTACCAAACTAAGAAAAGAGCTTAGCAGCTGCGGGAAACCTAAGGTAAGGCCTTCCCCAACACCAAAGCCTCTCCCGCCCACACTGGCCACCCGTGCGCTGCCGCACTAAACCCAGCGGGAATAAGCAAAGCGTTGAGGAAAGGGAATCCCCACGGGAATTGAGCGGGCCACCGTGGGTGGATTGATTCGGCTTAGTTGCCCTCTTGCACCCTCTTGCTGTGCCTCTTTGCCTTTTTGCCTGGTTTGTCTCTTGCGAACGAACGGAGAGATCCCCGGGTTTGGTGACGTTGGGATCAGCAGGAGATGGGAGACCTGATTACGAAATCTCACCTTAGCTAGCCTCCATACTTACGCAGGGAAACGCCGCAAAAGAAGGCCTGAAAAGAGACCAAGGTGCGTGCGGCGGGAGTGCGGCAGAGGCTTGTTCTTGTGTGGGGCTTGTTTGAGGGACAAGCCTTTGTGCCCTTTTTGCCTTTTGCCCTTTACACTTACCTTTTCCCTGAGCTCAGTGTGGAGTGAGTGAGTGGGTCCCTCTTCGGGAATAATGATTCCCATCTTTCAACGTCAACGCCCGACTTGAGAGGGTCTTGCCAAGACTGTCAGAACGGCGCTGTCATTCCGTCGTTTTGATAGGGCGCTTGTTCAAGACCACCCACCCACGCTCGGTCGCGGACTCCGGACCCCGGCCGAGAAGTTGCTCCACTTCCCAGGCCCGCCTTCCTGTTTGTTCAGCGCCGACATATTTTAATATCTGTTTGAGGGATGATAAGGAGGATAATAACCGGCCTGACCCACATTATTTTCAGCGTTGATATCTTGCACGACCCACAATAAACCCAACGCACCCCCAAACAACCCGTAAGCCCTACGACTGGTTGTTTCGCAAGACCCCTGAAACGCTTTACCCCCAACAGGGCATTGATCAGCACACCACTGATATTCGTATCTCGTCGCAGCAAAAGCCACGCAGGCCGTTCCGCCTCCGACATGTTTCCAACTACGCTGGATACTGTGCCGTTTGATGGACCCTTACGGCCGTTTCCTTAAAGTAAAAAGCTTTTAAGGCTGCAGATCCAACTGCACAACTCTGCATAGCGCACCACAGCACAGGACAGGGACGTGTTTGATGTTTGATCGTCGCGCAGGCCTCGTACTTACTCAGTGCCCGGCCTCCCGCAAGTCACGGGACCCGCGATGCACGTTGCCAACTCGGGTCCGCCGGACACCCGTCGTCGTTGACGTCAAAATTGCTCGGGGAGTCGGAGGGTTCGGGTTGCCTGTTTAGGTAGGACGTTGAGGAGATGTCAACGTCATACAAAAGACCGAAAGAGAGAGAGCCGCACTCTATCCCTCTGTGTGAAGGTACCGTACTCCATTACGAACAGATTTCCTGCGGGATTTTCTAGCCCACCGTGGCCCTCGTGGGGCGCACTTCCCTCACGTGACAATATTTAAGAAACGGGAGCTCTTTCCCGTTGCGTGTGTGCGTTGTTTCTTGTCTGCCTTATCGTCGGCGCGGCGGGGCGTTGGGGATGTCGTGTAACGGTGCCAGCGACTGCAGATGCAGGAAGGGTCGCGTAGGATCGTGTAGGATCATGACTTGTGTGTGTTCCGTAACCCGCTCGCCCGAGTTCTATCGTGAACGGAAGGTGAGCCCGTATCAGTGGAGTCTGGGTGCAAATTCGACCGCCGGTCCGAGCAAGTCAAGTCATCCCAGTCTGGTGGATGACCGGCACGGTCCGGTGTGGAACCTCACTCGTTTCTGACTGCGACCCTGCCTCCCCTGTCTTTCCTGCTGTTGGCATGCAAAAATAGTCCCAGACAGCGGCGCAGAGAAAGTCCAAGCGTGCTTACTCCGGACGGGTAGGTAGTCTCGTAGATAGCGTCTCCGGACCGTGGCGGCGTGGGCCTCGAACATGGTCTGATATCAGACAGATAGCGGAATCATAATACTGCGATAGGCTTTGCGTTCTCAGCTCGGAGGCTCGGACTCGGACTCTGGAGTGGTCCCGGTTGGAAGCGTCGCACACAGACGTGAGAGGGAGAGGGAGAGTCGGGCATCGTTTCTCTCGTCTTTTGGGCGTTGTGGTTGTAGTTGTGATTATGGCTGTTCGTGTTGCAAGAAACCGGCACAGTCAAAAATGTAACGCCACGCAGAAAGAGCGCGAGCTAGATATATCTCAAAAAAGATTCTATTGCAAAGAATCGACATCATTATGGCATTACGTCTAAATGCTCAAGAAGGCATACGTATATCCTGTTTCACAACATGGGTCCCTTCCCAGCGGGCCTACGTAGGCAAGCAAGCAGGGCAAACAAAACTGCTGCTCGGTCCCACTGTCCTGCCACCACAATTGGAAAGGAGAAAGGGAAAAGTGGGAAGGAGCAAGGGCCCACATGTCTCCAGGACGATCACTTTCATGAAAATACCTTACACCGCCATATCATTATTGCGAACTGAGCCAGCAGCACTGCCATTTAAAACACACCAGCAGAATCAGCAGTGGTGCCAGTGCTGGCGGTGGTACTGGTGCTGCTGATGTTGGTGTTGCACGAAGTTAGGGACCTCGTAACACCCAGCGTGCGTCGTACAGTAGCAGACTTGCACCGTAAAAAGCGCCCCCAACCGTCTCAGCCCTACCAAGTGCCCACCAGCCAATCTTCAGCCGCGCCAAAAGCAAATCTGACGCCAGCGCAGTAAGCTTATCATCTCTCGCCCGGGCGCGGCCGCCCGCCCTGCCAACCCGGGAGGCAGCCAGACGGCAAAGCCAGCCAGCCCCTGGCTAGTGCTGGGATTCTTTCTCCGTCGTCCAAAGCGTGTGTGTGACGTTGGAGTCGGGATGTCGGGCCATCTTTTGCAGGGGCTCCTAAAAGGGCAATGCTTGCGGACTCTCTCGCATGCATGACCCGAAGGGGAATAGACACGCCCCCACCGCCCTCTGGCCCGCCGCCCGCTAGGAGGAGATAGAGGATGTCACTGCTGCGTGGGGCCGCGGTGGATTGATTATGAAGCAAGACTCGGGAACAGATGAGGGCGGAAAGTGGCGGGCTGGGCGTCTTCGCTATCAGAAGGGAGGAACGAAGTAAGGCGGATGGCTTTCTTTCCTCCGTGGCTGCGATGCTGCGTGGTGGGTCCGTTGTAACGCTGCGAGAAGGAGGAGGGCAGAGGACGCGTCAGTGTTTGGAAAAGGACCTGAGACGGAAAGTGAGAAGGTGTCTTCGTTGTTCAGCAGGAATATGACCGGCATGCTGGACACGTGCGTTTCGGGATGGAGATGCGCGTTGCTGTTGCCAAGATACTGTTGTAGGTGTAGACAGGGAAATTCGCGGTCCTTGTACAGTCTCCGGCCGCGTTTCCAATTCCAATGGCAGCACTTGAGCGTCCAGTGATCGGCTATCCTTTGTAGATCCACCAGGGAATCAACTCGGACCCGTTCTTGGACCTCAGTCACGCATGCCCAGCCCTTCCCTATCTCCTACCGGCTGCTCCAGTGCTCTCGCCCAGGCGCCCTGCGAGCGTGTACCAAAGCGAGCCAGAACTTGAGCAAGGATGCCGTCGCTCGCACGCACCAGGAAGCGGCCCCGCTCTTTTTTGTCACAGCAAAACCTGAGCCGAGCCCATAGTCGAGCGAGCAAACAAACCAAAATCCGTGTGTCGGATCCAGAGAAAGCCGTTTCTCGATTGCCTCGGTCGAGCGGATGCGTCCCTTGCTAGGGAGGGCGCTTAACGACCGTTAGGGTCCTCCAAGAACTGGGGAGAACACCATAGTGGCCGGCAGTGACATCGCAGCCCACGGTGATTGGACCGTGCATAGGGACCGTTGATGTGTGCCGGGTACTGACAGTGAGACGGCGTCGTATCCCGGTAGATGATCGGCACTTGTTTCGTAAGGGGATTGTCGAATGGTGGGGACGACCCATGTGCTCGTTGCTCGTAACTGTACTCCATGACGATGTGGTCGCAAGCTTGTATTCGTAGAAGTGCCTCTCAAGCAGGCACTGTGCTTTGAACAACCCCAGGAATCGCAAGGCCAGGGTTCGCACTGCAGTCATATGCTTTTCCAGAGCTCCCCGTGCGCCATCACACAGTGGACAGGAACGATCCTTGCCTTCTGAGCCGGAACCATTCCCAACTGTCCCAAAGCATCCCTGCCATCCCTACCACAAGTCCACGAGGCGAGCCCCGCATCTGAAACCCATCCATGCCAAGGAGTGAGGGAGTACACAAATGATCGACAGTGCTTCCCAGTCATTCCCATGGCTCTGGTTGACCGGCCCGTTGCTCATCGACGGGGTCGTGCGTCGTCCCAGTTGCACATCCTTGCTGCATCCCAACGCACGAGGTTGATCCTTACTGGGGAGGGACGCGTGTCCCCACGTTGCCAATGTCCCACAGATCGGCGTGCACTTCCCTGCTGGTGCTTTGGAGTTTATTTCGACCTCGTTGCCATCTGTTGGGTGTTAGCTTGGTGGGATATATAATGTGTTGGTTTCCGCTTCTAGGGAATCGGGAAATGACACAATGAATAGACCCATCGTCGTCTTTGGTGAAGCATGCGGCTTGCATCTCAAGACACTTGCTCAGACAATCGATGCAACACAAGTGATAGAACCGATGGATTTCCTTGCTGCCGCCTTTCGGTCCACAGATTGTGCGAGTCCTTAAAAGGTGGCACATCAGGGTTTCCAATCGGTGGAATATTTCCGGTGCCCGATCGAAATGTTGGCGAGATGTTGATGTTTCAGCGAGGCCAGCGCAGATGAATGAAACTGAAAGACAGAGACTGAAATTAATGTGCATCACTTGCCAACTATCCCGTGAATATGGGACAAGAAGACTTCTGAATTGTGGGCTGTCTGAGGGAGCTCCAGAATCCATAGCTGGGCACACCGCAGCAGCACAATGCCCAAGTAACGGAGCGCTCAAGGAAAAGTGAAGGAAGAGAAGACGATAAGGTGCGCGTAGGACTCAGGAAATTGTGCGAACGGGAAGGTATTCGACATCGCGGCAATGATATGGCGGCTACACAACTGGAACAGAGGTCACCTCGTCAGTTCACGAAACCCGGCGGACTCGGAATGGGGGATACCTCACAGTAATCAGACAACATCTGTTAAGCAGCACCGCATCAAAGATCATGCGGTCAAAGGGAGAAGGGCGAGTGAACGGGTTTGAGTTGAAGTGTGAGAAGAACGTTCGCGGTCGTCAGAACTGACGCCTCATCAGCCGCGTGCTGTGCCCCTTTTAGCGTACGGCTGACGGGTCAGACGTCGTGATACGGCCGTACTACAATGAATGACGCATCAACCTGCTCTACGGACTAAGATCCTGCTCAAATAGCGTTGCGAGAGCAGCATACTATGGCACATTCTATTTCGGCTTTACTGCTGGGTCCTGTGGCCGTTTGTCCAATTGGAGATGATGACATCACGACTCCACGCACATCGCATATTCTGGTGGTGAAATATGATGGGGATTTGCACCAATCATCCAAACTGGGCGAACGAATTATATATACGTCATCTATGATTACAGTAGGAGATTCGCGGTTGGTCGTTGTGTGCAGATGAGAAGCCCCAGAGAGGTCTAACAACCATGGAACCATTGGTGAAGTTGCAGAGACCACGCACAAGCGAAGCTATTTAAAAGCGTGTATGACACAAAGGTCACCGGCAGAAATGTAAAGCTCGACCAGACGCCTTGCACAAAGGATCTGCTTGACTATGCCTCTTGCCTGGTACCAGGATCACAAGGGTCCTGAGAGCGGCACCGAATCGATGAAAGCAAGGGCACTTAAGCAGACCAAGGAACTCTGTCTACTTCTTACTCATCACCAAGGTTGCAGGCATTGCAGGCATTCGAACTTCAGATGGAACGAGTCAAAGTCCTTGAAATTCCTATTTTCTAGCCACTTTCAATCTTCGAACCGAATACCCGGGATATATTGCCATCTCCAACTCCCAACCGAATGAAGAATTGATCTTAGAGCCACCGCGTGAACAACTAAATCAACGGAATCAGATCCATCCCTATTGCGGAGGCCCTCCAGCCATCATCTCCTCCATAGCCTCCACAAACTTCTTTGGCAACCCGTCCTGGAACAACAAATCCATGTTCCGCGCCGTCTCCTCTGCCTTTTCGCGAGAATATTCGAACATCTGCTCTTCATGAATCTTCGTCACCTGCGCTAAGCCGGTAAAATCTCCATTTTCCAGCGCCATGCTTTGGCTGACGATAGCCTTGGCCAGCGTGAGAGCGTCCAACATCGCCAGATTGACTCCTTCGCCCGCAAATGGCGTCATCAGATGCGCCGCGTCACCAATGAGCGTCACTCCCGGACGTGCTTGCCATCTGAAGCCGACCGGCAGCATATGCAGCTTCCTAGGCAAGATACCCTCGTCGTCACATGCTGCAATCATATCCTTCATGTCTGGTGCCCAGTCGCTGAAGTACCGCCGCACCAGTTGACCCCTGACATCTTCCGGATTTGTGAAGTTGATTCCACACTCTTCGACCCACACTTCTGACGCCCGGAGAAAGGCATACAAGCGCATACTCCCGTCCCCAAGACGCTGCGCCATGAGCAGCTTATTGTCGCTCGGCACCATCAGACTCCCTGCGCCGACCAGCTTTGCGATCTCCAGATGCCGCGTTGCGACGTCTTTGTAATGCAGCTCGACGCCGCTGGTGCCCGAGTAAAAGGGGAGCTGCTCGGAGAGCAGTTGTCGCACGCGTGACCATGCACTATCTGCGCCGACGACAAGATGGAAGCCTTGGGCGCTGGTTGCGTTGGAGAAATGGATATCGTACGTGCCAGGATGCGTGGTGCTAGACGTGACTGAACTCAGCGTGTGATTCCACTGCACTGTTCCTTTGTCCAGGCCACCGAGCAACAATTTGCGCAGCTCATTGCGGTCCATCTCCGGACGATCTCGGTCGTGGCTTTCTGCTCCATCTCCACGGTGCTCCTCCTCGTGCCAGCTTTGTGACTGCTCGTCCTCCTCAGGACCTTCACTCTCATTTATATACACCGTCCCATTCTTGTCCAGTAATCGCAGTTCATCGGCTTCATATCGCACGAGCTTCTTCGCCATGCACTCCTCCCATAACCCGGCTTCTTTCAACGCCAATTGACCGGATTCTGCGTGCAGGTCGAGCGTGCCACCTTGTAAGCGGCTAGAGCAGCTGGCGTCCCGCTCGAAGACTGTAGTGCGGATACCGTGTGTTTGCAGTAGGCGGGCGAGGGTGAGGCCAGCGGGCCCGCCGCCGAGGATCGCGATTGCGGGCTGCGTGGTTGTGGACGCCATAGTTTCGTGCGGTGCGATGGATTTCTACGAGAAAGAGATTTTGAAGGTAGATTAAAATCTTGCCGTAGTTCTCGGTTTTTGGGTGCGCTTTTGAGGTCTTTCGAACGAGCTATGGTTTATGCAGCTGCGCTCCTTTCTTATATACTTCGACCGTCGGGCGAGGGCAGCCACTTCGGGCCCGTCGAGATTAGCGCCCGGCACGCTAGCGCTCGGGATCAACTCTATCTCGGGCCCGACCGATTCACCTCCCGGCACCCACCAGATGCGCCAGAACAATAGCGACACTCAGCGGGCTGGAGAGATTGTTCCTCCTCGAACATGTATGAGGAGGAGGAGAATGTAGAATAGGATGATCCAAAAAATAGCCAGTCGATTGCTAATTCGCCATAGGCATATATCCTCGTCTATCAAGCTATAGCCAATAGCTTCTATCGCTCTAGATGACCGAAGCAAGTTCTAACAACAATCCATCCATCCATCTATCTGTACTCCTGGATCACGCTCTTAGGTTCCTTGTACACTCCCACGGGCACATATGGTATGTCGGGATACCTACAACCGGAAAATATTCAGCAACATATTAAGTTTCATATTCATATCAGGATCGAAAACTTACCCAAAAGCCTTCAGGCCGCCATAGTCGAGGCCGCGCTGGGTATCGGTCCACCGCGGGGACGCCGTGATGCCCAGCACGAAGCACCGCAAGCCATAGCGGTAGTCAGGCACACCCAGCGCCTGGCCATTCTGCGAGTCCAACACGGCAATGAGGTCCGGCACCGTCGCCAGCATCTGTCACAGACAAATAATTAGACCACGTTCAACTCCTCAACGCCCTTGCATTACGACCCCAGTGACTTACCGCCTCCTTCCCCGCGGCATCCGTATGCCTCACAAACAGATTCTCATTCTTAAACGGAATCATCACCCTCCCTGAAAACTCCCCTCCCGCTCCGGCCCCACCCTCCTCCTCATCCTCCGCCAGCGGCTCGATGACGATCTCGCCATACGTATGGCCCTTAAACAGCCGGCGCTCAACACTAACGATCTTGCCTTCGAACAGCTTGCACGCCGTCTCGGGCCCGCCAACCTCGTTGATGATGGCGTCCGCCACGCCCCTGATGTTTGTCTGCGACCGCGCGACCGCGCGCCCGATGCGCCAGGAGAGCGAGAAAGTCCGCAGCACGGCTTGTGTGCGCACGGTTTCTACGCTCACGGGGTTCGAGGCCATGCCCACGTGCGAACCCATCTCCCCGCAGGCGGCGCGGAGAGCGCGGTCGATGAACGTGTCGTCTTTGGCTTTGGTCATGATCACGGTGTTGCCATCGCCGCCTGGAGGTGGTTAGTACTCGTAGCGTGTGTTGAGGGCGGGGGCAGGGGACGTACTGGATATTGCGGATGGCAGTAGGGGGGAGTGGTCCGACTGATAGACGTTCACCGTGATTTGATGGAACTGGTAGTGTGAGTGGGGGTTCAAGATCTCAGATCGAGGGAGCAGAGTAAACATACAGTAGGATACGCTCGACCCATGAGATCCGCGTCGACGGCTGGCTTGTTAAAGTACTTCGTAGACCCGATGATGAGCGACTGAAGGCCGTTTCCGCCTCCGATCTCGACGTTCATGGTTGCGGCAAATTCTTTGAGGCCCAAGTGTTCGTTCAGATCCGCGATGGCTTCCGCGAACCTGGATCCATTAGCAATCACCTATCGCTGAACCTCAACATTCATGGGACCTACTCGTCTGCAGGCAGCTTCTCAGTGCTGACCTGTGGACTGCCCATATGGCCGCCCCACACAACTATACCGTCTGCAGGGAGGTCGTACGGATCCACAATCCTCATTGTATATCCCTGACGCACCATTTCCCGCAACTGGAGGAACTCGGGATACGGCGAGCCACCACCTTTCACTTCAGCCTCGCCATACTCATTAAGGTAACGCCAGGGAAAACTCACCTGCACAGCCCAGGACATAATTCCCCGCCGCGATCCACTCCAGGTCCTTCTCGGAGACCCACCACTCACTATCCACAATCCGGGGTCTATACGCCTCGATATCAAACTCCGCCGCCTCCTCCTTGACCTTCTCCTTCTTGACCTTGACCGCTTCGGGCTGGTCGTCTTCGCTCTCCATGGCCGCCGCCTCGGCGCCCGCTTGCTGCTCGCTCATTCGGTGGATGTCCAGGTCGCCGGCCGCTTTGATGATGACGCGTACTTGGTTCGCGACGTATTGCAGAGGGATCGTGTCGACTTCGGCCGTCCGCACACTGTCGGCTTGGGCGCCTTGGGCAACGGCGCGGGCGAGCGCCTTGCCCTTGGCTTCTTCGACGACTTGGGCAATGGTCCGTGTCGCCGTGCTCTCGACCGTGTCGATGGTCCCGCTCACCTAGATAATTTAGGCCCATGAGATAGAATAAAGACTAAACAGTCACAGGACATACCTTTGCAATGGCCGCTCCAACGGCGTTGGCAACGTTAAAGAAGGGCGGTCTGACCACATTGTCCACTCCGTCCAGCTGATCAGGCGCAACAATGCTTCCTCCACCCACGAGCAGCACCGTGATGGGCTCCGGACTAGTCTTCATCCGATCAATAATGTTCTCCAGCATCTTCTTGATCCGCTTCTGTGCCTTATCCAGCACTTCAGAAGAAATTCCCTTGACCTTGATCTTATCTCCCACATCATCCGCCCGCCCAGCAGCAACAACCACATCGGTGGCTGTCATGACCTTCCCACCGAAAACAAGCGCTTCCGTCAAGATGTTATACCCCACCGAGTCCGGGCCCACTGTCACCTTGTCACCCTCCGAACGCACAATCGAGCCACCACCCAGACCGATGCTCTCCACATGCGGCATCGAGTAATTGATCCGTACACCCGCTACATCGACGTACGCAGCTGCCTGGCGTGGAAAGCCACTTGGCAGGAGGACTCCAACGTCAGTCGTCGTGCCACCAATGTCGACGACCATCATGCTCTTCCTCTCACCCTGGCGTGCATTCTCCATATTGCTCAAGAAGGCAGCGCCCCGCATTGAGTTCGTGGGACCGGACGAGCAAGTCCTGATTGGTAGCCTTGCTGCAGAGTCGGCGTCGACGAGTGTACCGTCGTTCTGGGTCAAGAAGAGTGGGCAGGTCAGGTTCAGCCTATGCATAGCACGTCGAAAGCCGCGCACAGTGCGTTTGGCGAAGCTCAGAATCGAAGCATTCAGGATCGATGCGTTTTCTCTCTCCAGAAAGCCGATGTTGGCCACTGCGGTTTGTCAATACCGGACGTGAATTATAAGGAACAGGACATACCTTGATGGGAGCAAACGACATTCACATTTCCCATCTCACGCAGGACAATGTCTCTGGCCACCTTCTCCTGGCGATACTCCTCATCGATAGGAGAGTAGATCCCGCAGATCACCACATTGCGAATGCCCTTCTCTTTCAAGATAGCGCACTGCTCGATGATCTGCTCAGGCTTCAAAGGCTGGATCAGAGAGCCATCAATTTGAAGGCCACCATCAACCCATGCGTAATGCCCGCACATGACTACGACGCAGGTCAACAAATCAATTCCAGTGGAAGTGACTGTAAGCAAAACTTACTTTCTTTCAGAGCAGCCGGGAAATCCACGAACGGCGGCGCATGCCTCGAGAATCCCGCCGACAGGCGTATGACACCGACCTTCTCCAGGCGGCGCTCATCCTGTTCGACAATAGCATTGATGAAGTGCTACATCCACCAGCCCACACACAGTCAGCCAGACTCACTCCTCCCCTGCTCGGCAAAACCACCATCGTCTCCCGCGGCCAAAGGACGAAGCCAGCAAGCCAGCAGCGATATGAAAAAGAAAGAGTAAAAGTACTCACCGTAGTCCCAATAATCAAACTTGAAACCTGCTTCGCATCAATCCCCGCCTGCTCAGTGACGGCTCTAACCGCAATCTCGATGCCATCCGTCACATCCGGCGTCGTCGGCGTCTTGAACCACGCGATCACGCCCCGGTGCGCTGCGTCCCGCTGCGAGTAGTCCAGCAGCACCGAGTCCGTGTTCGTGCCTGTACCGCAGGGCCCGGCATGTTAGTAGAGAGCTGCAAACAAGGCAGGGCGGGTAAGGGAGGGCCCGGGGTTGGCTGGGGTGAGGAAGGACTGGGGAGAGGAGGAAGGGAGCTTACCGCCGACGTCGACGCCGATGCGCAAGTGCGCGGGCGCGGCGCCCATGGAACCCATCGTTGCGGTAGGATTCTGCCCGGCTTTGGCGAGCTGAGCGGTGGATGCCTCAAAGGAGAAGGGTGGTCCGGCAGTGCAATGATCAATGCAGTATGATATATTTGGCCGTTGCGTCGCGGAGACCCACGCGAGCTCGGCAATTCCACCTGCTGAGGCAGATACCGCTGTAGCTATCACACGTCGAGCTGCTGCAGATCGCTTCTCTTCCTCGGCTCTCAATCCTTAGAGGGATAAATACGAGACTCAAATGCATTCAAGGGTGTGATATTGCTACGGAGTATATCCAGTTGTTCCTTACATAAAGTTTAGATAGGTTGTCGTTATCGCAGATAGGCCCCACTCTCACGGCGGGCCCGATAGGGAGGGCGGGAACCGGTGTCGGAACATCCGACACCGGCGCGAATCCAGGACCTGGACCAATCACAGCTTGCGCACCTCAAGGGGCGAGGAAACAATCAAACAGCACTGGTCCGGGATATCACATAATGAATTATTATTATCATCCCGTAACCTGCAAGACAATCCGCAGGCGGGGCACTTGAAGAATAAGACCCTCTGTTTTCCAGAGAGTGGCAGGAAGATTGAAGTTCGTCAATCAAAGGCTCAATGAGGCGGCGACTGGAAGCCTGCACCTTCTGTTGTCCCGGATAGGAGGCAGACGGGGTGAAAGCAATGCATTGCTCCCCAGTGGACTAGATTAGAAATAATCCTGCTCGTACGCTGTACAGTAATTAAGTTCAAGAAAATGAACAGTGACCCGCACCGGACAGAAAGTTTTGGTATCCGACCAAACTTGGCATACAGTCAACACAAAAATATTAATGAACGCTGGTATAGCTCAGACCCGCGACCCGAACCCCGCTCCCGAAACCTCTCCTTTTCTCTCCTCACTCTCTCCCTCACTCCTTCCTCCCTCCGCACACTTCAAATCCCAATCAAAATCCCTCTGCACAGCAATACCGGGCGTCATCCGCGCCGCCTCCTCATCCATCTCCGGCGCACCCTCAACCCGCACGTCCCGCGTCAGGGTCCTCACCGGCGCCAGGAACGACTCGTCACGACCAAGACTTACCAGGCCCAGGTCATGGGAATTGCTGCGATTGCTGCGCGAGAAGGAATGTTTGCTGGGCGCGTAACCCGTGCCGCCTCCGGGCGGGCTGTGAATGTTGTGGCTGTGTAGCCAGTGTGGCTTGATAGCGCGTATTAGAGGCCGTAGGGTGAGCAGGCAGGCGGTTATGATGCCCAGGTGGACTTCGACGACGGACCAGAGGCTGGGCCCGAAGTAGTTCCCTGTGACGGCAGATTAGAACGGGAGAGAAAGATGTTGGGACGGATTCGGTAACGCACAGGTGAAGTCGGCCCCAGTAATTTGGGTCAGGGTGTACAGGCGGAAGCCACTAGCGACACACGCGCTGCTGTTGTCAGCTCATGATCGTGCACTGGAATGGACGGCACATACACGATACCGACGAGAAAGATGCCAGACACGGCGAATTTCTGGCTCTTGCTGACTTTCAGGCTCCAGACGAAGGGCAGCGGCATGCCCAGGATGAAGAGGTCGATGACCATGTTTGAAATGCCGTTGGCGCAAAAGAAGGCGCGGAATTCAATGCAATGACCGGCTAAGCCGTAGAATTGCTCCCATAGATAGCGTACCGGCGCGCATTCAGCAGAGGCAGTGATATCGATCGAGAGCATCCAGCAGGTGGCGACTGCTGCCACCACCCAGACCATTTTTCGAACGAGCGGTAGAGGGAAGATGTGGTAATAGAACACAAGGACGGAGTATTTGATGCAGGTGATGGCAAAGCCGTAAACGATTTCGAAAGCGTAGAGATACTTGCAGCCCGGTCAGCAATTGGGAAGGCCCCAGCGGAAAAAGCGCTTCTTACCATGTTATGCTTGGCGAGGTCGTCAAGGTTCAAGACCCAGATATGCTTCCCGCTGCCGTTCCGCAAATCTCAAAGGGTTAGACAGGCAAGAGAGAGAGGTGACCGTCAAAACCTACTGGCTAGAGCAATGGCGGTGCATCCATAAGAGAACATCTGGCTTTCAAGTCAGCGAGCGTGGACTGGACATCACGAAGAGCCATGTGTCGCACCAATGCCGCTACAATAAGCCAGTCGTTCGCGGACCATTTCAAGCCTTGTATCCGCCTCGATATAAACCGAAGGATTACTGCGATCAATGCAGCCGGCATCAGTATCGCCGCTGCTATTATCAGCAGATGGCCATCGTCTTCATGGATATCGAGCCCGTCAGGAGGTGATGGTATGCCCTGTAATGCGGTAGCCGGGACCTCAAGACGCCTGCCTGCGACGTCCATGATGCGCTGGGGGACATGGGCAGCAAGCCCGACGATCCTTCGATCTAGAGGCGGACGATGGACTGCAGAGCGTCACGAATGCACATTCTCATGAGCTCAAGCCAGAAGTCGTGAAAAGTGGGTTGCAGATTTGTCGACAGTAAGTCTGGGATGATGGAATGCCGAGGATGTGCAGCGCGGAAGGAGAGGGTCTGGCCCTGCAAACAACCCCAAGTCTTAGCGAGTGGGCCGATTCGAGACCGTTAAGACTCAAATAATGGTGTTCTGACGTATATAACGGCTGCTTTCCGGCCGGCTCTTAGGGCCACGGTTCTCTTAGGTAAACTCAAAGCTAACCTCCCCTCAGACTGGTTCGGAGATGGCGGACTTCCTCCTTCCTAGGCGGAAAGAGGGATCGGAACACCACGCAGGATCATCGATCGCGTCACCAATCAACGCCTCGGCCAGAATGTCCTAGTCCTCTAGGGCCTCGCGAATCGCACTGGCGCCGTTGTTGGAGTGCGCACGCCAGAGATCTGGGTCACCGCATGCGTGCATGGCGCCCGGGGAAGCCTTCGTGAGGGAGATGGCTCATTGGCCAGCGAGGAACCACCGCTGAGGTTCCAGCGCGGGAGATCGTCATTGCGCCATGCACTACGTCGCTCTTCGTAGACGTACATGTACGTGTACTCGTAGTGTCCGATGGGCAACGGTGCTCGGGTGGTAGGAATCTCGCATAAGCGTTGGAACTTGGCGCGCCTTTGTCTGGAACCGGCGAGACCGTTGATGTTGCGGGGAAAGTTCGCGCGCGCCATCTCTCCTCATCCGGCGATGCTGCGTGCCGCGAGCCCGCGAGCCGCCCTGGTCTAGATGCGACTAACCACTTCCTCACGCAAGGAATTCGCGCAATTTGGAATCTTTCAGTTGTTTAGTTAAAGTTGGCAACGTTTCCCCCGAGATGCTGCTGTGGATTTTTTGTGGCGTGGCCTAGGGATCGTAGACTCGATCTCTGACGGTCGGGATGTTTCCTTTTTCTGATGTGATGTTTCGACTGTCTAGGGGAAAAGAGTGTCCAGGCTTCAGATGTCCCACACGTGCAAGCCACATTGGCACCAGAAAATAGGTCATTTGTATGGTTTGTATGGTGTCAGACTGTATTGCTCCGGTCAAAGCTGGACGCGGTGAATGTTACAATGTCAGCACTCTGTCAGCACCGTAGAAGGGCTGTGGGAGGGGAGAAGAAAAGAATTGGCCGGGTCAGGATGAGACAAATTGATGGTATGTTACGGATATGGAAGAAACCGATCTCGCCGTGAGTGATTCAGGGAAGGATACCAATTAGGACAATCCAGACTATTCTGGGTCTCCATCTAGGCGCCTGACTTGGTGCTAGCATAACACCTATCTGTCAAGGACATCGCGAGATAGTCATCCGTTAGGATCTCATGTCTATCTGTCCTAAGCATATATATAATTAATTCCATACCATTGATGGCATGTTTCCACGTTTCGTTCCAGCCTGTCCACACCTCTACCTCTTCTTCAACAACTCATCAATGACCTTTGCCACCGCAACCGCCTTCTCATCGCCAAACTTGCCGCCCACGACTTGGATCCCGACCGGCATGCCCTTAACCAGCTCGATATCATCTAAGTCACACATCAGCCCTGCCCTTTCACACCCTCCCCAAAACAATCTAATAGAACTAGGAACTTACACTGCCGCCAATTAAACCCATCCGAGCCACCCCTCGGCCTATGCTCTTTCCACTCCTGGGCGGGCTGATCTTTCTCGACACTCGCCGTCGTCACCGGCATCGCCACCGTGGCGTAGTTCAGCAGGTTCCAGATGGACGTGTAGCCGACGTATTGCTGGCTCTTGACCCAGGTCCACGGCTTGAAGCCGACCCACGGCAGGCACGGCATGATCAGCGCGTCGATGCCCGACTCGGTCCACCGCGTGAGATAGGCGGATTCGTAGGCGGCTTTGGCCATGTTGAGCTATGAAGGGAGGGAATTAGCATTTGATGCCGTTGGGGGGTTGCGATGTAAAAGTGGGAGGGAAAAGTCTTGGGGGTGGGAGGTAGGGAGGCATACGTGGTGCAGCTCAGAAGTCGTCATGAGATCGACGTCGGTGCCGACGAGCATGCCTTGGATCAGCGGCTCGCCCGTCAGGTCGCAGAGTTTCTTGCAGTTCTCGCCGCCGTCGGCAAGCACGCCTTTGAGCCAGAGTTTGTATGCATATCCATGTGTGCTGGCATCCCATTCAAAGACTGCAGCTAGTCAGCTTTCGCAGGTCAAGATGAGACGGGGTTCAGATGCCTTCATGGCCAGCAGCACGTAAAACCTCGATTGTTTCCTTCATGGCGCGCTCGACTGGCGGTTGGCATTTAACTACGCCGTCATCGATGATGAACCCAATTTTTAGCTTCTTCGTGCTCGTGGCCAGATCTTTTCGCCAAGGTATTGGCACAATCTGGGGATCTAGCTTCCATGGCTCGGCTGACTCGAGAGCCTCCATATAGACATCAATGTTCTCGAGGTCGTTCGTCATGGGTCCCGCTACCGGTGGGACCGTCACTTGCCGAGGGCTGCATGTCGTTATTACTGCCTTCGAGTATATAGTCTGGCTACTCACCCTTTCTGGCCATAAGGATGCCTGCCCACGGTAGGCGACAAAGCATAGAGACCCTGCAAGTTAGCAGGTATACGAATCGACCCTCCGATATCCGTGCCAATCCCGAGGATGCTGCCTTTGGCACCAACGAGGGCGCCTTCGCCACCGGAGCTGCCGCCTGAAATCAGGTTGCGGTTGTGCGAGCTTACGCATTGGCCGAAGACGTGGTTGTATGAGTCTGACATCTGAAATAGTGGTTGAGAATCATGCTGTATGGTGCAATGGAGGAAACATCCGGTGTGGCACAACTTACCATCAATGACTGCGGAATATTCGTTTGACGTACAACACAGCACCGAGCTTCCGCAACACGCTCGCCAACACTGAGTCCTTCTCAGCCGGCTTGCCCGTCAACCCGGCCCAGCCTATCTCACGTTCAATTATCTCAGGCGTCAATGTAAGAGATAGATAATTAAAGCAGAGACCTACCGACACTCGAATCCAGACCCTTCACATCAAACATATCCTTCAAACTGATCGGCAACCCATGCAGCGGTCCCACCGTCTTCCCCGTCTCGTGCAGCACGCGATCAAGCTCCTCCGCTCTGCGCAGGGCCTCATCGAAGAAGATCTCCGTGCAGCACACCGTCAACTGGTGCGCCAGTGCAGCGCGCTTGCAGAACGCCGTCGTGACCTGCACGGCGGACCATTTCTTGGCGGCAATGTTGGTCAGGAGATCTTTGGCCGAGACACTCTCGGTGATTTCGAGATCCAGCGGTGACAGGATACCGCTGGTGCGGATGAGCGAGATGGCGTCGGGGTGAGTCTCGGGAGAGGGAATGGTTGGGAGCTGCCATTCGGGTGGAATCAGAGAGGCCTGTGTGGCCCGCTTCTGGGCGGCGATCTCTTCCCAGATGGCCATTGTGAGGGAATGTGCTTGTCGCTGGATAATTGAACGGTCAAGATATGGGAGTGCAGCTATCAGAGCTCATTTCTTCATCGCTGCCTTTGGCCGACTATCGGCCAGCGCCGGGCGGGAAGTAGTGCCCGCTCTAAGTGCTTATGCTATCTTAGGGGCTGCGCGGGATGCTCTTCCGAGAACATTATCATTGATAGTAGTGTTGCAACATAGAGCTTGTAAACCCAATTGCAGCCTGGAGATTGAGGTCCGATTAACCTTAGATCTCGTTCACTGTCCTGTTCTCCTTATGGCTCTGGCTGCCACTCCCCACAAAGTACAGTGTCACTCGCCTACAGATGATTGGCTGGCTCTCACCCTTTCATGTGTCAGAAAACTGAACCAGTGACATCACGACTGAGGCAGAGCTCAGCACGGCTTAGTATGGCACAGCACGGCACGGCACAGTTCAGCCAGCTCATCAGGCTGGAAGACAATGCTCGACAACATCAGTACAGCATCCTGTCATTTCGCCATCAGCTTCAAAGGAACACCCTTCAGAGAGTGAAAAGCAGAAACACCTAGTGGTCTGTAGCAAAGCGCAGTACGAAGTAAGTGGTGTGCAACCCTCATCTAGCATTCAAAGGACCTTCCTTTCAGTCCACCGATTGTCCAAAAGCTCGACGCTACTCGGGATTGTGAAGCTCCACAGAACTCTCCGGGCACTGTTTCCCCAGGCTTCGTGTTTCTCCACTGCACCGTCCTCTTCCTAACAGCTTTGTTTCTCTTGACTGATTATCAAGCAGCTCTGGGCGCTTTCTTTGTTCCAGGCTGCGGTCTCGACTAAATTGCGTGCCGGGCTCGCGTGCTCTACGACGGTAGACGGAACTTGAAAACAAACTCCGTGCCGAGCTTCCAAGGACGACTGTTGATACACTTGACCTCAAGATCGTCGACGCCTCTTTTCATCCCTGTCCACATACACCCTTGAATCACAATTCACAATGGCATCCAGCACCAAACAAGAAATGCGCGCGTGGACCTTTAGCCCACGTGGGCCACCCGAGAAAGTCCTCAAGCAGCTTACCGTTCCGGTCCCGGGCCCTCCAGGTCCACACCAAGTCCTCGTCCGCGTCTCCCACTCCGGCCTCAACCCTGTCGGCACACTGCTGATATCCCTTTGTCCCGCTTTTCTCCGGAAAACACCCACCATCCCCGAGTATGACTTCAGTGGCACCATCGTCTCAACCGGGCCCTCCGTGCGCAGCGGCCTCACAACCGGCGCCGCCGTCTGGGGCACGCTTCCCGTCCCACGCACCCTCAAGGGCGGCGGCGCACTGGCCGAATACCTCATCTGTGGAGATGACACGCTCGCACTGAAGCCTGACAACATCTCTTTCGCCGAGGCGGGCGGGCTGGGCATCACGGGTGTAACCGCGTTGCAATCGCTGCAGCAAGCCGGCGTCAAGGCCGGCGACCGCGTGCTCATCAACGGCGGCAGCGGCGGCGTGGGCGTGCTGACCGTGCAGATTGCCAAAGCGATCGTCGGCGAGGCCGGCGAAGTCGTCGCCACCTGCTCGGGTGCCAACGTCCCGCTCGTGCAATCCCTGGGCGCCGACACCGTCATCGACTACCGCGCGCAGGCCCCGCTCGAGACGCACCTCGCCTCGACATTCAAGAGCCGCCCGTTCGACGCCGTCATCGACAATGTCAGCACGCAGACGCTCTTCGATCGCTCGCCGGCGTACCTCAAGCGCGATGGCACGTTCCTAGTTCTGGGCGCCATGATGGAGCAGTACTCGTTCCCCGCGATGGCGGCGTTCGCGTGGAAGGGCATGAAGAACAGCCTTTGGCCTGCGTGGCTGGGCGGCACGCCGCGCCGTTACTTGTCCTTTACGGCGAACCCGGATCAGAAGACGGTGGAGGCGTTGAGCGAGCTTGTCGCGCAGGGGAAATTGAAAAATATAACTGATTCTGAATATGAATTTGGAGATGCCATCAAGGTGAGTTACAATTTTGACAGGTGCTGGATTTATCTTGAACCGGCCTGCAAGGATCCAGATTGCAAATGCAGATGCTGACGGTTTCGCTAGGCGTACGACAGACTCGCGAGCCACAGGGCCAAAGGGAAGGTCATTGTCAAGGTGGCCGACCTGTAGTTGTGGTAGTGATAACATCATGGTATTATCGGATAATAGGAACGGTCAAAAAAACGGAAGGATCCGGGAAGGGAAATGGTCTGGCTTTTCGGAAAAGGGTCCTCTTATGAAAGTGAATCACCGCGAATAAAAGCTCCATTAGCAGTACCTTGCGTTCCCTTTGCCGCTTATGTCACATTGTCTACAGCTACTGCCCATTTCAAGGTCCATACCACACATCCAGCTGGGCATATAGGCAGGCTTTAGCAGCAGCAGCAGCACGGCCCTGCTCAAGACCACTTCCCAAGCCGGGCCATAAACTGGCCATCCATGATCCCATAGGCATTAATCATTAATCATTCTTGACTTCGACAGCACCACTCTAGAACCCAGCCTGGCTTAAGCTCAGCCCGCTCAGCTCAGCGCTCATGCTGATAGAACATGTACGTCTCTCGATCAAAAAGAGCTCGCCGCCGCTCAGCAGACTCCAACGAACAACACCATCAATCCCGATCCCATCAATACTGACGCTACCGTTATAGCCCGCACGCCATCCCCCAGCGCCTTTGACGCCGCGCCCGTTTTCGTCGCCGACCCAGTCGCAGACGCTGTTGTCGAACTACCCGCCGCCACGACAGACCCGCCTGTTGCTGTTGTTGTTCCTGTCGAGGTTGCCGATGTAAGAGCTGCCGATGACGTCGAGCTAGAATTTGTCGAAGAGAAGGAAGAGGAAGGAGAATCACCCGCCGCCGTTGTCGTAGTACTCGACGCCGCAGTGTTCAGCGCACCAGTAGACGTCGGACTCGATCCCGTCGCAGCCGTCTGCGACGCCCCTGCTGCTGCTGTAGTCGTGGCGGACGTTGATGCCGCACCGAGCCCTCCCCCCCCTCCTCCGCCACTGCCGCTCCCACCAGGGGTAGTAGTGCTACTGGCACTCCCCAGGACAGGAAGGCTATCCGTGAGCGTGACGACAGCGAGGAGGACGGAGTACGCGTCGGGCGGGTACGAAGTCGTGCCTTCGCCCAGAACGCCGCCGTCTTGTGAGCAGGAGGCGGCGTTGGGCGAGAGGGTGCAGGTTACTGTTACGGCGCTGTGTGGGAGAGAGAGGGGGGGTTAGCTAGGTGGGAGGAGAAGGGAGAGGGGAAGGCTCTTGGACGATGGGAAAGTGAACATTGGGAAGGACGGTAAAGGCAATGCAGAGATAATGCAGAGATAATGCAGAGGACAGCAAAAAGAGACAGATAACAAATACGACTACAAGGAGCGGGCTAGCGTACGTGGGCGATAGATGCGAGAATGAAGAGAGAGAGGGGGGAGGACTCACTAAGGCGACGTCTCGTACGTATAAGACACCGTCGACGGCCCAGAGACATAGGGAATCGCCGTTTCGGGCAGCAGACACGGCGATGCGGGCAGCGTCGGGATGCATTCGAGCATGTAACTCGTCGCTGTCGCGTCCTGATCGAGAAGAGTTGTCAGCTGGCAGTCCAATCCACGACACAGCAGTCCACAAGGCAATACAACACAACACAATACAACGCGGCTAGTGGGTGGAAGTGGGAAGTGGGAAGCAGGGAGCAGAGAGCAGGCGGAGACTTACAGAAGTGACCATTGAGGCATAGAGCGGCTCGCCATCGATGAAGCCGAAGATGGTGATTGTCTCCGCCGCGAGGCTGCGTGGGCAGAGCGAGAGGAGGGTTAGGGTCAGTGGGGAGAGTAGCCGTCGGAAGGAAGACATTGTCGTTGTCGTATACGAATATGAGGTTGGCGATGCCGTGTGCAGTGATTTACCGAATCGAGTCACAACAAGCCAGCCAGCGTCGTAGGTGAGGACGAAGTCTAGAATATATATAGCTGTACAGTTATATGGACAGCCAATCTCCCGTCCTGTGCAGTCACAGCCTCGTACGGAACTGCAGGTCGGGCGGTCAACGCGCCATCTCCCAAAGTAGCAACACTGCAAAGCCACCAGCGCTTCTCAGGCCGCACTGCAGCATGTCTGCCTCACACAACCTCGGACTGTTCCAAGGTAATTGGCCAACCAGCAGAGTTGAGCTTTCCTCTCTCCCTACAGGCGAGAGTAGAAACGTCCAAGATGCCGCGGCAGAGATTGAGGATACGGTACGATACCTAAAAGGCGCATCTGCAGCTGCTGCAAAGTCTAAGCCTCGAGCAGAGCGCCATCCGGGACGGCACGCTCGCTGGCGCTTGTACTCTGCTAAGGTAGTGAGCCCCAGCTTGCCGTCAACAGGCGGAGATTTGGGAGAAAAGCATCATCACTACTTGCTACCCCTGAAACAGCAAACATGAGCTGGCACCTTCCCAGGCGGCACAGCTTGTTTTGATCATGCATGATCGTCCCGTTCAAGGTTGGTGCGATGTTTTCTCGTTTATCAAGGGAATTAATTGGTCAGGCTGGGTGCGCGGGAGGTCGAGGTTTTCAGCTGTGGTCTGTCTAGGGCGCGGGTCGGCGGGAGCGGAAATGATCAGGGGTAGGGGTGCAGGAGTGCAAGGTAATTTTAACCTTACGTTTAAGGTAAAGTTGCCAACATTCTGTTGTAACCAATAATATCGAATAATCGCATGTAAATATTAACCGAAGGATGATACATATATCCTTCTGCGTTATGATATGGCCGCTTGTTGAGGCGTTTAAAAGGTTTCTTTTCCTGATCGTGTTACGTGAGATTCGGGAGTAAATTGAGGCGTGGGAAACGGGTTATCATCAGCGACAACGTGTCTTGAACCCTTGACCTGTCTTTCCCGTGCTCACATTGAATCTACGTTTCTCAAACTGTACAGCGCGATCCCATTGCTCGACATAGCAGATCATGCTCCTTACCCAGTCCAACCTCTAAGAATTCCATTCTATATCTCCCCAACACCCCTCTCCACTTCCTCCCTCCCCTTCTTCCCTAGCAAACCTTCATCCGACCCGCTCCCAATCTCAGCATAGGCCACACCCATCGGTGGACCCTCGAAACAAAGCATATAATAGCCAGAGCACCACTTGCGGACCTCCTCTCTCCTGAACACCACTGTATCCTCCTTGCCCAAGAATCTCACCGCCAAATTATCCCTGGCTATACCTTCCTCCACAGGCGCACTGTCGCGAGGACCAATATGAACTTGCTTGCTATCCCCTTTCTCCTTTTTCTCCACACTCACAATCCGCCTCGTGCCGTCAAAAAGTGGCAGTCGTCGATACTCAGCCATCAACGCCGGAAAAGCAGTCGCGAGGGCAAAGAACGAGCGTCGGTCAAGGTAGTCGTAGATGCTGCGCTGAAGCTCGAGAGGCAGCCTAGAAAGCGGAGAGGCAATGACGTGTTCCAAAGCAGCAGAGGAGAAGACGCCAGCGAGGTTGCGGATGAGAGCGTCGTTGACGGTTAGAGTGACGGTCTCGAGGCGGGTGCTCTTCTTTGTTGGAGATGGTGCGGTGGATGTCGGGCTGGGACTGACGGAGCCAGGTGGACCTGGTATGTGTACAGGTCTTGTGGCTCCGTGAGACATATCGGTCTGAAGTGTCTCATCGTGCAGAGAATGGCTGCATGAGGAGAAAGGAGAAGTGCTGTTATATCTTCCTTATCATTCCGCCTTTTTGTTGTTTCACGCACAGCTTTCAGAGCCTTTTCCACAACTCCAGGCATTTCGAAGCCCTCGACGACAGGTGCAATCAGCACGCCATGGTACCAGAACATCTGTGCATCATTGATGATGGTCCATGATGGGAAACAACTACTGTCAATAAACGGTGCCTTGTAACCACTATTTGGGCTCGAGGCAGCCGCGTAGTCGACATCGACATCCCAGACCAAAAGGCGAAGGATGGCTGAGATAAACTTTCGTGCCAGTTTTGGCGACAGCGATGTTTCGAAGAGCATATGCCTCCATTGGAGCGCTAGGTCTTGGAGCAGAGTGGATGCTAGTGTAGTAGCTGTGGATGGCTCTGGTGCTTCAGGCCATCCTACAACCTGCGTCTGAGACGACGCCACTCTTGCAGTTTTGAAAGACACGCGATCAAAAGGCAAACTCTGGGGCAGCGATTTGAAGTCCTCCCAGTCAAACCTCTGCAGATACTTCAAATCGTCAAACCTACAGCAAGTCGAGACCGTCGACCGGCCCCCGGCGGCAGCTTCATCTTCCTGCAGCCAAGTCCTGATGCTGAAGCGGCCGGTTGTGAAATCGGCATGGTGCACCCATTCGAAGCTCTCTCGTCGATGCAGAGGAGTTTCACCGTCGACAAGCTTCCACTGTGAGTAGAAAAGACGCTCGAGTTTGGCCGTATCATGCAGAGAATCAAGGAGTATTTCCTTCAGCAAGTCCCTCTGGCCGCTTCCTGCTGCTCGAACGACACCCACGAACCTTGTGGCGGCGTTCTCGGGCTCCGCGTTGCGGTAGATAATTCTTCTGAAATATTTCCCTTGTACTTATATTAGTCTCCCTGGTTGGATCTTGAAGTGGTGCAGATGATGTTCCATTGCAAATGGGTACAAAATACCTTCTATGCAGACGCTTTCATAGCCGTTGCCCAGCACCATGGTCTGCATGTGTGCCCTTTATTGTTTGACACCTGTATAATCAAGAGAATGTCAATTGTGATGAGGACAATGCATCACACATACGCAATCAATCACTCAATGTATTCAAACAGTCAAACAGACTCATGGGCGTCATTAGCCAGTGGCAAAGCGCTTGTTTTCAAAGGGTCATCTGAGCAGCCCCCAAAAATGCTGTTCTGGTATCCCGCGTAGTTCTGACGGTCACAGAAATCCTTGAGATCTTCATTCAAGGTAGCACAATAGCTTACCACCAAATATGTGCGTAACCCCCGTTTCAATCGAGTCGACGCCCCTGTAAGTATGCAACCTCTTATTCATCACTTGCTGAGATCAGGTATTCTGGAGTTTGGGGTCCTCCCCTTTGGAACATTGTTTATAAATCGTCCGAACCCGGAGGAATCGGGCTATTATCTCAGCCCTAAGGCACCAACAGTGAGTCCACGGCCAGCACATGCATATTCGCGCAACGTTAACCGGGGGTGGGAGTGGGTTCCGCCAAGCTCATGTCAGCACTAGCAATTCCTGTCCAACCGGGACGCCAAAATGTCTCTTTCAAAGGATGACCTGCTTATTCTGATCTCACGACTAAGCTCTCTTGGGAAGCTGGGCTGGTGGAGGTGGAATGGTGATACAGACTCGGTGTGGCAGGTCGGACCGAGAAAGCACGGTTGCATCGCCAGAAAAGGGAATTATCCCATGTCCAAGGAATTGGTGTGGTTTCTGTAAAAGTGATCCCCGAGAATAGCCTAAGTAATAAGATGCTCCTGCCTTGTGTCACATGTTGGAATGCAACACTCGCCCAATGGGGAATATCTGGTAGGAATATCACCACACCTCGACATCTCGCAAAGGCAAGTATCTATCATGCGCACGTTGCTTATGAATTTGATTGGGGTGAAAGTCTCGGTTTGGGATAGAAAGGATAGCGATGAGCAAGTGATTCCAACAGTAAATATAGTTTCTGCCATTTGGCGAATACTCAATGGCATACAGACGTGGGAAAGGGGGGCCGTCGGTATGACTGCAAGCCTTCGAGTCCCGGAACCCTGGTCATCTGTCAAGTTGCAAGAACAGAATATCTGAAATGATTCGGATCCTCTTTTCCCTTGGAGGCGTATGAGCCCATCTACGCTCTGGTTCAGCGTACGGTTCATCGAATTTGAATCCGTGTCTGTATCTGATATGGTCGTGATCGAATGCATCTTTAGGCTCGCTGCAGAGAGTGCTTCAAGTTCCATTGATACGGATGCCACCTTACCCGATTCGCTCGCTTCGGTGACGCGTTTCCAGTAAGCGGGTCCAGTTGACTTGTTAAGCTTTCCTGCGACGATCCGTCCCGCTCCTTCTGCAACAAATTCGCGTCGCTCCAAGCAGTGATGACAATTTGTTCGTTCCACATCTACACCATCAACGCCGTATATCAATGACAGATGATGAAATGTATCACCGTTGCTGTCAATATTTGGTTGCTGAGCTTGATTCGCCAGGTTAAACTTACTGAACAGCACCAAGGTTCCTCTAACCTTCCCTCCTTTAGCCTTCGTGTTCTTGGATCCACCGGAAACAGCAAGGGCGCGCCACCTTCGTCGATAGTGCCTCCCATAGGAATGCAGGATCTGCCCACGACACCTTGGGAAGTTGAGATCCCATCCAGGTGTCGCTGGCGCGGACGGTACTTTCCTCTATTAACAGCCCACTTCTTATATTCGTCATCTGGCACATTCCTTGCTTCCCCTTCCACGTTTGCTAATTTGCTTCTGTTCTTGAGCATCATCATTCGCCTTCACAATTCAAACCTGTCATCGATGCCTGTTTTGCATAACTGCAACTCACGATGACAGGTCTCTCGCAGACTGTCTCTCCCGCTCTTTGGTCCAAAGTCGTTCTTGTTCTTCTTTTGCTCGTCTGTTTTCTCAACTTTCGCAACAACCTCCTGCGCAACCAGGTCACCAACATCCGGTACCGCATTGAAAACTACGCCTCAGAGCATCTCGCACACAAGGCGTCAAATCCACGGCCGATTGCATATGACGCCTTCAACTTCACAAAGCCATTCGTTGACTTCTGGGATTCGTTTTCACAGATCCTGCTTGACTCGAAACCACAATGCGATCCACCCGGTCGCTTCCCGGGTATCGATGGAGCTCATGTCGTGGGCTTTACTCGTGAGCAGCCAATGCCCGCACGACCGAACCTGATGTATATGCAAGACGGAGCCATGGAGGAGATGCAGACCAAACATGAGGAATATATAAACAGAACAAGGGATCACGGCCTGGTATACCGGCCACACACGAAGGGAATCGTTTCCACAGCAGGAGGCATGTACCTTCCCGTGTTCATGGTCTCTCTACGTATGCTGCGACGGACCGGGTCCACCCTGCCTGTCGAGCTCTTCCTGGCGAACCAAGACGAGTACGAGCCATACATCTGCGACGAAGTCCTCCCAGCCATGAACGCTCGATGCGTCGTCCTCGAGGATTTTACCGCGGGCGCACAAATCGAGAAATACCAATACAAAATCTTCTCCATCCTCTTCTCCTCATTCGAGGAAGTCCTATTCCTCGACGCCGATAACCTAGCCATCCACTCTCCAGACCACCTCTTCTCCACCGAGCCGGTCCTGTCCACCGGGCTCGTCACATGGCCAGACTTCTGGGCCTCGAGCGCGTCTCCCTACTTCTATCAGATCCAGAAGAAACCTGTCCCGGCTCTCACCGACAGGCCAACAACCGAATCAGGCCAACTTCTCGTCTCGAAGCGCTCACACCATGCTGCACTGTTGCTGTCAGCATATTACAACTACTATGGACCTGAGTACTACTATCCGCTCCTATCGCAGGGCGCCGCCGGCGAAGGCGATAAGGAGACATTTGTCGAAGCTGCCATCGCAGTGGGCAGCAAGTACTATCAAGTCTCGGCGCCCGTCAACGCGATCGGATACTTCGACGACGACGAAGCCCGTGCCTTCCACGGCGTGAGCATGCTGCAGTATGACCCAAGCGATGACTTCCGGCTCAGCATCCGGCGACGAGTTACATACATCCGGCGGCGGCGTGGCGACGACAGCAGCAACCAACCACAGGAAAAGAATGAACCGTCACCTCTCTTCATGCACACCAACTTCCCAAAGATGAACCCGGCGACGCTGTTCGAACACAACGGACCGGCCAAGTTTGAGGAGAGCGGCGTGCATCACCGCTTATGGGGCAGCCGCGAGGAGGTGGAGTCGCGGCTGGGCAGCGACGTGGAGCGCGCGCTGTGGGAGGAGATACGCTTCACGGCGTGTGAGATTGGAGAGAAGTTCCGCAGCTGGCAGGGCGATGAGAATACGTGTGCGAATGTGCAGGAGCATGTTCGCGATGTGTTTGGGAGGCAGGACTGAGCTGTTGCGCGAGAAGAGGAAGAGGCGCGGTTGGTGATGACCGGATGGAGTTGTCCTATTTTGCATTGGGGGCGGTATGATTAGACGATACGATGGCATCATCTTCATTCATGGGAGTTATTATGGTTTTTCTGGACCTGCTTTTTCTTGAGAAAGGGTGCGTGCACAGGGTGGCATTTCTAGAGGACGCTTGACATTGATTAAACGGGCGTGAAGAACAGGATTGGGTCAGATATCATTGATACCATAATGGAGAGGCATGACATACTGCTTTCATTGATGTAGAGGTGCACGGGATGATTGATTGCAATCCCAGCATCTAAAGCAGCATGACCTGACATGTTTGAAGGAGTGGGAGAGTGAAGAGCGGGCTGAGGAAGAAAAGGAGATTATTATTGCCAGTTTGTTATGCATCATCGGGCTGTAAAGGACCAGTTTCACTGGGACTGAGACTTACAAAAATGGGCGTGCAACTGTTGTTGGAAAGCCAGCCTTGAGATACCAGGAATATTGACTGCACTTCGTACTGGCGCACAGGAGCTTGAGCTTCTGGCGTCAGGGGTAAAAAGTCCGCTAAACGACCTCGGGAAGCGAAGAAATTCATCGTGATGTCATCATGTTGACAGCTGTCTGGGCAGAGGAGCAACCACACAATTTACGCGGTGTCATTGGGGCGGATTTGTCCTCGCACCACCGCACGAATAAACGGATGGAGCTAACGTAGATCATCCCATGTTAGCGGCCAGAAGAGGAGAGCCATTACCTCCGTATTGCAAATGTGCGCAGGGCCATTGGTCAAGCAGGACAGCTTTCTCCGCACCTAACCCGTCAAGGCGGACGGACGAGTTTCCGCAGGGTTAGATTTGGGGCATTGGATGGGGATTTGGCAGGAATGCCGTTGTAATTATGATGGTGAAATTAGCTCGTCGTGTCACCCTCCGCCCGCTCATTCTGACAGCTGAGGCGCCTCCGGTCCAATAAGAAGGCCGCCTATGGTCATCCCCTCACGATATTCTTCCGTCACTCTTCGTTTTCACATCTCATATTCACCAGTTGGGCAGTGCCGTATAAGTGATTGGACTTGACTTGCCTGCACAGTACCTGCTGACCACACTCGTCTTCCATCCATTACTTCCTACAAGTACCTGCTCTCCTCCACTCATCTCACAACCTCCTCACCATGTCTTTCGCACGCCCCCTCACCTCGACCGCCCTCCGCGCGTTTCCCAGACCACCCGTCTCAGCAAGCCGGACCGCCTTCAACCCGCGACTCTTCTCATCCGCTCGCGTCACCATGGCTCCCATCAACTCCATCTCCGACGCCATTAAGCACGACCACCGCGAGCTCGAGGAGTACTACGACAAGATCATCACCGCCAAGGATGCCGACACCCGTACCCGCTATCAGAACATGTTCACCTGGGAATTGGCCCGGCACTCCATTGGTGAGGAGCTCGTCGTCTACCCGGCGTTCGAGAAGCACCTGCCAGATGGCAAGGCCATTGCGGATAAGGACCGCGACGAGCATCAGATTGTGAGCCCCACCCCCTTCCAGTATCCCTAGTCTTCAATGGTCGACTAACATTGCACCCCTCCACAACAGGTCAAGGAGAAGCTCAAGAGATTCCAAGACATGAAGGAAGACGACCCGGAGTTCATCCCGACCATAAAATCCCTCATGGAGAACCTCGCTCAACACATCAAAGAGGAAGAGAGCCATGACTTTCCCAAGCTCGAAGAGGCCCTCGACATGACCGAGAGCCAGAGCATCGCCACATCCTTCGGTCGTACCAAGATGTTCGTTCCCAGCCGCTCACATCCCGCGGCGCCTAACAAGCCCCCCTTCGAAACCCTCGCCGGTCTTTTGGCGGCTCCTATCGACCACCTCGGCGATCTCTTCCGCAAGTTCCCCGAGGAGGCACCAGGCCCTAGGGTTGCTGGTCCCAATCCGTCTAAGAAATAGGTTGTGATCATTAGGCAGTGAATCACTATGGTGAAGAAAGGAATCGGTATGCTCAGGGCCATGGAAACATTCGCAATGCGTCGGCGGGAGGCTCAGACATGATGGAGGCTCTAGCTATCAAGAGAAGCGGTTGTTGCATTTACAATGAAGAACGCATCCTATCAATCTCTGCCTGTCTCTTCCCCCGTCGCTTGTGACAAAGCTCTAGGCAGATACTGACTATGGTCGATCTTGCTTTCCGTGAGCCCGGTTTGATTTGCTTGGAAAACGAAAGCATAGCTCTTACCCATCTCGCCGCCCTCCCCAGGCCATCCTTCGCACCCCTCTTACGAAGCGACAGCAATACCGTTTCTCACAGCATCATCAGCACTCCTACCATTGAGGCCCTGATTAGCCTTAAGGTGAATGATCGTTGGAGCACAATCGTCGAGTCTACTCCGTAGTTTGTAGCGCACAACTCCGCAAAGCACATGTTACTCGATAGTTGCGGCAAGTTCCGTTCGAAAATCATTTGAACGTCAAGGCTTTGGTGGGACGAGCACCCAGCAGTCCTCACCACCCCTCTACGCTTTTTACCATTCTGCACCGCGCCGCCGGAGCCATTAGCAGATAGCATATGGTTGCCCATCATGCGGCACGCGAAGATCTTCTCCGGGTCATCTCACCCAATGCTGGTGGATGCCATCTGTGAGCGGCTTGGCGTACAACCGGCTAAGTGTGAGCTCAAAAAATTCGCCAATGGGGAGACCAGCGTCGGGATCTGTAAGAATAGCCTATCCGCTCGGACATGGAGTTCAGACTGATTCCTTTGTTCTCTAGCTACATCAATTCGGGATCAAGATGTGTTTATTGTACAGAGCGGGAGTGGGAAGTACGATAACCCCTCCATGACCCAGAGACATGGCTGATGAGTCAGGACCAACGACGATGTGGTGGAGCTGCTTATAATGATCAATGCGTGTAAAGGTGGCTCAGCAAAGTCAATCACAGGTAGGAAAGCTGGTCTGCGTCCCCGGGGCTATATGCTGACTCCTCCAGCTGTCCTGCCATACTTTCCTTACTCGCGACAAAGCAAGAAAAAGTCACACAGAGGTGCTATAACGGCTCGATTACTCGCAAATCTCCTATCCATAGCAGGTGTTCATCACGTCATAACAATAGACCTCCATGTATGTCTGTGGGTGCCGGTTATCGAGCCATTGCTGACGAATTAGGCTACACAAATGCAAGGATTCTTCTCTCAACCAGTCGATAACCTCTATGCGGAACCCCTAATAGCCCGATGGATACGAAATCATGTCCCCACATGGCGGGATGCGGTCGTCGTTAGCAAGAACCCCGGCGGAACGAAGCGTGTCACATCCCTCGCGGATGCTCTCAAACTCAACTTCGGGATTGTCACGACTGAGAAACGGAGACCACATCATCAAAGTATGACCGGCAGTGTGATTCTAGAGAGCATGGGCGCAGATGCGGCAGGAGAGACAGAGGCTGCACCTGATGCAGATGTGGTGAGGAGGATCGATCCTCTTGCCAAGGTCAATGAAGAGAGACGGGGATCGGCGTCCCAGGATCAAGAGCAGAGAGGCTCTGGCAGCTCAGGAAGTTCTCCATCAAGCCATCAACATCACCCGCATCATCTTAGCCCGCACCACACCACCGAGCATGTCCCGAGTCCACTCGCTCGGTCTGCCCTCGCCGAACTCGAAACATCACAGAGATCACCACCGCGTCTCCAACGCGCTAGTACCGCACCCGCATACCCCACCGACAGCGAAGACTCTGCGGAGGAGTACACCGACGAACGAGCACAGGACGTCATCATCGGACGGCTTGTCCAGGGCCACATCGTGGACGACGACCATCCATCTCCCACAATTTCGGCCATGTCCAACTCCGTCTCCAACCTCACTCTCCAGCGCAGCACCACCTTCGACGACACCATCCCGGACCCCATGACAGCCAGCATCATGTCCACAGTATCCTCTCGCTTCGGGCCCAACCATGACTACCTCGGTCTGGACAACGGCGGCGCCTCATCCGACGACGAGGAAGACATCCTCAAGCACGCCGAGCTGGAGCACACCATCACACTCGTGGGCAACGTGCGCGACCGCACCGTCTTCATCGTCGACGACATGATCGACAAGCCCGGGACGTGGATCGCGGCCGCGGAGACGGTTGTCAAGCGCGGAGGCGCGAAGAAGGTCTACTGCATTGCTACGCATGGCCTTTTTGGCGGCGATTGCTTGACGGAGATGGAGCGCTGTGATTGTATTAATCATATTGTTGTTACGAACTCGTTTCCCATCCCGCCGGAGAAGCTGAAGAGCACGACCAAGTTGATCGTGCTGGATATCTCGAGTTTGTTGAGTGAGGCTATACGGAGGAATCATTATGGTAAGCTTTTGTCCACGCGGATTCGGGCCTGGCCCGGTTGCTGCCTCTCCTCACCAAAAGAATGAGTACTGATCAGACACAGGAGAGAGTATCTCTCAGCTTTTCTGGCATTACGACGACTAGGTCTTGTCTTTCTCGCTTTTCTCTGTTATCTACTGCGAACGAAACGCGGCAACGGCGCCGGGGAACAGGAGGCCGGCGTACCAGGTCTTTTGATTTTAAAGACTCACGATGTAAGATTACAATATTACGTTGCAGAGTGTAAGCTACATTCGACCACGGTTGTCTTACATCCGTCAATCAATTACCCGTTGCAACCCACGACTTTCCATCCATACTCTCACGCCTCGCCTCCAACTCCTCTCTTCCTCCTCTCTTTGACCTTGTTTCTTCTCCTCCCTATTCCCTTCCCCTTCCCCCTCTCTAATCCTACCCTCTTCCCCCTTTCCCTCCTCCCTCTACTCTTCCCTTCCGTCCCCTTTCCCTTCCCCCTCTTCTCCACCCATCCCCCTTCCCACCTCCGTCCCCAACCCCCGCAACCCCTCAAAACACAACCCAACGACGCCTCCCCCCGGGGGAGCGCAAGAGCCAACAACCGCGTTTGCCGCGTTGGTTTCTTAACGGAGCGTTGGCAGAGCAATCACAAACAACCCCTTTTCCGTCCCTTCCCTGGGGCGGGTTGGGGGTGGCCGAGTAGAGAAGGCACCGCCTCTTGGGTGATCCTCGGGTTACCGACGTGGAGGATGGTGCAAGAGAACGTCTCGGACAGATAAGGAGGGAGAGATTAAAGGGGGGTAGATAGATAGCTGGAAGCAAATACCACACTTCACCCAATTTCATTGAAAGACTCCCGCCCAGCCAACTTCTATATTGCTGCCCACCGTCCGCTTATATCACTCATGCTGCTGTCAAAACCGCAGTTGAATAGGTCAACCGCGTGGCCACTTCAGTGCTGCGGAGTCAGCCAGCCTCCAGCAAATAACGGCTACAGGGGTCTCATTTGAAGAACTGGGCGGGATGAATATTGATGTGCGGCGGATGGATAGCTCCATAGGTGGCAAGCAAGAGTCAAACGGGACAACCACCGAGGCGGAGGTGCATATAAGACATTCTATTAGTAGTAATCGATATCTATCCAACCCTCTATAACCTAAAGCATACAGGCACGGAACACATGCAGATCATCCGAGTCATGCGAGGATAGAGCAGCAAAAAGGACAGAGCGTGGGTTGCAGAGTATTGTGCGAGACATCTTAAGGAAGGTACCAGCAGAGCACACTAACGCAAGACCGCCATGCCACAGACAGAGAAAGCGAACGAACCATCGACGAGCGGTAGCGCGTGCGTACATGCAGCCATCCGCGCGAGCAGATGCTCATCTGGGCCGTTCCGTGCTCCTACTGCTGGAACGGCTACCTGCAGCAGAGATACGATTTGCGTGTTGCTCGAGAGAGTGTCGCCGAGGAAAGATCACGCAGGACAAGATGAGGCTGGGGGTTCGGAGATCCAAGTAGTGTCGGTGATTGTAGACGAAGGATGCGTTGTGCCGGAGAAGGAGGCAAGGCTGAGACTTGACCGCAGGTGTTGTGCAAGAGGAGGTCGGAGAAGCACAGGCGAGCAAACAAGCCAAAGATCCCAGTGCCGATGATACTTCTCGCCCGTGAGGTCGAACCGCTTTCACGACTCTATCTCTTCACGCTCCATTATCTGCGGATTCGGTAACGCACATATCTCCTTTCTCATTACCAAAAAGCCTTCCCGTTGCCCAACACACACCCACCCACGTACCCCCTCTCCGCTGCCGCTCAAGAGCCATAAGCACACGGCCTGCAAGTCTTCAGCTTGCAGTAACGGCACTCGAAGATGAACCAGTGCGGGCCGGAGTGACAGAGAGCACACGTCCAGAGCATGAGTGTGGTATCGGATTTGATAAGTTGGAAGTCATGTTGGCAGGCGCAGCCATGTGAGTTGGCCATATTGGAGTGTTTATTGGAGTTAGAGCTAGGAGGTTGGAGTCGAGATGCAGGATTGCAAGTCAGGGATGGATCGGAGGTGATGAGGTAGACTCCGTAGTATCAAGGGACTCGGTAGAGGATGAGGTATCGACGGAGAGGTAGAGGCGTTTGCGGATGTAGAGTCAAATCGTGATGTGATTGACAATCCTTTCGGAGATGGAGGTTGGCCCTTGAAGGTAATGGGACGTTGAGGATGAGGTTTGATAGATACTGCAAGATCCAGAGATGTAATGCTTGATGTGCAAGATCAACAGAACAGCAGACCTCCTTTTATACACAAATATGTCGAGGCTTGACGAGGCCAGCGTGATATCGAATGGTCGAGTCCACCGTGAAATTGAATGACGAGGCCACCGTGAAATCGAAAACTGTCGGTGAAGGATATCCGGTATCTGCAAGCAATCGAAGCAATCAGCATCGGTTCACTCGCCCCGGGTCATCTTGCCCACAGCGCCGACGAGGCGTTCCCAACTCACCACTCAAGAACCAAGACGTCCTTCCAACACCGCTTCCCAAACGCGATATCAATCAAGTCCGCCTCTCCCGCTTCCGCCGTCCGCTCGGCACAATCAACGCAGGAACGAAAGGAGGAAGATATCCAAGTCGTCCGGACAAACCAGGGATAGTGACGTCCACCACGCAAGCCTCGTCCCCTTAATGGCATATGGACAGTTGGAGATGATGGGAGGAAGCACACCTCGAGATTCCGTCGACGTGCATGCACCAGCTCGATCGGGCCTATATTCTTGATGGTCGGCCTTCGCACGCGGCTCTATTGCTCTTATAATATCCCGACAGATCGATCAAACGGCGGCGCCATCCATCCATCTCGCTTTCACAGCTGCTGACCGCCAGTTTGCCAGCGGGGCCAGCATGCTCGTCCTCGAACCGGGAGACATCATCTCGCGAACGACGCCAGACTAGCAGCGCATCCGGCCAGCGTCATGGCCCGCAGCCAAGACACCCCTTCGACCCTCGCTGGGTCCTCCGGCCGCAGGTCCCGGCCACGCCAACACGGCGCCAATTGTCCTCGGGAGGGAAACCTAATAGCCCGAGGCGGTAAGGCGCCGAAGCCCGCTGCATGAAAGGTTCAAGCCATCGAAGCAGCACCATTGCGGACCCACGGGCCCTGCGGCGGCGCTGATAGGCAGCAAACCTGGGAATGGGGATCGTGTTCCCGCCGGACCGGTCGCCCTACCACTGCTGGCACCGACGCCAGCTTGTCCATCTTGGGGTAGGGAAAGGGGACGGATGAGGCACCTCAACGCTACTTGTCGCGTGGGCGTTGCTAAGTGGTTCCTAGCGCGGACCGGAGAGGTTCAGAGGACGGAGCTTGGCCGTTTGATCAGGTTATCGAAGGTTTGCGACGGCTCTGACGAGCGCTGTTTGATGTGTTTGATACGAAAGTGTACGGGGCGGGGCTGCGCTGCCAGCTTAGCTACGGATACCTCAGCAGAGACAACGAGCTTGCTGGCATAAGGCGGGCAGCGAGATGACGCAGCATCCACTGTCTCGCATCTATGCATCTTCGACTCGACATAGCTGCGTACATACACATGTGCAGGCGGCAAAGGGACAAGCAAGACACACACACAAAGTTCTGCAGACACATCGAATCATGTTCCTGACACCATCATTTCGAGATGCACCCATCTGGCCAGTCAATCTGCGACACTAGCGCCTGCAGGTCCCGCCGGTTTGGACAAGTCCTGCTGGTTCGAGCAGGTTTTCGGGACAGAAGTGGTGGTGCGCTAGACAGGGATCCCGGCGTCGGGGATCCGGCTGAACGGTACGTAGCGTGCAGATGATCAAGTACGACTCCTCATATTTGGAACAGATTGGGAACATGAGCCCACCACGCTGGGACGAACGTACGGTTACGGCGGTGCCGTTGGCTCAGTTGAACGGCGTTCAGGGCTGAGCTGCTTCAACCGGACGCTACGGTTTGGATAGGGAAGGCCTTACAGATGCTAAGGACAGAGTACGCTCGATGATGATGCCAGATGGACATCTGGAGGTAATCTCCGCAAGAGAGGGTTCTGTCATCTGCTTCAAGGCTGAAAGATCGTCAGCCAATAAAGAAAATCTTTAGCTAATCGTTATGAACAGGCTGTCTGAAGTTTGCGCGATTGCAACCCCTTCGGCTTCTAGAAGGTGAAGCGGTCAGCAATTGTCTCCACTCACCCACCTCTTTCGAGTCTCAAAACAGCACGGATACACTATGTGCGACGTCGCAAAAGAAATCCATCAGCTTGGAGCTCTCGGTATTCGAGATCGGGAGCCGAGTCCCGGAGATTTTCCTCCCATTCCCAGTCCTCGGTGGTCCCTCGTGCTCATCCGCAGATCAAGAAGCTGCAGCGCTCAGTTTGTGTTTCCATCTCGGCACTGCTCTGTGTAACGGTCCGGGCACTGGCTCCATGCCAATCCCAGCCTTGCAAACGAACTTCATATCCCAAAGCCACATTACAGTGATAAATCATGGACACATCCTCCCACATCCTCACTCAGCCACGAGAGTACAGGGGGGATTCAATTTCCGGTCGACAGTCACTCATCCCTGCAAGCCATCGGCGACGTTCGAAGCCAAACAGCACGAGCACGCCCCCTGAACTGAGTGAGACCTCCAATCTCACCTTCTCCCCAGCTCTCACCACACCGGTCTCGGGGCCCCGGGAACAGCCCTAGGGATCCAAGTGCTTGGGCCGTTCTAGGTGACCCATCACATCCGCTTCGCTTTCCTTTCCCGATCCCCTCCGTCTTCCTTGCCGGCGGTGAGCGGCGGCTCTGCTCCGCGCCTCGGTTGCACGTTTTCTATATATTCATACAGGACTCTGGGATGTGCGCCATGTGGCGTACACCTTCGCCGCCACGGGCGCTCCACATCACGGGGCACAGGGATATCGGGATCGCAAATCCGAAACATAGAGGAATGCAGCAATAAGCCATGCGCGTAAGCCACAACACGCCTACTCCGTAAGGCCTCGTTTGCTTTTGCTTTCCCTTCAAAGCAGCATAAGCTCGGGGAGAGGAGATGCCTGCATAGAGATGGACCGATCCGGAGCGCTTCGCATGATGCTGGAGATCATACGGAGTACTCGCGCCGCGTCTTTCGGAGGGTGCAGTAAGCAGGGTACGAGAAGGATAGTGTGGCTTGCGATCTATGCCTGTTGGCGTCGATTTGATGTGGACTCTCGCTACGAGGGAAGGATGGGCAGCGGAGGGAGCCAGCGGTGAATAGGTGGCGGTGAGGAGAAAAGGGGGTTCAGGGTCTGACCTCCGTCCGCGTCTGAAGATGGATGCCAGTCATGTCATTTGCGTACCATACGGGCAGTGGGGTTACTAAATGCAGCAGGCGGTGGTGTTGCTGATGTCCATTAGACTAGGTTGAGATACGAGAAGTCATATTTGGATAGATTGGATTAACATATGACAAAATCCTAAACCTCCCACTCCCTATATCGCAAACGCCATAACACGAAACGAGAGCCCACCGACAGTACCTTACGCCCGCAGAAGCCCTCAGCGGCATCTTCTACCAACTGCATTAGCCAAAAGCAATTTCCAACCCTCCGCCATGCATCAACACCATCGTCTTTCCAAGCTCTGTCTGCTCTTATGGGTATACCTATACCTAAGCGCGAATCAAGTGTAGATACTCTCCGTCCAGCTATTAATCTGCATGCCCTTCTCGGCCATATTCGCATTACACATGAAATCCAGCGGCATCCAAACCAAATGGCCCTTGATCTGGTCCATCTTCTTCTTAATCTCAGCCACGGGCATGTACTCGTCGAAGATGTGGCCCTGCTTCTTGTCCGTCTTGGGCAGGAAGTTGTCGTAGTCCTCGAAGGATTTGACTGTAGTGGTGCAGGCATGCTCAGCATATACACGCAGGATAGGGTAGTGAAAAGGGGGAGGGTTGGGGAACGCACTATGGTCGTCTGGATCCGCTCTGAAAAGCTCTCTGTAGACTGTCGTGTTCATTGTTGCCCGATCCGTCCACAAGCTCCAAAGTTCGTCATCCAGCGGGTCAGCAACCATCTCATAGTTCTTGTCCTCAAGATTGTCGTTCTCGCAATCTCCAGGAGGTTGCGCGTTGGGGTCTTTTTCCGCATCGAGTTTCTGCGCCGGGATCAGGCCGAGATGCTCGCGCCAGAGCATCCGTCGGAGGGTCGCCGCATGATGACCAGCGTCGTAGGGCTTTCCATCCATTTTGCTCTTGAGTACTCTTGTATCTTCCATCACGATTGACAGCTCGCTGTCATGGAAGCCAAGCTGCGACTGCGGATGATTTCAGTTACTGCTCTGTCTAAGCACATAAGGCACTTACTCGGTCATTGATATTTGAGCTTCCGCAAATGGCAATCCTGTCGTCCACGATGCATAGCTGATATCGATCAGCAAGTCCTCTTTTACATTACCTTAAGACTACTCACCTTTCCGTGGATATACAGTTCTTCCTGGACGAAGTTCTCCTTCTCCGTTTCTGGATCCTCTCCATCTGCGTCCCACGGCTCTTCTGAGACCAGCCCACCCTCAATCATTGCGTCTTCGGCTATTGATTCCAGACTGTCGATAGGATCATCTAGCCCGACGTCTCCGCGTGCAGCCTCGAACTTCCGCCTTTGATCCTGGAGATGCTCTTCTTCCTCATCACCACTGCTGTCACTGCTGGAACCTGTCTTGTCTGTCTTGTTCTTATGTCTTCTAATATGGTGTTTGTCCTTTTTGTCGATTGCCTGACTGAGACCTTCATTACCCATGATCTCTTGAGCATGTGCACGTTGTACATCCTGATATGTAACGCCAGATTGCTGTTCCTGCTTCTTCATCTGGGGTGTCTTTGCCAGTCGGTCATATGCGCGTAGATTGAAGATGAAAATATGTTCTAGCCTCTGTTAGTGATCTGCCACATCTGAGGGCGGCCTCGAAGCTTACTTGTAGGATCAACCCCCTGTGCCTTGACTTGCTCAAAGATCGAGTGCTCTCCGCGCAATATCGATTTGTATTGGTAGTCCATGATGGCCCTGGCAAAGTTTAGCTGTCTTTCCATGCAAACACTGATGCAACATACCGCGTTCCCGCCGCAGCGCTGGCTCTAAGGTCACCGGCAAATCCTGGAATCGCCGGTATAAGAATAATAACTCTGAATTTCCTCCCTTCTTTACCGGCACGGACGACAGCGTCGACGATCGCTCTCCCGATCGTGTTGTTGACCGGGTGTTGTTGGTCTCCAGTCGCAGTAACTGCGGAATTAGCATACACCTACCGGCTTTGGGGGACATACGTACTAAAGAACTGATTTTCGATATAGACATAATGCTGCGCATTTCGAATAATCTCACAGTAAGCATTCATGATACTATGCTCGGTAAGGATTCCACTGCTCCAGTCCGCACTACTCCGAACCACTTGGGCGGTTACCGTGCCTTGGTCTTTGAGCGGCTTCGAGGAGAGTGGGGACAGTGGATGATGCAGGTATTCTCCGACGGGAAACTTTGGTCTTTGAACACCCACCAGGTCCTCATCTGGACCGTCTCTTCCTTCCATGGTGATCCAATCCATCCGTCTGTCTCGTTTGTACTTGTCACGTTTGATGAAATTCCACCTCTGGGTCCGCTTTAGCAGCCATAGACAGGATTCGGAAATGAGCATGAGCTTACCAAGACAAAGTGTTCCGCAATATCATAGACACAAGGTCCGATTACACCCATTGCGACATCGTGCCAAGGCATACGACCATAGTCAGCCTTGTTGAGCTGATTCGATTTCCTGAGAAGATTAGCGTTGTCTAAACTGGAAGGCTTATTCAACAATACCAGTCCACCACATTCTGAAAATCCATGATGCGATTCTAGTCACGTCAGCATTTGTAGCATAAGGGTAAGGCACTTGGGAAAGCTCACATTGTTCCAATCTTGCCCCGGCCAAATTTCATTCTGTACGCCAGAAGGATGGACATCGGCCATAGCGTGCTGCCAGGAATCCCAGCGGCCGAAACAAAGGTCCAAGCCTCCAATGAAAGCCAGCTCATAATCTATCACGATAAATTTCTCGTGATGGGCCTACACATGTCAGTCAATCATCGCCGACGCAAGAGTCTCTCCATACCCAGTAGAATGTCATGTCCGCAGCGTTTTCGAAAACATTGTGATCAGGATGCCTCATGACATTGATGTTGCCATGTCCAGGGGTACCTGGGGGGCACAAGGCTCGAAGAGCATGCTTCGTATGTGCACTGTTGCAAGTGATCGCCTGCTCAATCTCCTTGTATACTATCACAAATATCTTAACCCCAGCTTCCGCCCTGCGTTTGAGTATTTGATCCAACCGCCATTCTTGATTGACGTAAGGGGGCCGTCGCATGAATAGCTCTGGCGATAACCACCAGTCCTCAATATATATGGTCTCTTTCGCTCGCTCAAGCGCAACGGATACCGCCTATACACAGGTCAGCACGAGTCTGCCTTCTGTCGCGCTGTGTTCTCGCCCGCCGTCTCCAAGGTGTACCTACCCAAAAATAATCTCTCCCATCGACATACCACTTTATGTTATTCCCAGGCCTCTCCGGCGCAAAGCTCTGGAACCGATGGCTCTCGGCGATCTTCGAGCGCTTCGCATCCGTGCGCTTCTCGTGTTCCTCGTCGTGGCGATGATTTGGATTGAACAAGTTCTCGAGCTTCCCAACTTCATGCTTGATGTGCGTGGCTTTCTCTGCTATCTTGCCTGGTGTACCGTGCAGGTGGGTATCGTGCATCTTCTCGCGGAGGTCCGCGAATGGGTGCTTGAGACGGTCACTCATGTGCCGCTTCTCTTCGATCTCCGGCGCTGGATGTGAAGGCATGATGTCCTCGTCGAATACTGAGCTCTCAGAGAAAGGGCACAGTTCGAATGGAAATCCGCAGATGGTATCTACTTCGTATTTCCCGGTTTTATGCTCGTGCTGCACAAGGTCTCGGAGGAACGTGGGGTACAGGTATGCCGCAGTCGAGCTCCGAACGGGTGCACTAAACTTGGACACTTCCGCTCGGCCTACGTCAGCGGAGACGCTCGGCACCCTCGGCTGTCGCAATCGCCGGTAAGCTTGCAATCACACAACGGCAAGCGATAACGAGTGCTCAGGACAAGACGCTCAATCCAACAGCTCACTGGGTCCCTGAATTAGCAATGCCTTCTGGACTATATTGGAGAAGGCCACATTTGCAACACTTTACGGATTAGAGCTTCGATCCCGATGGAGACGCAAATCTTGGTTGAAAGAAATATCGTAAATATAATCGTACAAGTCTAGTAATTTTTTTCGAGGCGACCTACATGTCAAGGAGCACAGCAGTTGCTCCTGCGAAACGACAAACTCCCTGAGCGAAAACCAATATAACCCTCAAATGCACACGCTCGATGGCGTACCATAATGATGACAAGCGAAAATGGTTACAAGCCATAGAGATTCAGAGCTTACCTACTTCCTCTGCTTGTTCTTCTGGAAGTAAAGGGGAAATTTGCCGCACTGGTCGGGCTTGTAGGGGTGGGAGCGACTGGGGGCATTCCCATCCGCACCTCTCCGACCCTTCTCAGGAGTCCTTGCAAAGCCAGTCGAACATCAACACCCATCTCCTTGCCCAAGAGTTCAATCACAAGCGGATAGAAAGTATCCACGTGCTTATCGAAACCATCCCGCGGGAAACTAGTATAGCCTTCCATGACATCGACCACAACAGGTCGCCATGCGAGGATATTTCGCTGTTGCGCTTCTTCGTCCAATTGCACATAAGATTGAAGAATATCGGCACAGAGACTATGACAAGATTAGAAAGTTGACGAACACCAGCAATGGGGATACGTACGGTATGAGAGCATTCTCAGTGTCGGGGCGGCTTCTTCTCCGTTCCTCACTTTCATCATGATACATTCGTAATAAGATGCTGATATAGGTTGCTGCACTTCCACTCTCCTGTTTGAGCAGATTTGGGGGCTGTTTCATGAACCCTTCCCGCCACAGCCTCATGCGCAAGTCTTTGTCATTGTTGAATTTCTTAGCAAAGAGGAAACTCTTCTTCAGAAGTGCCATCAATCGCAGAAGTTCTGGACTTGGTATCTGTGCATAGACAGCATCGTTTGAAAACAGCTCATTGACAGTCTCGATTATTAGCAGCTGCAAGACACACTTGGTGATAATCTTGTTGAAGAAGCGTCTTCTGGCGGCCGTGACCACCACGGGCTGCCGTTGTAGACCACTCTGCGGCCGGTAGTCTTCCAATCCCGAATTTGCTTTTGCCTGTAATGAGGGTGATTCGCTCTGCAGCAAACCATTTGAAGTGTCGCCTGGCGTTATAGGCCTATCTTCATTTGCCTCCGCATCCCCATTCGCACCGCTATCGGCATTAAGCCCATTGATCCGAAGGGATGCTTCCGTCGGGGGAGCCTCTTCGGGAGTACCTTCATTTAACTGGAGATCTGACAGGCTATTAGCGTCGCTTGCCGGAACTTTCGGCGTTGCAGGTCCATTGGAAGTTGGCAATGCGTTTGATGTAGCCGCAGAGAAGAGCTGA
Organism: Symbiotaphrina buchneri; assembly: GCA_001599915.1. NCBI lineage: Eukaryota > Fungi > Ascomycota > Symbiotaphrinales > Symbiotaphrinaceae > Symbiotaphrina > Symbiotaphrina buchneri. The sequence continues at coordinate 759,526 of BCIG01000005.1, read as the reverse complement.
GTTGCAGTTGTGCGATCAAACAATTCCACGAACGCGCCGACTATCTTGCTCCAATGCTCCGGTTGGAACTTAGTGACGTTCTGCAATATGAGTTGTTGCAAGCAGTTGCTGCCAATGCGAGCTATTGTATCGTTTTCTTGGCAAATGCAAAGCACTAGAAGGTCGAGGAACCTATCCAGCATGTAGTTGAGAGCGTCAAAGTAGTGGGTAAATAGCGCGACCATGTTCCTGAGTGCCTGAATCATTGTGGTCGAAAGCCAGACAGAAAGTTCTTCATGGTTCAAGACCTTGCTCATCTCTGACTTCGACTTCAAGACCATGAAAATAGGGTACAGTAACTGTCGCCACAGGACATCCCAGAATTCAGGAGGATAGTCACCACCATATCTGGTGAGAGAATCAAAAAGATATGCAAGGGCCCTGCGCTGGTCAGATTATCCTATAATAATGGGCAGCAAACATACCTCGAGCGAACTTCGAGGTCTTCTCCTGTCATGAGGATATCATGGAACGCAAACAAAATGGGAAACCAGAATTGCTCTTCCTGTGTCTGCCTGGTTGGTTGCTTAATAGTCTCAGGTCTGGATCCGTCGCCAACCGGTGGATGCGACAGCGGGCATTCAGGTGTCTTCAACATCTTCGGAATGGTCGACTTGAGTGTCTCAATAGCCTGTAAGGATTTCTTCTGGAACCTGATATTTTTGGCAAACTCGGTCAAGCAGACGATGAGATCTGCAAAAGCGCCTTGAGATATGACCACACCAAACCTGGTATTATATATTTGTGTCACGTTATCAAAAGCGAGGTTAACAATGCTTTCTGTGGACCGAGTCAGCCCAAAGTCACCGAGGTAGAGAGTGGGACTTACCATATGGCTCTCGTGCGGCAACAGTAAAGACGCCGAACATGGTCCGCCAACCTGACCGGATGTTTTCGCCCCTGGCTTGGATCATTTGTATTAAACAACGAAGTACCATGTCTTTGACGTGCACGACACTGCTGTTCGAGATCACGTGTTCAAAGGGCTTCAAGAAGTCTTTCTGGAACTTGAAGCCAGGCAACTCCTCAATCTCCAAGAAACGCATGGACAACTGCCGCAGAGAATCCAAAGCAAAGAAGACGACAGTCGTGTTCGTATGACAGCCAACTTGATTGAAATGCTGACCGAGAACTTGCCAGATATTCGTCCACTCAAACCTCACCCTCGTCATGTTGTAGTAACTGATCTCCACCAGCTTCTGAAGGCTGTACGTCCGAGGAGAATCACTTTGTCCGGATGACTGGATCTCTTGCCAGCTGACTTCAGTCAGGGCCCGCACAAAATAGACAATCGCCTCTCCAGATAAGTTTGCAGAGTTTGTGAAGATACGGTCCAGCGTTCTGATCACATCCGTGGACCGACTTTCTTGGGCTATCTCTTGTTGATAATGAGGACTGCTGGTACTAGCGCGGGGACGAGGTCGACGTCCAGTTTGCATAGACTTCCGTGTCGACGCAGAATCTGTCCGACTTGGTGGAACAATTCTAGCTTTGGAGACGTCCGGTACAGACATCTCGTCGATACCTGTAGATATGAGTTGCAGCCGGTCCAGCTGGCTGACACATGTCAGAACATCTCTCCATGAACTCTTCAGAAGGTTCCCCTCGGTCTGAGCAACCTCCAACAAGGCCTTCAGCGCCTCCATGCTCTTTGCAGTCATCTCGCTCAAGTTGCTCAGATTCGTGAATTTAGCAAGCGCCGACACAAAAGCAGTTCTGGGTGTGTCAAGGTCGAAGAGACACGCGATGCGAATTGCCAGTTTCAGACCTTCCATGCAGAGCCTGATGGTGTCGATATTCAGAGTGTCCTGGACCTGGCCGGAGAGACCAGAGAGGTAAGACATCCAGGTAACCTCGAACATAGGGCCCACATGTTTGAATGACGTTGCCTCGATAAACTTCGAAAGGTTGTTTTTGGAGGCATTTCTCCGCTGAGCACGAACCAAATTGCGGAAAAGCTGTTCTGTTTTGTTCGCCATCTCTTCTGACGCTTGAGCGTAAGCTTCCCGCTGCAGGTCACGGCCAACAGTAGCCAGTGCTTGACCGATGTTCGCAGCTAAACCACCCGTCGATTGCTGCGTTGACAGGCCAAGAGCCGCAGCTCGCTCTCTCTCTCCTTCCAGTATAATCTCGTTATGTGCAACTTCATCAAAGATGCCTCCTAAGTACTCATCGGGAAGGTCAGCGTTGTCATTGATACCGCGGTTGTTCTTGATAAAGTCCTCTTTTGTCATCCGCTTTCTCACTTTCGAGCTGTGCTGATCAGTGTTCAGCATGATGACTGAGTATGCAAGAACATATGCTGTATCTGCATTTGCAAATGCATTAGGATTCCCGGTAATGTACCGCTCAGCAAACTTTAACATGAAACGATCAATCTTTTGAGCTTCGCCAGGGAGACGAAAACTCTGCAGAAACCTCCGAAGAGCATCCACAAAACGTGTTTTGGTAAAATCCATGGAATCCACAAATGCATGCATAATTGCTACATTCTCCGGTTCTCCCTCACCAAGGTAGTCACCAATCATAGCCTTGTCTAGACCCGGGGTATGTAGGAGAAACTGTGCAATATCTTCAGGTGAGTCGCTGCGGATGAAGCCATCCTTAATTAAAGCCTTAATTCCCCTTTTTGGCTTGAAGTTGAAAAGCTTGATATCGTTGGTTAAAGCGGTTTTGTGTTGCTTGGCCTTTTCCAGTTGACTAGGATCATCTTCTAACTGGGGCGTGGACGTCCCTGAGTGAGTTTCCGCCTCAGGCAGCTTTGGGGTGGAGACGCTCGTATTGACTGCCGTATCCTCCGACATTCTGCCCATTTCTGTCGAGTATCTGGTGTCCGACTGTTGCAAATGTGCAGTAGCATCGGCAATACCTTGCTGCGCCCAATTAACGAGGGACCTCAAGCTCTCCACTAGGCATTCCAAGGATTGTTGCTTGATAGAGTATTCGATGGGGAAATCCATCCCAGGCTCTTGTAAAGAGACAACGTTGGCAGTTGACAGGGACGGAGGCAGAGTCCCACGCTGTTGCCAGTCTCCAGCAAGACCAGGTATCTTTAGATGCTGATCTTGATACTGTTGCTGCTGAATGGGTGTGATCGAAACGCTCGTGGCGGAGATTCTGGAAAGGTGTTCAGTAGTTCTAGAGAGTCAGCGGAGTCAGCGGAAGCGCTCTGACAGAATTAACAAGGATCATACCTCTGGAACATGTTGTCTAGAGCTGTCCTATCACAATCATAATTGAGGTACATCTCCACCAGAGCACGTGGATCGGCACAGAGACGTTCCAGAACACTGATGAGGTTTTGTTTCTGGGTGAGTGGCGCATTCTTTCTCTCCAGGATAGCAAGGTATATCTCTTTCAAAAATACCTCAATCTCTTTCTACAAAAAGGTATTCTAGTTAGTAGCGAGAGGATGGAAGAAGTGCGAGACTTACCTTCAGCATCATCCTCATATGCTTCAGCATAAGCCAGAAGATCTCACAGCTCACTTCAAAGACCGGCATGACGGAATTTGCACCATTGCGACTTAAGCTCAAGCAAAGATACTGCTTGGTAGCATGCACAAACGAGGTAGGCTCATTGCTGCTGCTGCTCCGAATAGTCGCAAGAGGCGATGTAAAAACAATCATGTTGTTGTGAAGTATAGTGTGCACAAGATGTAGGGACAGCAGTTTCGAGCGCATACCATGCGATTTTAGGTCCTGCAATTGCTCCACTGGCAGTGTTTTGATGCTTAATTTGCACATAGCTCGGAACACAAGGAAGGCATCTTTCACGAATATCTCATCCTCTTCTTCTTCATCTGCAAATTGGCTTGCGTCTTCCGCGTTCCCGCTCGGTGTCTCCGACACTTGTCCAGAAGCGGATCGATGGACTTTTCGCGCGGACTTCACTCTGGTTACCATTGTTGGAGCGTTATCCTGTATTCTCTCGTCATCGAAGCTTTTGCGATTCTCAAAGCTTTGTAGGGTGATCTTTTCACCACTATCTTTGACAGCCGGTCTATCAATAGCAGTAGTTGGTGTATGCAGCGTAGAATCTCCATTTCCCTCAGTAGGTTCATTGGAGTCTTCGCCCTCAGCCGTCGAGGCGGCAGTGTCTATTCCTAAACCTGCACCGTCCTCGTCACTGGGCTGTAAAGATACTTTCGACAGATTAAGTCGCGCTTCCTTCATCGAGATTCGCGTTTTTACCCGCTCAAAAACAGTTCCCACCATTTGTGTCAGGGTGCCTTGCGCGACTTGCTGATTGGCGCTCGACTTTGAGAGAAGAAAGATGTTATAGGTCTGGCGTACAGCCTTGAGTAAACCAGCTCCATGAACGATGATCTTGTCGTTCAGAACCGCGGCCAGCAGAGACTTGACAATCTGCAATTGAATCTCTACCGGGGTTGCCTCTCCTTGAAAACAGTCGCAAATTGTTTCAATGGCACGCTCAATTAACGGAGGCTGAGCTTCCGATGACCCAGATTGTGAGTGTTGCGCGGGAGTGCCGGGCACTGCAAAATATGAATAACTTATCAACTTCCCAATACAGTCGAGAGCAATAGTAGTCAGTTGGATATTGTTCGCTATAGCGGCCTGTTGCAGGGGCTCGAATATTATCTCGGGGTCTGGCATCTGTGGCTCTGCTTGCTTGATCGCGGCAAGCGCATTCTGGACAGAGTCCGCCAGTTGTTTCCTCCTCTTTGCCTCCTTCGAGCCTGCAATATTCTCCAGTGCTGTCACCACAAAGACGATGGACGAAAGTGGAAACGGTCTGCTCGTCCCGTTGGTGGCGGTCGTCGCGTCGGAGTCGGATCGTACTGGTCTTGCTCGCTGGTGTTCGGCTTCTCGTGCGCCAGCTGAAGGTGCAGGGGCAGGCGAGGCACTTTGCTCAGTCTGACTCTCCCCAGACTGCGCATCTGCTGCGGCAACCGGCGGGGGGCCGTCGACATGTTCTGGCGAAGCATGTTCCACGGCGGTGGTAGGTGTCTGCGGTGGAACTTCACCAGGAGTAGACGGTTCTTCCTTGCCCGCAGGGGCTTCGGAGTTTCCGCCAACTGTAGATCCTGGTTCATCCACCGCTGCAGGTATATTCTCTATTGCGTCTGTGGCTTCCTTCTCCTTTATCTCCGTTCCGTCCAACGGCGGAGACGACTCCTGAACTTCGGCGTCAGCCATGCTGGCACGGGGGCCCACAAGGGCGGACGATAATGCGTCTTCTCAATATTCGCTCAATTCATAAGTGACCATGGATATGAAGCATCCGAAAGGCCGCCTGCAAGCATATAGGTCGATTGCTCGCATAGATGTCGCTGGCCAGGTCTGATCTTCAAAGGTCAGCGCTGCTGGTACTTATTGACAGCTCTCCCAAATGCAATAAAGGTGTCCAGTCCCCATCGGGCTTAGCGAGGCTGAGGGTGCCCGCGAAACCGCGATGTCGCCGGAGGATCGGCTCCCCGGTAGCTCCATCTGTTGAAAAAGTACATCCCAACCGCCAACGCCGACCTCAAGCTGCTCACCTCGTCCATCCATTTCATTAGAGTTCTTCTTCCAATTGCCTCAGCATCTCATCTGCGAGGCATCCGGTCACAATGTCTGCAGCGGCAGTGCTGAGTCGCTCGTCGGCGAGGTTATGTCTGAGGTCCGCGCCTCGGGCGGCCTACGGCCTTTCAAGCGCGCAACCTACTATCCTGTGAGTCCCATATTTCTCAAAACACCAGGCCATTGTCGCTCTCGCTGTTTATGTACAGTCCTGAATTGAACAGTTGCTGACAGAAGTAGTCGTAATACCCCTAGCTTGTCCGCGTTTGCCAGATACTATGCCTCCAAAGGTGGGTCGAAGCTCAATTTCCCGCAAGATGCACGGTAGCATCCGGGCATACCTTGACTAACAGTTCTGCTTTAACAGACTTCCCTCCACATACGGTCGTAACTATGCCGGCGCTATCCCCTACAATGGAGCACGGCAACATTGGGGCATGGCAGAAGAAACCTGGCGACAGCATTCAACCGGGCGATGTCCTAGTGGAGATTGAGACAGACAAAGCACAGATGGACTTTGAATTCCAAGAGGAGGGTATCTTGGCCAAGATACTGAAGGAAACCGGAGAGAAGGATGTTGCGGTTGGGAGTGTACGCTCTCCCTGCATGAGCCGTACGATTAGATTGCTAATACAATTCTAGCCAATCGCCGTCCTGGTGGAAGAGGAAGGTGATGTCTCCGCTTTCGAGTCTTTCTCCATCGAGGATGCTGGCGGCGATAAGAAGCCTGCGGCCCCCCCGAAGCAGGAGGCCGCGGATGCCTCAGAACCGCCAAGCAAAGAGACTGCTACCGCACCAGAACCAAAGGAGGAAAAGAAGGAGACACCAAAGCCGTCGGGCAAGGAGTCTGAGTCTACCGGCGAGAAATTACAGCCCGCATTGGATAGAGAACCATTCGCAAGCCCTGCGGCCAAGGCCCTTGCGCTTGAGAAAGGTGTCCCCATCAAACAAGTCAAAGGAACAGGCCCCAACGGCAGAGTTACCAAGGAGGATGTTGAGAAATACAAGCCCGCCGGTGGTGCCGCTGGCCCCGCAGCTGCTGCTGCACCAGCTGCCACCTATGAGGATATCCCCGTGAGCTCCATGCGGAAGACCATTGCTACAAGGCTGCAGCAATCGATGAACCAGAACCCCCACTACTTCGTCACTTCAGCCGTCTCCGTCAGCAAGCTACTCAAACTCCGCGAGGCGCTGAACGCCGCATCTGGAGGCAAGTACAAGCTTTCGGTCAACGACTTCCTAGTCAAGGCATGCGCCGTTGCCTGCCTGAAGGTGCCTGCTGTCAACTCCAGCTGGCGCGAGGATGGTACAATCCGCAAGTACAACACCGTCGACGTGAGCGTCGCTGTGGCCACTCCCAGCGGACTGATGACCCCCATCGTCAAAGCCGTGGACCGCACCGGACTTGAAAGCATCTCCAACCAGATCAAGGACCTTGGCAAGCGCGCTCGCGACGGCAAACTTAAGCCTGAAGAGTACCAGGGCGGAACTTTCACCATCAGCAACATGGGCATGAACGCTGCCGTTGATCAATTCACTGCTGTCATCAACCCTCCTCAAGCCGGTATCCTAGCCGTGGGCACGACGAAGAAGGTCGCCATCCCGGTCGAGAACGAAGATGGCACCACGGGCGTGGAATGGGACGAGCAGATCAGAGTCACCGCCAGCTTCGACCACAAGGTGGTTGACGGCGCCGTCGGTGGAGAATGGATCCGGGAGTTCAAAAAGGTGATTGAGAACCCGCTTGAGCTGATGCTATAAGGGGGCAGGGAGGCAACAGGCACTGTTCGCGCCGATATAGACTGGGCTCGCGGCACTCAAATTGGAAGTGGGGCTCGAGGAGGGTCATGGAGCAGCATGCATAACACCCTGTTGTGGTTGTACCTTATGATCTCCCCGCTGTTTTATTAGCTCTGCCCTGCGATCCTCTGGACGTTGCCATTTCGCGCATATCATTGCTTCAGATATTGTAAAGAAGTGTAATGGAAAAGCCGTAATTTTTATGCCGTCTGCAACCAACGTTCAAGGCCTACATTGATTTACGAAGGGTACGTAGACCTTCTATCTAGGCAACAGCCATGGGCCATGCGGACGACCAGGGACATGATTGAGGCAGCCTATGTCTCTAGGAACATCAGTATTTCTCATCCCTTCAAACAATGCTCAAGGATACAGGGTCGGCGGGCCCCTGCATGGCCTCTCCGTCCATATAGCCATACAACTAGCAGGGCCCGACCATCTTGTACGACCGTTCTCCTGAACCCTTGGGCTCAGTCACAGGTCGCAAAACGAAAGGGACAGTAGCCCCACAGAGAACAAACACTTCATCATCAACATCCAGGGACGCAGATCCTAAGCCAAGATCGCCCTTCTCAGTCAGGAAGATACGGCGATCTTGCACCGCAGCGGCAATTCAAACGTCCGCCTGCCGCGTATCGTCCAGTTGTGCGCTGTCATTCGCGGCAAATTTCTGAGCGTTCACCCACCAGGAAGACCAGATGGCTTCGTCTGAAGGCCGAGTCCGGCGGCTCGTCCAGTCGCCGGCTGCATCGTCGAACTCGGAGATGCATCCTGCGAACATGGTTGTCCAGAAGCGGGTGTATAAGGAGCCAGGCTCGGCGTCCGGTATTCCGGCAAAGGTCTTGTAAGCCAACAGCTTCCAGGAGCATGCCATATGGAAGGTCTCCCGGAGTGTTGGGCCATGGAAGAGCGCGCCGTACTCTTGGATCTTTCCGACCTTGATACCTTTGGCAAGCAAGGTATCACCCCCGAGAAGCTCGGCATCTGCTAAGCTGCCGTTGCTGGCATTGTATATAGTCGGTGAGTAGTCATCTCCACCTTGCCAGTCATAGCGGTTACTTGTCATCGGCACACTCCAATTCGGGACCCAACTTGGGACGTGGATTGTGGACTTGGTGTTATCTTGATAGTTCAGCTCTGTGAGGAAGTTCAAGCTCTTGGTATGGTTGACGTTCTGCCAGGCAATGTTAGTATATAGTTGTTGAGCAGAGATTGTATAATCTGGATCGACGCGGAGCCCTGGGTCGTCTTGACTGGCAAAGCTCAGAAATGCGTAGACTTTATCTCTTACGTCACCAGCCTTTCTAGGACGAAATCGTGGAAGGAGATGGTGTATGGACAGATTGTCTTTGCGCAGTCTTGCTCCTTTTTCAATATCGAGCACTTTGTACACCAGATCATCAAGAATGTTCCAGTGGGAGGATGGCACACATTCCCAAGCATCACCGCAACAAGTGTTCACATGGCGGCGAATATTGGTCATGGATTTGACCAAGTCAGCCCAAGAGCAGGTCTCAGTACCGTACATAACGACACGATTGGTGGGCAGGATGGTCTCTTGTACTGTCCAAGAGCGAGTCCACCAACCACAAGTTGCGAGGTTGTGGATGTTGTGGATCGCAACCAACCAAGAAGCTGAATACTTCAGCTCTTTACCCAATATCGTGGAACCGGTTTGTTCGAAGTGTGTCATTTCACTGAGATGAAGATCATTACCGAAACTCCGAAGTAGACCGAACGCAGTGCAATTGGGATCATTTTCGAAATATTCTAGCTCAGTCGTGTTCCTGACTCGTAATGTCCCTACCTCTTCACACATCCTCTCCCAGCACTCGTTTACGCGGGGGACACAGTCTCCAGCGAGTATTTGTGGAAAGCTGCAGTTCTCGCCGAGCCAGATAAGGACTTCCTCTGCCTGTTGGTAGATGTTCCCCATCAATGCCACCTGCCCCGAACGTTCTTCAAGGTTATCTTGATCGATGCAGATAAGATCGATCCATATCGTGACTGGCGATACCAAGGACCGGACCCGGTGCAAAGCCGCGGCCAGATTCTCAGTCACCCAGAAAGGTCGAAGGTCTATCATTATCTTTGCAGACCTGTGCAACGTTCCCCAAGTATATGAGCCAGCCTTGTAAGGAGGCGCCTCAGCAAGAGGGACTGCTGACATTGTTATGTGCACGATGCCCTCCACGCCAGGTTGGATGTGAGCGAGTCTAACGTCGCAATTGACGTTGCCCAGTGGCTTATAATCATATTTAGCCATCGCTGGAGATGGAAGTAGATCAAATTCTTCCACACGGACATCTCCAGAAGGCCTCTTTGATGCATGTGTCACATACCTCGTACCCCTCACGATCAGATGGTCTGCTTATGCTGCAGGTGCCAATTTAGCGCCGGAGCCCTGGGTTGTTCTGCAGAGCATCCGATAGTTCTTGAAATGATATACATGTTCGAAGCAGAAAATCCCCGAGGATAAAACATCCTTATAACCAGGCAAATGTGGTGTACAACTAGCTTCCTTTCGTGCTGCCTCTGGTTTCTGGCAAGGCTGATGTTAGTGATGTTGCCCTTTAATCTGAGACGTCATGGCCGCTGAGAACAAGCAAATACTGAGATGAAAACGACACTCAAAAACAGACATGGTATAAACATATTGATGGCAAGTAAACTTCATTTACGTTCTAGTATAGGTACAGGTTTTATCACGAAGACTTGCCAAATGCAATTGACCGTTTTTCACATGGGAAGCATGTCAAGCCCGGCAAGGCTGCCGAAGCGCAAGCGTGGAAGCGATCGTCATCGCCAAGAGCAAGCCAAGAGCTCCAAAACAGGACATGAACGGTGCTGCAGTTGCTCCACCACCTACAAAGCTGCTAGCCGCTCAATGGGGTACTGTCGCTTCCGAGCTGAGGGGAGTTCTGTAGCATCGATCAGAATCTTCACTTGTCATACTTCCGGCTGTCCACCCGCAATCTAACGTCGTCCTTCTCCATATCAATTGGATAGCTCAAGCTCTGAAGCTCCCAAAGCTATAACAGCCCATTGGGACGCATCATGGTTCGGTGGCAGAAATTATGGGACACCGTTGAGAATCGCAGCACTAGAGATGAGCTGGAGAGCTGTAGGTTCCATCGCCAGTGTACTCAAGCTCTTGCTGAACCGCATCAGTGCTCCCCGCCGGAGGCGGCCACGTCGTCACCCCGGCCATTCCGGGCAAAGAGGTCATGAAGGTGGCATTGCGACTGAAGTACCAAATCGAGGAGGTTATCCCTTTCGAGATGCCCGAGGCAAAGGTCACGCAAGCTCATAGCTCTGTCATTACGCAAGCCGTTCTGGACACAGCAAAAGAGGCGGGCGGGGAGGAATACAAAGCCTGCGTCGTGTTCTGTCTGCTGGTGTGCACGAAATGGTTCCGGACTCAGGCGCTGCTCGAACTATGGGATGCAGATCTGTATAATGTGAGGGCGTCAGCTTCTGAGGTTATGGCTGCAGCTGTATGGCCCCATTATGGACACCATGTTTCGAGTTGCGCTCATATAATCCAGGATCGAAGCGGAGGAGGACCTCCCTTACCTGATGCAAGACGTGCTGCTTAAGAAGTACTCGATTATCCGTGACGGGGAAGAGAGTACTCCGACCAACGTTGTCGAGCGGGCAGTTGATCTGCACGCTCTTCGAGTTATCGGATCTTCCGGCTATCAGCGGTGCATATCATACTTGTGGAAGGGATGGCTCGTTCAAGATGAGCATAAGCCAGCACACTACGTGGAATACAAAGACAAGATCAATCCGGATTATTGGGTACATTTCCACCCTGACCGGATGCGAGCACCGATCTACCAGAACGCCCTCCAGATCTTCTTCTCATTATTATATCTTGCTCTGTACACTGGCGCCATTAATACCATCAACCCTAAGGGTGACGTCGATGTTGTGGAAGCGATCCTGTATCTGATGACCCTCGGTTTTGTTGCCGATGAGATTGCGAAGTTGTGGAAGGTTGGAAGGCACTATATCGGCTTCTGGAATGTCTTCAACAGCACGCTCTATGTACTATTGAGCGTGTCCTTCATTACGCGGATGGTCGCTCTCGCGCACCCCCTCGATGATGCTAAAAGGAGGCAATTCAACGAATTGAGCTATAACTTTCTTGCATTCAGCGCCCCGATGTTCTGGATGCGTCTACTACTCTACCTCGACACCTTCCGCTTCTTCGGCGCCATGTTGGTCGTGCTCAAAGTCATGATGAAAGAATCGATTATCTTCTTCCTCCTGCTAGCGGTAGTGATGATTGGCTTTCTGCAGGCCTTCATTGGGATGGTGAGTTACCCCTTTTCCCTCGCCTGTTACCCCTTACTGATAAAGCCGCACAGGATCTCAACGACGACAACAAAACAGTCGTCAGCTTCATCCTACAATCCATGACCAACTCAGTCCTGCAAGCGCCGGATTTCAGCGGCTTCGAGAACTTCGCACCGCCGTTCGGGATCATCCTGTACTACATCTTCACCTTCGTTGTGATGGTCGTGCTGCTGAACATCCTGATCGCTTTATACAACTCCGCATACGAGGACATCACCGACAACGCCATCGACGAGTACATGGCTTTATTCGCACAGAAAACCATGCAATTCGTGCGCGCCCCCGACGAGAATGTCTTCATCCCACCGCTCAACCTGATCGAGCTCTTCGGCCTGATCCTGCCGATCGAATGGTGGATGCATCCAGACACGTACGCAAAGCTGAACAATGTCGTCATGGCTGTCATCTACGCCCCGCTCCTCCTCGTCACCGCGTACCTCGAGACCCGCACCGCGCGCCGCGTCGCTAGCAATCGCCGCCGCGGCGAGCAGGATGACGATACTGTCGAGGAGTGGGAGCAGGTCCCGCCCGATGTGGATGTGCAGGGCGGCGGCTGGGCGGACAAGGTCCACAAGACGAAACCGAATCTGGAGGTCGATGCGGCGGTGCAGGAGGTGCGGATGCTGAGAGAGGAGATTCAGAAGTTGAAGGAGGAGGTGCTGGAGATGACGAATGGGAAGGGAAAGGTGAATGGGGATGGTTGAGAACCTCTACCTGCATTTGGATTTGCGGCATTTCCGGCATCTTCGAACATAGGGAGTTTGCATCCTCTGTGAATACTCGTAATACCCGTTTCTTAATATTAGTTGGAATCACTTTCAACCAATTCACGCAATCTAGCCGTCATGTTCACACTAATTTGCTTGCTTGTTTTTGAGGGTATCTAACCGCGTACCCAATGAAAAAAGGGGATGTACAATGCGAAAGAACGATGCTAGATTCTATGCCCATCCCAGAGACGGGAATATTTCCAAATGGCCAAGAAAAGAATGTCACTCCCCAAAACTGAACCCAAATCCTAAAAGTGGGGCGTGAATATGAACCAGAATTGTTTGCAAGTAAAAGCCTGCAGGTCAAAGAAATTGCCAAAAACGCCCTCAGCTCCTCTCTTTCTCAAAACGGGTTCATGCCGCCCTGTTCCCAGCCCAGCTCCGGCTCGCCGGGCCTGACCATATTCTTGATCGGGTGGAGCATGATGCCCGGGAGACACATTCGGCCATGGACGCCCTCCCACTGTTCGCCGCCGACGCCCTCGGTCTCCCACCCGAGCCAGCGGCGGTAGAGCAGGGCGGCCGAGTCGGCGCGGTAGTATCACGTGGCGCCGCCAAAGTAGTGCTCGTTGAACGTGCCGAAGGGCGACTTCATCGTCTCGCCGCTCGTGCCGCGCGGGCCCGGGTTGAAGACGGTGTTGAGGCTCGTGGCTGGCCAGCGCCGGTTGAAGAACAGCGGGTGTGGCGCGTATACGGCTTTTAGCCCGTGCTGCAGCGCGGCGCCCATTGGCCATTGCTCAGACCCCATCCCCCGCCCCGCGTGCGCGTTCTCGCGGTGCATGATGCCCAGCAGCGTCTTGGAGACGCGGTACATGGTCACGATCGTGGTGCGCCGGTGCGTGAACTCCCATTCCTCGTAGTTGAACACGTCGCCTTTGAGCGCGTAGCCGCTGTGGTTGGGGTTGAACATTGGGAGCAGTGTGATCAGATCGGCGTCTTCACCCACGCCCCATGTGTGCGAGTCCAGTGACGGGCTGGGGAGCGGCGGAACATCCCCGAGAGGTGTGACGCCCTCGGCAGGAAGAGGACCCCAGACAAGGTCTTTGTCGCGCCGTTCCACCATGCCGGTGAAGTTTGTGTAATAATCGCCATGGTAGTCCGGGATATAGAAACGTTCACTGCGTTCCCAGATATCCTTTCGTGGCTGTTTCCGGGCCCATTCGTCTACCTGAGACAGGAAGTGGTACCAGTGTCCGGTATAGCGTGCGTCCATCTCGAAGTTCCAATAGAAATCGTAACTGGGGTGTGTCTGCGCGAACCATTGGACGGGCATCCACTGGGACTCAAAGATGCTGCAATTGCTTAGTTTGAAATGCGGGATAGGGGCCTCACACGAAGACTTACTGCCAGTGGTCTTTGAGCTTGGGATACCACAACTGCCACAGGTTCTCGTTCCAGAGCACAGTGATGTCCCAAAACTCAGGAGGTACGCTTGCCCGAAGCGTGGATTGATAGACTTCATCGTCGGAAAAGATAGGTATATCAGCGTCTCGAACTTGGACCAGCAGAAAGACGTCATATTCCCCGCCCGACATCAGTGAGAGCTCCTGGATGATGGAGCGGATATTATGTCGCACGTTATCAATATAGGCAAAAGTTGCCATAGTTCGGAGCAGTACGGCTGTCCTGGGCTTCTTCACGGCCCCCGTTGAGGAAGCTGACTCGAGCTTTGGCATCTTCTTTTCTTGCCGTGCTTCGTGCACATCTGCTTTCAATATAGGCCGGAGTGGGTCCCGCGGAGTCAGATCAAAACGGTCCTTGTTCAGCTGCAGGCATTTCTTTTGAAGTTCTCCCCATTTCACAAAATCCCACTGAACAGCGGACGGTTGATTCCATCCAGGTACGGGCTTTGTTTCGTCGTCTCCAACATATCCATAGGCGCCAAATCGCCCAAAGCGGTCGAAGCAAACGTCTGAATCCAGCCCAAGCACATCGAAGGATCCCATGGACGGTCTGGGGAATGCTGACAAGACGTTTAACAAGTGAAAGAACATATCGAACCCAGCGTGACTCACTTTTTGACATGCCCTCATAAGCCGTTACCTGGTCATCCAGGCTCTCATTAAGCCGGACGCCTCGAGGGCCCATACATGGGACATAGTTTCCCAGATATTTCCGCTTATACTCGGCGCTCTCATAATCAGGATAGGGGTCGTACAATTGAGGCGAGGACGGCCCGAGTGTGGAACGCAGATCTGGATGATCCACAACATTTGGTGATTTCCTCCCTGGAGTTTTGTCCAATTCGGCAATTGAAGCGAAGAAGTGCTGTTCTCTGAGACAATAACGTCAGTTCTTTGCTCTCCGAAATATATCGAGGGACGTACTCTGGGAAGTTGCGATAGATAGCATCACCCGGATCGTAAGTATCGTTCAAGGCTGCCTCGGCTCTGTCATGTTCCTCCAGAGCTGCCAAGTTCTGCTTCTCCCATTGTAAATGGGCTTCTAATCTTTCATAGCCAAGCTTGTATTTATCATAAACATTATCATCAGGTGCGTTGTAGGAGGCCTGCTCCTTGTCCGCAGCAATTTGAGGTGGTTGAGGGAGTGACGTGGGTTTAGGTAGTTCTTCCTGCTTAGAACCGGATCCAGGAGGTGATGCTGCATCTACAGGAGGTTTCTCCAAGCTCCAGCCCGGTTGATCTCCAATTATTTCGCCTTCAGGTTGCGGTGGGGCGGCGCCCACGGGCTGTGTAAGAGGATCTTGCCAGCGGATCGTCTGTTGCAGCCGCGCAGTGTCTACGCGCTGTGTAAGAGTGTAGAGCAAGAAGATGAGCAGCGTAAGGCCCAAAAGCAGCCTCTTGCGCATATCGAGCATGGTGACTGATGTTCTCGGCGTTGCAGCCGGAAGTGTGAGGGTTACCGTGACATGGGACTGTAGGTGTATGTGTGAAGCAGCAAATGATGAAGACAGTAACGAGGCAATTCCAGAAAGTGAATGGAAGCACCCTGTGGTTCAAGTGAAGGGCGATATCAGGAGAGATCAGATTCAAGAACCATCAGAGAAGTGAATGCTCATAGCGGAGAGATCTAAGATGGGATGCACCACCAAACGGCCACTGACACTGGATGAACAGATGAAATCTTGCAGGGCGCCAACCATGGCTAGCAAAAGCTCCACTTCTCACAATGACAAGCTTATAATAGTACAGGGGTAAACCCAAAAGCCAAAAGCAAGCACCAAGCACCACACGGTGCTCGGAAATACGAATACTGACGGTATCGATATCATCCAGAGGGGAAAAGGCCCGCCAAGACCAGGGTGTCTTTGACATTTTGGCAGTCATTTTGCAGTCTAGCTTGCACGCTAAGATACCAAGAGATGCTAGATAAGGCGAATCAAAGAAAATCTTCGGACGAGAGCGCGGCTTCTGATAGGCAGTTGCGGCAGAAGTGTGGTGTATCTTGCAGTTGGCGCGACCCACACTGATGGTGCGGCACACTTGGGCAGAAAATGTCCGCCTGTACGAGGTAAAGTGCCACCGTTTGGCAGAGAAAAGTGACATTTATCTTCAAAGCTTGGCAGGGGTCTGTTAAAATACATACATGCTCCACTGCAATTAAAATCAGGCGCGATATTGATGCAACCGCGGTAATAATGTCATGTATTAATTCGAAATCTTGAACGTCGCGGATTATTACATTCTTTAAGTGCCCTGGATATATATCTTGATCGCAAATGATAGCAGACAAGACTGCTGTGTAGTCCACACAAGCTTCCGAGTGTCTCACTCTCGCAGCTGTAGTTACGCAACCTAAGGTCCCTACCTTACCCTACCGCACAGATATCTCAATGGGGCACACATTTACCTATCAAGATTCATGTCCTCTTGTGATAATATAAACTCCTAAACGCAGTGATCACCTCCTTTAGAAGACAGACCGACTTCAGTCCCTCAAACTCACGCTGAACCCTGCCCTATCGTTTATAATGTCCGAGCTTACGCGGCCGCAGCAATTTCCCGAAGGGAAATCCAGAAACCTGGGTTGCTGGGCGCCAACTGATCTTCCCGGCTAAGATAGGGTGGTGACAAACTTGCAGGGTGCACGACAACACACTGTGATTGGCTGGTTATCAAACCCTACTCGTACGGAGTAAGCCAACAAGATAAACCTGGGATACCCGTACCTACCACCATTATTTGACCGGTAAACCCCTGAAATCTGCGAGAATGTGCGATACACTATCATTGACAATAATACAAGATCACTATCGTACACATAAAATCGACTGCACAGCTGTATTGTCTTTATTATCTAATGCTTCCGCTTACAATAGCCATAATTCGTACAAAGCGCACGAATCGGCACCTGTACCTATGGCTATCTATTTTACACCTTGATGATCGAAGGTTGCATAACCTTCGTATGGTCTATCCAATCTAAGCCAACCCTTGAGCCTCCAGCTCCTTCAACCGCTTCGCTTCCGCATCCGCCTTCTCCTTAGCAATCCTTTCCTCCTCTCTCCTGATCTGATCCGGCCTCCGGATCGCGATGTCCTTGGGTTTGTAGTCGCTGAAGAGGCGTTTCAGTGTCTTTTCGATGATCCAGCAGCCTGCATAGTCGATGACCATGAGAGTTGTCATGGTGACCTTGAACTCTGACGAGAAAGGCACGAGCTTCAAGTGCTGGTTCAGTTCGGGGATGAACTCCGTCGAGCACGAGAATGCTACAGCCGAGACGAGAACAAGGCCCCAGTACATCCCGCGATTTTCGCGGATGCTCTCGCGGAATGGCCGCCCTTGGTAGTTGATAGCGAAAGTAGAAATCTGCTGGATGAGCTGGAGCAGATAGACCGCGCTGTTGAGCAAGGACGGCTCAAACTCGCCCTCAGGGTCAACGTCTTCCTCTCTCCTAAGCAAGACAGCATCAGCCAACGCTCTACAATTGGTACTTGATCACTCACGGTTCGATCGTAAACACGTAGTTGGATAGATAAATAAGAGTCGCAATATGGATCGCGAATTGTCCAAGTACGGATCCAATGATATAAGGGTTGAAGATCTTGGGTTGCGGACGCTCCTTAGAGAGTTGTTCCACCGGCTAAGCTCGTCAGAATCTGGCCGATATCATCAAGGAACATGACATACCTTTGCTCGAGATATCGAAAGGAAACAGACACTCATCATCATACCGCTGATGGTGACCTGCCCATCTCCAAACTTGATACCTTCCAAATAAAGCACACTGAGGGAATATGCAGAGATCAAACAGTTCAACGCCAGGATCTTGTACATCTGGATGGTAGCAACAAGCGTACAACGGCCTTGTCGGATAATGTTTGGTATGGCAATGACGTTCGCCAGCTTACTAGTAAACGGAGCGGCAACCGAAGCATCTCCGAGCTTGATAGTCGGCGGCTCACTGTCATCCAATTCGGAGTCCATAAGTGATGCAGTGAGCTTGTCCGCTAGGGCAGCTGCACCTTGTTGCGCTTTTTGCTGACGTTGCTGCTCCGGAGTGAGCTGAGCTTGAGCCTGTAAAGCCTGGGCAGCAGGAGAGGTAACAGTGGGGATTCCATCTGCCTTGTCCTTGGCTTCGTCCTCCGCTGCTGCGGCCAGAATTGCCGCGCTCTTTTTCTCTGCCTCGCGTTGCATCGCTTTCTCATAGTGAGGGTTTGAAGGTCCAGGAGGGTAGAGATGTGCAATTTGTACAGGAACTGGCGGTGGGGGCTGGTTGAACCTCTGCATCATGGAGACCTGTTTCTCGTAGATCTCTTTCATTTTTGTGTTTCTGAAGTGCTCGGCAATTTTGTTCAAATCGTCCTGTGACCCATTCAAGAGGGCAACACCGACGTGGGCTTGCTTCAAGGCACCAACATCATTGGTTCCATCACCGCACATGAGCGTTGTATATCCAAGATCCTTGAGGCCCAAGAGGATCTCTTCTTTCTGCTTGGGAGACACTCGAGCGTAGACCCACACATGCTTTAGCAATGTTTGTAGAGCTGCTTGATCTTTGAACTTCGCAAGAGCATAGCCGGTCACGCACAAGTCATTGTTCTTCAAGATCTCTGGTGAGATTGGCTCAGTTGGTACTACCGGTATGTTGATCTTGTCATCAACACTCCGCCAGACCAAACCACTTGCGGATATAACATTCTCAGGCGCATCCAGGATCAAACACTCGCGGTCAACGATCTCCACTTGCCGTGCCACGTGCACAGCTGTAAGCGGATTGTCTCCAGTGATCATGATGACACGGTGGCTGCTTTCATTGAGCATGCGGACTGACTTTAGCGCATCATCCTTGAGTGGGGTCTGCAGAACCAGAAAACCGGCAAAGGTCAACTCGCATTCCACTTCCTCCCGTTTGAGATCATTGATCCGCTTCTGAGGAAGTTCTCCATCATGGTTCATGTATTTGTACGCCAGAGCCAAGACTCTTGCACCATTCCTCGTGAAATACCTGAAAGTTTCATCATAATGCGGAGGTACATTAACCAGCATGGTCCTGATTGTTTCAGGTGCTCCCTTGACGCCGGCGAAGGATGACTTGCCCTTCCTGTGTGTCTTCGGGTTGATAGATGTTACGGTTGCAACGGCGCTCTGACGCTTGAGAGCAGAAGAAAACTGGAAACGTCGTTTGATCTGGACAGATTCGATGGCCGCTGCTTGAGCACCAGGTTTGGCCGTTGGTGAAGGGGCCTTTGTCGTGAGAGTATCATTCTTTCCAAGGGTCCATCCAAGTGCATTCAAAGTGGCTTTCTCCATTGGGTCTCCAACAATTTCACCCTCGTCGAGCTTTACCAGTGCATGAGCGGTACCGAGCACGAGAACAGTATGCTCCTCAGCACGAGACACAGAAGCGACCTCGGTATGAGCACCATCCTCCTCTTTCTTGGCCCCGGACTCGCCCAGATGAAGTCCAGCAACGCCGTCAACGACTAGATCCTCTCCGGTCAATGTACCAGTCTTATCGAAGCATGCTACGTCCACTCTTCCGGCGAATGGAATCCTGAACGGTTCCGTGCAGAAGATTGCATATCTGCTCAAAGCTGCCAAACTGGTGTTCACAGCCAGACTGAGCTCCATGGGGAGCTCAGGAGGTACCACACTGGTGATGATCAAGACACAGTCAAGAAGCAGCTTTGAGCGTTTCCGGTCCTTGGAGACACCCTCCTGCCAGACGTACCAGGCAGCGGCAATCGCGAAAATGAGGAGGAAGAGGATGAATAGCAGTGCCTCCGCGTTGTTGGCAGATACTCGCTCGGTAGAGAAGATCATGGTCCGAACCAGACTGCCTTGACTAGTCTCGAAACCGGTCTTAACGACAATGGCAAGAGCACCATTGTCCGGTGGAGGAGGGACGCCTGAAGCAAATGTAGGTACGGATTCAGGCGCTTCCTCCGTCGCAGTTCCATGAGTGACTTGAAGAACTTTTGTACCACCGTAAAGAAATGCATTCTTATCCAGACCATCGGGATCGATTTCAGCATCCCCAGGCCGGAGTTGAATGGAGTCCTTCAACAGCGGCGTGCTCTCGCCGGACAACATTGCTTCGTTGACGATTGCAGACCCTTCAACCAGCAACATATCGCAAGCCACACCGCCGTCTTCTTTCGTGCGGCCAACTGAGACAAGGTCCCCGGGTAGTAGTTTGTCACTCTTCATTTCCTCCCACTTGTTTTCACGGTAAACCCAGATATCATATGGCTCGATTCGCATGCCTCGGAATTCATTCATAGTTCTCTGTCTCTGCCATACCACCGTACTTTCAAAGGCCACCAACATGAACAGGGTGAACAATGAATAGTACCAGTATTCGTCCAACATCCAAAGGCCGACACAAAAGATCTGGAACACGAAGAATGGGGCCACGGCATGTTCGTAGAACAATTCCAGGAAGGTAGGCACCGGAATATCGAAGGTGTTATATCCGTAATGTTGCTGCAATCGATCAATCTCCTTCGGGTCAGTCAAGCCATGTGAGAGTTGGAAGGTCTTGATCAGTGGCCTCGGAGAGACGTCAAGTGCGTAGGAGAGAGGAGCAAAGCTATTGAGCCCGGGATTGTACAAAAAGCGGCGTTTCTGGAAGAGAAAGGAGACCGTCTTCTTTCCGCCAGCCTATGCAAGTCAGCAACTGAATCAGTTCCCGGAGGTGCATAACATACATTGTCACGTATCAGACGGCAGATCTCGGGCGCACCGGCATTAGCCACAGGGTGGACCTTGATAAGGGTAGCATGCTGGACGCTTGACGCTTTGGTTGTGGTGAAATATGCCTTTAGGTCCACACTCCAATGTGTGCAAAGCCAGAGCAAAGATTGTGCCGTGATAATACTTCCAACCCAGACGAAGGTCCACTCTTCTGATTCGATGTATTCATCGTAGCGCTCCTCCGAAAGGTAGATAGCGAGAAAAGCTGGCCAAACGATCAAGAATGGCCAGATGTATGCATGCAGATACCATGGGAGAGGGTTATGCAAAGAAGCAGATTTGATCTGCGGATTATCCACCAGGGGTGCCCTTCTCGAGTTATCAGTCTCTTTCCAGTAATCACGCAATGTCCGCAAAAAGTGCTTACATGATGCCGCTGGCTGGAATTCCCTTGAAAACTAATAAAGACAAGAAGGACCGACAAGAAATGCAATGTCAACCATCAGCTCTCCACTTTTGCGGAATAGGGGAAAGGTGGGAAGGATGAAGCAGAAGGTGGCCGTCGGCGAAACTTCCTACGTAGCTTCATCGCCTGTATCCTTTCCATTAAAAGCTTCTAGCGTCACTCGGCTAGTCCCGTTCGCTTACCCGGCGCGCCCATGACGGTGATGCATTTCAGATTTGAGTCACAAAGGAAACAGCTCTTGTGCGCAGTTCTACAGCTTCCACAATCCACACGCCGCAGATATGGAAGAACCAAAAGCTCTCCCAGAGCGTCCGAAGGCTGATGCCACGGCCTCCAAGCCAAAGAAACAACCCAAAGAACCAAAGGCTCCAAAGGAACCAAAGCCTGCAAAGCAACCCAAGGCCGCCCCTGCACCCAAGGGCCCAAAAGAGCCAGCCGCTCCAGCTGATCCTGAATCCATGTTCAAAGAAGGCTTTTTGAAAGCAGTATATCAGGAGAGGCCTACCGAACAAGTATTTACTCGATTCCCTCCCGAACCCAACGGTTTTCTGCATATCGGTCACAGCAAAGCTATCGCAATAAATTTTGGGTTTGCGCGACACTATGGAGGAAATTGTTACCTGCGATATGACGATACAAACCCGGAGGCGGAGGAGGAAAAGTACTTTGTTGCGATCCTGGAGATGGTCAGATGGCTTGGCTTTGAACCGTACAAGATCACATATTCCAGCGATCACTTTGACAAGCTCTATGAACTGGCAGAAGATCTTATAAAACGAGACAAAGCCTATGTCTGTCATTGCTCAGGTATGGTCGCAACAGCTTATAACGGGCGATCTCATTTCTGACCGTACCTTTTACAGATACGGAGGTCAAGCTCCAGCGCGGCGGTGAGAACCACGGTCCCAGATATGCATGCGCCCATCGCAGTAGACCGATCGAGGAGTCATTGACGGAATTCCGAGCAATGAGGGACGGAAAATACAAACCGAAAGAAGCGTTCCTTCGAATGAAACAGAACCTCGAGGATGGCAATCCCCAGATGTGGGATCTCTCGGCATACAGGGTGTTGGAGAAACCGCACCATCGGACTGGCAACAAGTGGAGGATCTATCCCACATACGATTTCACCCATTGTTTGTGCGATAGTTTCGAAGGAATCACACATTCCCTCTGCACGACTGAGTTTATTCTTTCCAGACAGTCGTATGAGTGGCTCTGCGATGCGCTCGAGGTATATAAGCCGATGCAGCGTGAATACGGTCGTCTGAACGTCACAGGGACAGTGCTGTCCAAACGAAAAATCGCGAAGCTTGTCGAAACTGGAACTGTGCGGGACTGGGATGATCCACGACTATACACGCTGGTTGCGCTCCGTCGGCGTGGTATTCCCCCAGGCGCCATCCTAGCATTCGTCAACGAACTCGGCGTCTCGACCGCCGTCACCAACATCCAAATCGTCCGCTTCGAGCAGGTCATCCGGCGATATCTTGAGACGACAGTCCCGCGGCTTATGCTTTTACTCGACCCCATCCCCGTCATCATCGACGATCTCCCCGACGACTACATCGAAGAGATCGAACTGCCCTTCTCCCCCAAGAACCCCGAGTACGGGACGCACACGGTGCCCTTCACGAAAACCGTGTACATCGACCGGTCCGACTTCCGGGAGGTCGACTCAAAAGACTACTTCCGCCTCGCGCCCGGCAAGTCCGTCGGCCTGCTCAAAGTGCCCTACCCCATCACCGCGACCTCCTTCACCAAGGACCCCGCCAGCGGGCTGGTCACCGAGATCCACGCGACCTACGACAAACCCGCCGAAGGCACAGCCTTCAAAAAGCCCAAGACCTACATCCAATGGGTGGCCGCCAGCACCAAACACAACTCTCCGATCCGCGTCGAGGCCCGCGTCTTCAACCCGCTCTTCAAGTCCGAGAACCCGGACAACGCCGAGGGCGGGTTCCTGGCGGACGTGAACCCGAATAGCGAGGAGGTGTACCCGAACGCGATGATCGAGACGGGGCTGGAGGAGGTGCGCCGCCGCGCGCCGTGGCCGGAGCGCGAGGGCGAGAAGAATGTTCGCCATGAAGATGCGGGCGCGGAGACGGTGAGGTTCCAGGGCATGCGTGTGGGGTATTTCTGTATGGATAAAGATAGTGAGGTGGAGAAGGGGAGGATTGTCCTGAATCGTATCGTGAGCTTGAAGGAGGACGCGGGAAAGGGAAGTTGAGATGTGCTGTGATCTTCTGGAGTGGGTGCGACTGAAGAGGCTTGGGTGGGCTAGGGAGGGGTATTTGCTATCTCCCTTTTACTGCAGTGGGGAGGGCCGTGGTGTTCTTGATAGAAGGGATCCAGTAGACCGGTGTTGTTGCTACGAAAGTGGTCAAATCCCGTTGGAGTCACGCACGATGTTCAATGAAGCACTCCATCGATGAGTTGTATGGTGCCCTTGCATTCCAAGTGGAGATCTATGCTTCCTCTGACGAAGCCCATCTTTCTACCAAATATGCGACGCTGAACCGCAAGTCTATCAATACAGGCCACGCAACCGTGATCCAAGAAGCCCCCACATAAAACGCCAATCATGCATGCATGCAGATGCCGCCGCCCGCCTCTAGTCGCAAACCGTACAAATACAATCAACATTTCAATCCAGCATATGACAGCCTAGTCATCATGCTATTCATCAAGATGCGCGAATAAAGCCCTGCCCGTTCATAGCGGACTCCCCTCGCCTCCAGAAACAAGCGGGTGTTTCTCCAACTGCCGCAGCAAGGCCTGGTACATGACCAGCATGGTCCCGCTCTGCACGCTGGTCCAGACGCAACGCGGTCCCACGCCTCGGAACCAACCGGCTATGCCCTCCGTCTTGTAGATCAACTTCAGGCCAGTGAAGACGGAGGAAGTATCTAGCGTTGGTGTGCCAGGCTTCGGCTTGTGCGTTGAAGGGGAGGAGGTCGAGATCTTGCGCTGCTGTGGGCTGACCTTCGACACTGGACTTGATGCAGCACGGTTATGTGCAGCCGGTGGAGGCTTTGCCGGTGCAGGGCGGTTATGTGAGGGTGGTGAGGAAGCGGCAGGATCGAGCTGAGTCTGAATGCGGGTCTTGACCACATCCAACGGGCAGGTGATCGTGCCTGCCAAGCCTCCAGCCGCAGCAGCTGTAAGGATCTCAAATGTTATCCCAATATCTCTACTCCCAACGTAATCCTTGGCCCAGGTTTGGCCCTGTTCGTAGAATGCGAATTGCAGGGCGGAGAACGGAAGATCCCGGAATATGGTGGCTTTGTAGCCGTGGAAAAGAGCGGAGAATCCTTCCGTGCGTACGATAGCTCGGGCGGCGTCTATTGTGCCACGATAATTGTAGCCGGAATAGAAGTAAGGATTATTGTAGCGACCTTGAAGTTGCAAGCGAGTTTTGAGGACTTCCGATGGGACATAGACGATCGACGCAGCTAGATCGGCATTGAAGCCTTCCGTAGATGTCAGCTAGGCTGTCCAAATCAAGATCCATTATGCAATGCGCACCTGATGTGAGATATGCTATCTGCGGATTTATGCCCGCGTCAATCATATGCCGTTTGCTGTATTCGTACGTCCCGAAGAAGATGATCGTGCCAGGAAATGATCCCAAGAAAGCAGGAACAACTCCACCATACAGTCCTCGTCTGATACCTTCTTGTCGGAGAATTGTAATGTATGACTGGGTCATGGACGTGTATTTTGGAGGAAAGCTCATATCGCCCTGCTGTCTTGTCTTGACCGTATCCAACGAGTGCATCAGCATGTCTCCGGTAGTACCCCCAATGCCTCCTGCTAGCATTGACTACATAGACCAAGTTAGCTTCACCGCATATCTCTGCTATGGTCCGCTGTCTATTGCGGTCAACATTCGGGCAATATCTTACATGAAGATATGGCGGTCTTTCTTCGCTCTCCTCGGCCTTCCCACGTTCGAGGGGTTGGCCTTTTCGACGACGGCCATGCTGCGCCGAAGGTTGGGCAGAGAATTCTCCTTCTCCATATTGATCCTCGAGAACGAAGTTGGTATCGCCATCTCCAGCCGTGGTTCCGGTCTTTGACAGGCCGGAGGAGAAAAAGGCGGAGATGCGGGAGGTCAGGGACATGGCCCTTCCTCCTCTGGACGGGGTGAGGTCGTCAGATAGGGGGGGAAGGCGGGCACAGTAGTTCACCGCATTAAGACAAGATGAAAAGGAAGGTATATATGGTGGTGGTGGAAGCTTAGTCTGGTCGCGTGGTGACTCTTCAAGAAATTCGTTGAGGCCTTCGGACTTCGGTGAACTGGTGAATTCTTGACATGACCGCACTTTGCAGCCGAACATGGGTCAAAGGCGCTAATCCGAGTTAGGAGATGGAACAAAACAAGACAAACTCGAGTTGTTGGTTGCCGCTCGCCGGACCCTTCGGTTGCGGCGAAGCGGGCGCCAAGTGCAAGTCACGAGTCAGTTCCTCTATTCCTCACTGGTTCCGTCACAACTCAAGCTCAGGCAAAGCGCATGTTTACTTTCGCGCCCGGCCCCCCCACATTCTTCGTTCACCCCGACGCCGTCGCCATCAGTGTCCCTCCCCTACCAGTCCCCTGCCCAGCCTCCTCTTGTTGACATCTCACTTGCTTTTGTTATTTTGTCTTCCTTCATCCATCACCGAGGCTTCCTAAACGCGCTCTCAACAACCACCATCCCAACTCCGCCATTTTGGAGACATTTTGGTTTCATCTTGGTCGCATAACTTGCGCGATTCGATCGATACCACTTTCGCCATGTCGTCCGCTGAAACGTGGCTGAAGAGTCAACGCAAAAGCGACCTCGTCGAGATTGCTGAAAAGGTTGGCCTGCAGTCGTGAGTCTTGCTATCAAACAACACATATGTTGCGCATGCAATACCAGCAGCACCCTAACGCGTCCCTTTCTCTACAGGTACGACTCTTTGAAGAAGGCGGATCTTGAGACCACCCTCAATGGCTACCTCCGCGAGAACGAGACCAAGTTCACCAGGGAGCCACAACTGGCGCAATTTTACAAGCGCGTCAACTCACCCGCCTCACCGGTGAAGAAGGAAAGCAGCACGATTGCTGTCGCGTCCGACAATGAGGCGCCTAAGAAGAAGAGCAGGAAGTCGACGGTAGGAAAGGTTCTGGATGAAGTTGGTCTTACGTATGTTTACGCGCCCGCCCCACCTGTTCCCTTGCCTTGCAGCATCCTCTGATCACTTGTAAACAGCGATGAGTCTGGACCAGAGTCGGGCGTCAGAAGTGCACTGGCGACGCGTACCCCGCGTTCCGCCCTATCCTTCCCAGCAAACGTGCCTCTGCCGCCGTCTCCTGCCGTTGTGGCCGATGCCATCGAACGTCACACATCTGTTGTCAAGGGTCAAATCGAAAGGGCCATCTCCAAATCCGGCTTCACGGAAACAGCAGAACAAATCCGCGAGACTCTGAGTAGTGTTGCTGGTATTGAAGCCTTGATCCTGCTTGCCGAAGGTGCAGGCCTTCAGAAGGAGCTTTTGCCGTTCCGCTACGCGTTCACTACCCCAGGATTCCCGCTTCTCAGGATTGCACCACACGATGTCTCCATTCCAGACTTCTTCATGCTGTTAACAGCTGCTTACTGGGGTCCTACAACGGTGTGGGTTACGACAAGCGTTGTGCTACCCGCCATCTTTGCATACTTCTTCAACTTGACCCTCAAGGCCAAAACGCATGGACACGCTACGAGGGCCAAAGCTCGCCCTACGTATGAGGTCGACCCTCTTGCATTCAACATTGCTAAGGCAGTGATTGCCTACCTGGTGTACGCCCACGGAGTCACCTTTGGTGGCTGGATTAGTGAAACCAGCGTTGCTACCGTTCGAGGGTCCGTTCCTGGTGGTTATGAAGGCTTGTTGATCGGATCCGGAATCGGTATCCTGACCAGTCTGTACGACGCTGTCCTGAAGAAATGAGCCTAAGTTGGCAAGGGTCGATGTGAAAAGCTGGCGTGAATGGAGCCGTCCTCATACGGCATGGGAAGAGTAGTTGGTTGGAAATGCAAGTTGAAACGAGTCCAGGAGGCTTGGGGAGGTGGTCTGTTTAGTACTGCTGTTTTCTTTGGATATCATCCGGTTGTATATCCTTTCTGGACCCTCATTGAAGGAAGGTCTTGGTACAGGCAACGGCGTTTAGGCGCAAAGCCATGATACTATGGATACTGACCTTGGCTGAGACGATTGTGTGGATGTGTTTTTTCTCTTTTCGGAGGTGTTATCCTTGTGGACTTTCCTGTTGAATCCCAAGCCGGGTGAGAGTAGAATGAAATTAACAGTTCTTCGGTCCTCTCTTTATACTGATTAAATCAGATGGATGACCGCTGATGCGCTTCCGATGAAGCCCATGATCTCGTGCTGTCTTGGGTGTCTGCCGCTTGCCGCTTCGGTTAAGGTGCGGTAATTCGTACTGTACTTTCGGTAGCGTCACGGCCCGTGAAATCTTGGCACGACTTTGCAAAAAGTGAATCTGATTCACCACCTCATACCTCCACCCCACCAATCTCAATATCAAGCCTTTCGACATCCTATCGGCGCTGTCTGTGACTTCAGTGTCAGACGTTCCATCGCATAACTTTACTCTTCAGGCGCAGGCATAGTTCCCTCTGTTATTGAACAGCTTGTCCGCCTCAGGACGCCGCGCCACAATGTCTTTAACCAACTGTCGGTTCTACGAGGAGAAGTATCCCGAGGTGGATAGCTTCGTGATGGTGAACGTCAAGCAGGTAGGGCACTCTCCGTTGCATAATCACGCGTGTGCCGCCATTTGCTTGTTGTATTCGCAACCTACAACATCCATGCGCAAAGCTTTCTAGGACTCGGCGCTGACTTGGTGGTGCGCCACTTTTAGATTGCGGAGATGGGTGCATACGTGAAACTGCTGGAATACGACAATATCGATGGCATGATCTTGCTCAGCGAATTGTCGAGACGTCGGATACGAAGTATTCAGAAGTTGATCCGGGTGGGCAGAAATGAGGTGGTTGTGGTGCTGAGGGTGGATAAAGAGAAAGGTTCGTCGACTCTCATGTGGCACCCTCGGTGGCGCCCTACAGAGGCGTTCTGCAGGCCTCATTTAAGGGTTGGAGTGCTGATATTGCGTGCATCACAGGTTATATTGATCTGTCAAAACGAAGAGTGTCCCCTGAAGACATTGTCAAGTGCGAAGAGCGATACAACAAGAGCAAGATGGTGCATTCGATCCTACGCCACGTCGCTGAGAAGACCAAGACACCCATCCTAGAACTCTACGAGAACATCGGCTGGCCACTGAACAAGAAGTACGGCCATGCTGTCGATGCATTCAAGCTCTCCATCACGTACGCTTGCTCTCCTTCCCTGACATCTGACCCAGACCTAACATATATCTCTTCTCAGCAACCCCGAAGTATGGAACGAAGTCAACTTCCCATCCGAAGTCGTGAAAAACGAGCTACAATCCTACATCTCCAAGCGCCTCACCCCACAACCGACCAAAGTGCGCGCCGACGTCGAAGTAACCTGCTTCGGGTACGAGGGCATCGACGCGGTCAAGACGGCGCTCCGGTGCGCCGAGGCCAAGAACACGCCTGAGACCAACGTCAAGGTCAAGCTGGTGTCACCACCGCTGTACGTGCTCACATCAACATGTCTGGAGAAGACGACGGGCATCGCGACGCTCGAGGAGGCCATCAAGGAGATCGAGGCCAATATCCGCGGCGCGGGCGGCGCGTGCGTCGTCAAGATGGCGCCTAAGGCCGTTACGGAGAATGATGACGCTGAGCTGCAGGCTCTGATGGATAAGCGTGAGAGAGAGAACCAGGAGGTTAGCGGTGATGAGAGCGCGAGCGAGAGTGATGAGAATGTCGTCGATGCTTAGATCGCCCTTGCTTCGGAGCCTTGCGCGCTACAGGGGGACGGGAATGGGGCAAGAGGGAAAGGGGCTAGAGGAAGAATGGAAGAGAGGAGGGTCTCTGTTGGCTGGTGCGGTGCGGTCTTGACTACTTCCTCGTGTCTTTACATCTCTATCTGGTTGCATCTTGCGAACGGCGTGGGAAAAGAAAAGTCCCGTCCTGGTATCTTTGGGCATTTGCAAAAGATAGGAAGAAAAAAGGAAGGAAGAAGAGGGATAGGGACATGGCGGAGCAGCGGAAGAGCTTGCAGT
Organism: Symbiotaphrina buchneri; assembly: GCA_001599915.1. Classification (NCBI taxonomy): domain Eukaryota; kingdom Fungi; phylum Ascomycota; order Symbiotaphrinales; family Symbiotaphrinaceae; genus Symbiotaphrina; species Symbiotaphrina buchneri. The sequence goes on along the minus strand of BCIG01000005.1, from coordinate 730,277 downwards.
CCTTCCAGTCTGCACTCGTGGATGGACAGCCGGATGCCCTGGTCATAAAGTGAATAGTGACGAAGGACAAGAATGGAAAGGAATGCTCAATCCACGTGATCTCATCCCACCAGATCCAGTTACCTTCATTGCTTCGTTCGTGACAAAGCATAGGACCCCTAACTCCATTGTACTACGTACCGTCTGTAAACATATGTGTATCAGGAATACGAGTAAATCAACCATATCCACCAATGCTCTATAGAGCTCACTTTACTGCAGAAACATCCACCTGCGACACATCAATCTAGCACAGCACATAGACGCCTCAATCCCGAGAGTTTGTATGATATCGAGAGTGCCATTGTCCTATAAACTAACCTCATTTACCTAGCACTACCACCCCGGAAGCCCCCTTCTCCACCTTCCCCCTCCTCCTTCCCTGATAGCAGATACGTGGATATCCATTCCTTTTAACAAAACCCAATCAGAGGGAACAAGAAAAAAAACAGAGGAAGAGTTGTATTTCACGCGCTAAATCCCATTGTTTCCCAAAATAACAAAAATCTAAGGTGCCGACATGTCGGGATTCATTAAAAAGCGCTGCTAAAGCACCCACTATCACACCGCTCACGCTACAACGCCGGCGTCTTCGGCCTGACCTTCGGCCCATCATGCGTGCGCATATCGCCCACCCAGCCCATCTTCTCTCTCTGGTCGTCGCTGACGCGCGCATACTCCAGCAGCAGCCGGAGGACGTACACCTGCATATCCTCGCGGCGCAGGACTTTCTCAGCCCACGCCTTGCCGGCGCTAGCGATCTTCTCCGCCGCCGCGTCGTGGCCTTTGACGCTGTTCTCGCGGTCGCCGAACCGCGATCCGTCGTAGCCCAGGAAGTACTCCATGATCCCGAAGAAGTCCTCGTATCGGTTGTCCATGGGCACGAAGTGCACCCAGGGGATCAGCCGCGAGTCGTGCCATTCTTTGAAGAGGGTGGCTTTGATGGGGAGAGAGGTGGAGAGAAGGAAGCCCCGGTACCGTCCGGAGAAGGAGTTGCCGTCGATGTCAGGGATGTATTTCTTGTTGAATTGGGCCGCCATCGGCATGCCAGGAACGATCCTGTATTCGGAGCCGGTGTAGTAGCAGTTTCCATCAGGCTCGGGCTCTTCGCAGAACAAGTCGACGAAGCCAGTGTCCGCCCAAGTGCCCACCCATTCGCCGAGATGCCCATTGCGTTGAGCATGTAGATCATACTTCGATGGTGGCAGTTCGAAATTCTCTGGTAGAGAGTACATATGTTCGATTGCAGAGACTTTGGTGGAGTTCGTCATGGCAACGAAGCGATGACGTTGGAATCCAAGCCAGTTGTTGGGCGTGTTCTTCCCACCTGTTGCAACACCCCGCCATATGACAGTATCATCCTTCTGGCCCCACGGAGCGCCATGGTCGTCACCCCCGGAGAAGCGCTCTTCATTGTTCCAGTACATGGGCGCGGGAAGAAGAATTTCGTTGTTGGTGTGGAACTTGGAACCCCCGAACATGGGGAAAAGCTTTTTGGAAGCAACTACGGTGAGAGGCTGGATCAGTGCACCATGCAGGTACTGCATGTCCGGTTGGTGACAGATCTCGGCGCTCAGAGAATAATTCGACACATAGCCTTGGTAGCTGTGGGGTTCGGCGTGTCGAGTCGAGATATGTGGTCCTCTGGATAGATCTTGGATAACGCCTGCTTTTCGAGCAGGACTTGCTGGGTGGCAACCACGAGACGCAATCTTCCAGTATGGTTCTAAGCATATTAGCAAATGTTAGGACGAATATAGCAATCGACTCACGAGTATGCTCCCATTCCTTATCCTGGGCTCTCGACTCAACGTCATCATAGAATCCTAGTACATCATCAGTGAGATTCTCCACATGTCGGCGATTGGGACCATACCATGAAATTCAGTAATGACCTCATCGTGAGGAACAAGTCTCCTTGAGGCCCTTTCCTTTTCCATATATCTGTTTATATCCTCCCATGGCACGACCAATCGAGGTTCGTCCATAGCATTGAGGGCCAGATCCATGTCAGGTAGATACGCCTCAATTGTCTGAATGAGATTCAACCAGATCTGTGTCCAAAACCAGTCGCTACCCGCCGAAGCCTTTCCATTGCGGACATTGATCGTCATCTCAAAGTCTCTCGCTTCCAATCTTATCTGCGCTGCAGGGATACCCCAAAAGGGACCAAGATCATGATATATTTGGTCAAAGAATTCCTCGACAACTATGGCATCATTCTCCTTCGCAAACTCGTACCACAGGTCAAACCCAGGTGGAGGGTGTCGACCTCGTCGTTGCCGATAAGCAGCCGCTGCCGAGCCAACATTGTGGGTTTCTCGACTGAGCAAGCTTTGGAATTCGGCCTCTCCTTGCTCGATGAGTATGTCGATAGGGTGTCGGGAACCAGAAGCGGCGTCTTGTGATCCGGATTTTGCGATTGATGTAGGTAATATCGAGGAGTCCTGTGCGTCTGAAGGGGTGAATTTGTGATATGGTTCTTGCCAGGCAGCATGCCCCGAGGCGGCAGATCCGGTGCCTGGGTAAGAGATCGGTGTTGGTTGTGGTGTTTGCTGAAGGTTGCGACTTAGAAAGATGAGGCAAGTGATAATCACGGCGACCACCGTGGTTCGAAGAATGCCCGGCATTATTGAGGAATGCGGGATCGGAAGGCTAGTAAGGAACGTGGGCTATCGCGGACGATGCAAGGAGAGAGGGGCTTGTAGTTGTATTAGGTCGAAGATTAGATGGGTATCGTGGGTATCATTTCATGGTGACCGGATGGAGTGACCCTTGGGGCATGAGTGCCCTTGACAGGAGGGATGAGAGGATAGGAGGTCAGATAGTGAAGATGGAGATTTCAAAAGTCCCAGGTCAGAGGTAAGATTAGGGATAAGAGAACCAGTCTGCTAGGGTGGTGATGGCGGTGGCCGCCCCGGCAATTCCTGGTGGGCGTGGTGCTTGGACACTCACTAAGTCGGAGATCAGACACCTAAGAATAGGGGGTACGGGCCAGGGTACAGATGATTACAGGACCCAGTTGCTGCTCACTGAAAACTTTCGGGACACTGCGAAGTAAGGTACGGTACGCTTCTCTGTAACACCCCATTTTAATTCGATCCATCCCCAGAATCTCATCCTCCTTGATACCTCTATTGCCTTTATATCGTGCGTTTCCCTCTGGCGTCCAAAAGATACGATCCTGAGACCACTTCCAGCTTGCAAAAGTCACCTAGCAAAAGTCTCGGCGTCGCTATCCGAGAGGGTTCAGCTCCCATCAGCCACACGTGCAGAGGAAACTGTCAACGGTCCGAAAGTTTCGTCAAGACAACTGTCGCTCCCAACCCCTAAGGCGACTAGCGCACTGTCAATCCTGGCATTTCGGGTCAGCCAGCTCCCGGAAATGGAAAGGCTTCCTGTCACAGAGCCCATGTTCAATTAATTTCTTTCGCCGATCCCCAAATACGCGTCGCTTGCAAAGTCGCGATTCTGGTAAGAATAAAAGAAGATTTCCTGGTTTTGTTCAGCGTGCCAGGCACGCCATCAGATTCATCATTGCTTCTATGTGAACAGGGATAGAGATACCCGGGACGTGGAAAACCGCTTTCTGGGTTAAAGTACTCGAGTACCATAGGCGTGGGATGAGTGGGATGACAAGTTACAAGTTCAAAGCTGGGGGAGACCTGAAGCTGCACGTAGACCATTCTATTATCGCGTCTTGAAAGATTAGTAGAGTCGAGCCATTCAGATAAAATGAATACATGAAGTTGTAAATACAATTAATCCATAGATGCCTTAATCATGCAAGCCAGATGCAAACCGGAAAAAGCTTTCCCATAAGCATATAAGGTACGGTTGAGTGGTGCGCGCCCAATCACACACTATTTTATGGTTGAGCTTGGACGCACACTCAGGGGAATGTTAGTCGGTCGACCAGTAGGGGCAGGATAGGCGAGCGCTCACCTCCGTGAAACTGTCAAATCCAGAAATAACTTACAGTAATCCATCATCGCCATTGTGCACTTCACGCCTCAACCACGATAAACCACACTGCAATCCTTCTTTTTGCGTTCACTTTTAGCGCCTGTTATCGAGTTCACCAAAAATTCCCGATCCGCAGCTTTGCCCTTTCAGATCCCGTCGAGCGGCGTGCCTACCTAAACGCCCCCTTACCTCTCCGAACGCAACTACACCTCGAAGCAGAAAGGTCGCCGCAACATGCTCACCGCACGGCCAGGGCCAATTGGCCTCGTGGCCGGTGCGGTACTGCTGTTTGTCATGATCATATACACGGCCGCGAACCGGACACCACCATCAACGTCGCAGTTTGGCTCACGGTTATTTGGAGATGCGAGTGTAAAAGTAGACACAGCGCGGACCGGTGGAGGCTTACAAGGCGTTGCAAATGAGACTCTGGGGGTGGGTGTCCTCGACATGATGCCCTGTGAGGATGGATGCTGACGAGCGACATAGTTCGAGAAGATCCTCGTAGTAGGGCTGAAGGAACGGACAGATAAGCGGGATGCATTGACTTTGGCGGCAAGCTTGACGGGTTTGAAGTTTGACTGGATCGATGGAGTACGGGGAGAAGAGATACCAGACAAGGCTGTGCCGTTTGTACGTCCCCTTCATAATTCCCCCGCAGCCTCGAATCAGCCATCACTAACACTCACAGGGCACCGACCGCAAGAAACTCTGGGAGAACAATCTCGGCTCGTGGCGGGGGCACATGAACGCCGTACGGACCATCCTGGACAACGACCTAGGCTCCGCTCTAATCATGGAGGACGACATGGACTGGGACGTGAACATCCACGCACAACTCGCGCAGTTCGCCGAGGGCAGCAACTACCTGCTCACGGACAGTCCGCAGAGCGTTCCGCGCTCGCCTCACCGGCCCACCAACTCCCCGTACGGACAAGGCTGGGACCTGCTCTGGCTGGGCCACTGCGGCGAGGTGTTCCCGGAGGACATGACGCCGCCGCTGGACAACGTCGATCCGCGCAAGTACGTCATCGCCAACGACCCCACGGTGCCCACGCACAAGAACACCAAGGGCTTCCAGAACTTCTCGGCCTTCCCGGAGCATACGCGCTGGGTAGCCACGACGGGCGGACCCATCTGCACGTTCGCCTACGCGCTCTCCCACGAAGGCGCGCAGAAAGTGCTCTTCGCGCTGAGCGTCAATGGCCTTGGTGGGCCGTTCGATAACGCGCTGAGCGATCTGTGCAGATACCAGTTCATGGGCATGAGGTGCCTGACGCCCACGCCGGGGTACTTCTTCCACCATCGCGCGGCGGGCCTGGTCGGCGGAGACAGCGACATCCAGAACGCGGGCGAGGCCAGCACTGAGGTGCGCGAGAAGGGATACACGGAGAACGTGGTGTATAGCACGAGGCTAAACCTGGAACGCCTGATAAGAGGAGAGCCGCCGACGAAGCAGTTTGAAGACTAGTATGAGCGACTAGCATGTCCTCTTCGTTTTGAGAGTTTGGCAATGGTGTGAGCCGTAGCGGTGTGTTTTTGGACTTCCATACTTGAAGATATCCAATGGCTTATTTGGACCTATCATGGTGTTTTGGAAGCATGCGGTATATCAATGACGGGGTGTTACTCGTGTTGTTCTAGATAGGATGCATATGGGCAAGGCGAATAGGCGTATCTGAACAGGATCTAATACATTCTCATACTGGCCTCTGAGTCATGTAGGGTTGCCCTGCGCAGTATAACTTGATCAAACAAACAGTAAATAGCTGAAATGGTGAATAGGAGACGTCGAGCAAACAGTGGCTCGACTGATCTAATGTCAGTCATATAAGACGCAGCTCTGTGCCGCAGATTGAAGCGGGCTGAGACTGTAGCTCTTGTGAAAAGACATTTTGATACTCCCCACTTCATCACTTAAAAAGGTAGTGAAGCTTGCCGATTTTGGGCGGAGGATATTTAGCTAAAGTGCCGTCCATAACTACAGTGTTGAAGCTCAATCTCCAGCTTTCGGATAGCGCAGCCAGAAGGCAAAATGGCCGATATGACGAATATCGAACGCTTCTTCCAGGCACGCTATGACGAGGTATGACCCAGAAAGAAAGGCAATACGAACTAAAGCTGAGACGGTCTCTCCAGGCGCGTGAGGCATGGCTGGCGGAAGATTATGACAAGAGTGACCGGATTTTCCGGGAGCTCCTTCTCAAACCAGACCTTCCTCTGCTGTACCGTGCCGGCTCCCATGCTATGCTGGCCACTGGCGACGACAATGCCATTTGGCATGTCGAGGAAGCCTTGCGGCTTTATGAATATATGCATAACGGTGAGCCGGATAACGCCATGATCAACGACCTCCTGCGGCGCTGCAGAGCCCTGAGGACAAAGGTCCATGCCGCTGAAGCAGAAGCCGAAGCCGCAGTGAAAGAGGAGGAGGAGGAAGGAGGAGAGACAGAGGTCCAAGGCGCTGGGGCAAGAGCCCCAGTGGAAGAGGAAGAGAAAGAAGGAGAAGTTGTGGCGGCTCAAGTCGGGCAATAAGCGAATCAAACTTGGATGGTTTTCCATTACAGCCAGGGGACCTTTCATGAACTATCTTATGGTGCCTTTCGAGGAACATGGCCGATGAACAGGACAATAGAGCTTGAAGGGAGGTCATTTTGATTTCTGTTGGTACAACAATGCTAAACGTTTCCAATCCATTCATCAGACCCCAGTATGCTTTCCACTCGTCATCTTCTTCAACAGACGTAATGCTTGAATCATGGGATCAAAAAACCGCTTGAAGAGCATGCCATGATGTTACACGGACCCAAAAGACCGCTATGCAAGCTAATATACATTTTTTCTTTGAGGTTTCATAATCGTCACAAGAAAAATCTTCAATCACCGCTTGCCCTTCTTCTTCGCGGCAACAACCTTGAAAGCCGAGTTGGCTTCCTCTTTTGGAGCAGGTGGGCCCTTCTTGGCCACTTCGCTCCAGCCACCACTGCCTTTGCTGTCGATGGAAGGAGAGAAGCTAGGCCCGGTATTGCTAGGATCGATGATGCCCTTATCGGCAAGCTTGCGCTGGCGCAGGAATTCCTCGGCAAAGCGGCGCCCATCCATCGTCTGCGAGTTGGCGTAGACTGACTCAGAAATGATTTCAGCCTCAGGAGGAAACATAAGAAGTTGCTGCACGAAATCGTCCACTATAATCAAATTAGCTACTGTCTATGTGAGCTTTGTGAAGTACACCCACCATTGATGTTGGAATTGAGACCTTTGCTCAAAGCATTCTTGCACCATTTTGTGAATTCATCCGTGGCATTCAACTGGCCGGGGATAGGTCCACCAAGTGTGGTACTCCGCTGAGGTGCCGCAGGCATGGCCTTCGGCTTGGTGGCTAGGGTTGGGACGACACCACTGGCAGCAGCACGAGGACCGGTAGGCGGAGCAGCGGGTCCACTAGGGACTCTCACTTTCCCACTGGCACCAACAGTAGTCCAGGCGCTGCCCTGGGGAGTGGCTTGAGCCACTTTGCTAGCAAGGTCTGCGTAGCGTTTTCCGGCGGCGACAGCAGCAGCAGCACCAGGCACTGGAACACCCACGGTAGAAGCAGCATTGGCAGCAGCCACCTTCTGTTTCCGAGCCTCCTCCTCTTTCTGAATCTGTTGAAGTGTCTTCTTTCCAGTTACACCTGCTGCAGGAACTGGTGTCTTCCCAGTTCCAGCCTTGAACCAGGGTGACGGGGCAGTAGCAGCCGGGGTAGCCGCCGCGGGGGACTTTGCCCAATTGGCGGTGGAAGGCAGTCCAGGAGCAGGAGCAGGAGCAGAGGTTGCGGCTTGGCTCAGGCGTTCCTGTTCCAGAAGGGCGCGACGAGCGGCGGCAGCTATTTCCTCCTGCTGAGCAGCTTTCTTTGCTTCAAGTTCCTGAATCTCCTTGAGCGAAGGGCCTCTTGCTGGTTCAGCCGTCTCCTTAGCCCAGGGCGCTACCGAAGCACTTGGGATCTCAGCAGTCGAGGGCGTCTGTGAACGAGACCTGGATTCCGCAGCCAACGCATCGGCGACGTTCTGCCTGTTCCTTTGGGCGGCAGGTGCTGGGAGCGGGGAAGTCGACGGTGGTGGGGGGAATGGTTGCACAGCAGTTTCGGTCTTACCCCAGGGCGAGTGGGGCTGAGAAGCCGGAGACTGTTTGGCCATAGCTGCCTTCTGCACTTGCTGAGCTAGGGACAGTGGCTCGACTTCCTTCTCCATTGACTCGTGTCCCTTTGAGGTAATCTCGGGACCCGTAAAGAATCCTGTTTGTTGCTGCGCTTGCGATGGTGTTTCCTGCTGATCGTGGCCTGGAGGCCCAATTGGCTTCCCGATGACTCCTTCAGGAGGGTTGGTCATCTGTTCCTGGTCATGTTGTTCTCTTAACTGTTGAAATTGCTGCAGACGATCAATGCCAGCCTGATGCTCACCATGGAGGGGCTGTTGCATCGCATCATGCTGGATTTGTTCACGCTGCAGCCGAGCCCTATCCTCAAGCATATTCACTATCTGCTGAGAAGGTGGAAGGCCTTCGGTCGGTTGTTGTCCAAATGGGACAGAGCCCATGCCAAACTGACCTGGCCTACCAAGGTTAAGTCGGTCCAAGAGACCAGGAATATCCTCCTCTCTCAGCCCGCTCAACGGGTCAGCCCCTGCTGATAGCGGACCTGACGCTGTTTGGGCACTAGGACGGAAGGCACGGTCGAAGAAACCAGGCACACCCTGAGGGGCTTGAACCGGGCCTTGAGTGGGGGATGGTTGGAACGCAGCAGGTGATGTTATGCTGCCAAAACTTGGTTGGCTGTGCAAGCTGTGCGCGCTGGAATGATGATGGAGCGGTTGGGGAAATATGGCATGAGGGGGTTGTATATGTTGCATCTGTTTAGCCATGACTTGTTGCTGAGCAAGATGTTCCTTTTGCCTCGCCATAAGGTACTGCTCCTCTTGCTTCCTGCGTTCAAGTGCGTTTTGCTGTTCTGCTGTGAGTGTCGTCCCGAAACTAGGAAATAAGCTGGCAAAAGGAGGTTGTGCGGTGCCAGGTCCGGCTGTGCCCGCGGTGGCTGTCTGGCCTGGAGCTTGCGTGCTCGGCGGGCCATGAGGGATACCGATTTGGGGAACAAGGAAGGGCTCCCTGGAATTCCCAATTCGACGTATAAGTTGTGCCAAAGGCTCATAGTCAGGGTCCTCGTACTTCCTTACTAACAACTCAGCAGTAAAGAAGCCAGCCTTATACCAGTCGTGCATTTCAAGCCCAGACCAAGGCCCTTGAGTGTTACCCTGAGGGTCCTTGTAGATCCATCTCATCCTATCCGGCATGACCATCGTACGTTGCTGAGAAGCAGGCGGTTGATTGGCGGGTGGTTGGATGCCTTGGTTCTGAGCACCGCCGGAGCCGCTTCGGGCCGGTTGCCCAAATGGTTGTGTACCAAACAGGTCATCAAACATCCCCCGGTTTCCTCGGAAAGGACTATCGGTTTCCTTTCGCGGAGCTCCAGAACCAGGAGCCAGGTTTGCAAAGGCAGATCTAGCTTCGTCCGATTCTTCTCCAGATTGCCTCCCGACTTCAGTCCGCATCTGCTCTTGCATAGCTTGGGGGAACAAAGACCCCAACTTGCTGCCTCGACCAATTGTCCCTGTTCCAGAAAGACCAGGTGTGCCAGCGGAACCAAACATGCCCCCGGAGCCTACGTTGCCCAGACTGGGGGAGTGCAAATCACCGATACCACCAAACATGGATTCTCCAAAGCCGCCGGGCAATCCTGCTCTCTCTCTGTTCGGCGTACCAATAGGAGCGGGAGCAGCAGACCAGGGACTCCCTCCAGCCAGACCGCCCAATCCTCCTAACCCGGGAAGACCTGGAAATCCGCGGTTCCCGCCGGCACTGGAAGTCTGGCTACGATCGCTCGCGGCAATTTCATAACCTCTGGGTTGACCAAGCGGACCGAAGCGCTGATCAGTTGCCAGACCTCCAAGGCCCTGCAAGTTAATGTTCTGGATGTCTGATCCGTTGGTCTCGACCTCATCTGAGTCATCACGGTCAGGGCCAGGGCTTTGGTATGGATTAGTATCCGTGGGGCTCATCGGTTCGTTGGAGGGGTGGTATCCAGGATCTTGTGGACCATGCTGGGAGCGCAACCCAGGAATGTCAGCGGACATGCCAAAAGCCGAAAACCCATGGTCATCGCCAGAAATATGACGAGATGGTGTCCCAATTCCGAATCCGCTCTGATGAGGAGGGCTCATGTCTTCCCCTCCGCCAAGGGCAGCACTTCCCGCACGAGTATCTTCGTCACCAAATGGATCAGTCTCACCACTCAGCGGCCGACCAGAGCGCCCATTGCCCCAGCCCTGGGTGCCTTGCTCAGGTTCGGCTTCCTGCAGCTTTTCAAGACTGTTTGAGGAGCCTTTTTCTTTGAGGCGTGAAGATAAGTCCTCGGAGCTATCCCGTCCCATGAGCCCTTTGAACCTACTTTCGCCGCGCGAGCTCCCGAACCCGGGTTTCTTATCAACAGGGGTACCAGGCTGCCCGGCACTTCCTATGGCGAAGTTGCCAAATGCACTGAAGCTCATGCCCTGGGACGTGCTCGACCATGGCGAGGAAGGTCCGTTGCCGGTTGCGGAAAAAGGTCCTGTAGCACTCCTTTTGAAGGTGCCAAAAGGAGAAGACGCGCTTATTGGACTATCAGCGCCTGGCTTTCCCTTCTCCCTTTCCTCAAGAGAGCCAAGAGAGGCATCTTTGAGGTCAGTCCGCCGGCGGAGAAGGGGTGGCGCGTTAGAAGTGGATGCTTCATCTCTAGAAAACTTGCCACCACTTGTTGGTGACGACAGAGGGTTCTTTCCATATTCGCTAGTATCCCTTCGCCGGTTGCCAGGTCTGGAATTGGGACCACCTTGGCCCTGAGAGATGGAAGACTTCCGGCCTGCCACACCACCAGACCCATTCTCTTTGTCGGTCTTTTGTGGAGGAGGTTTAAGGGGAGAGTTCACACTCGTAGAAAAGTTCTAGAAACAAGTCAGCCGGGTGCGCCACGGAGCCATTCCAGGGGATTGCGAACCTCTTTTTCCTCGTCAGTCATTTCTATGGTGGCCAGCGGTTGTACGTCCCCAGCATGCTCCCAGCAAATTCCCGGCCCTGATGCATGATCTTTCGTCTCCTCTTTCCGGCCCCAAGCATGCGTTGCACCATTCACGCGATCGGGATTCCAGTCACCAACGTACAAATCTGAGATGTTTCTATCCAATTCTCCTGCCCCTCTTTGAACTTTGAAAAGCTCGAGCAACTGGTCCTTTGAATAACGAGCATCGGCTGCATTGGGCGGCCGGCCAGACGAGGCCTGGTAGTTGGGATTCTGATGTGGAGGTACATAAGCGCCGGGTGTTGTTGCAGTGGTAGAATTTGCGTTCTGAGAGGATAACGTGGAAGAGGTAGCTTGAGAAGGGCGGCGGAATGTCTGGGTAGCTCCATTGATTCGGGGTCGCGACCTGTAGAGGAAGTGCATTAGCTTCTGCAATCCTTTCCGACGGGTGTGCAAGTAAAATCTTCAAAGCACTTGAGACGCTGCGCCAATGCAGCAGCACCTGCAGACAACGTGGGCCATAGCAACCAGATACAGGGTGTTGTAGACACCGACTGATGCCACAATACTGGGATCCACATACCAATCTCCACCACCGCTGCCGTCACCCCTCGTCGAGCCGCGGCCGGGGCCCGCTTCTGGGTTGTTGGTGCCTGCCGCAGCAGATGCGAAGGTCGATTTGAATGGCGCCGGCATGACTAAGGGATCAAAATGCGAATCTCGTCAAGGAGGCCAACGTTCTAATACTGCCCGACGGTTGTTGTTGCTGAAGAGTGGTACGGAAATATAGTGGCGGTGGGCTGGACGAAGGTTCGTTCCGACGAGTTTTCGGTTACGGTAAAGAGAGGGAGGCTGAATGAGGTTGGTGATTTATTAGTATAACTGTAATGCCGTGAGGACTGCTGAGGTGATGCTGTTTTATTTGCAGAAACGTTGCTTCGTCACAGAGAGAGAGAGCTCGGAAGGAAAATGATGCGTTTGGAGATCGCAAGGGAGCAAAGAGACTGGTGCAGTTTTGCGTACAAGAGACGTACTGAGCAAGAGCTTCTTCAAAAAATGGTCCATGCCCCTGTCCAGTAGACGAGGGAATACGCCCTCTGATTGGCTGCTGACACGCTTGCTGCACGCCAACAGCGCACCAACCTCTCCCTTTCCCCTTCCCCTTTTCCCTCCCACTGCGCCTGCATGAAGACGCGACTGACCGGCCTTGCATCATCATAAGTGAGGCAAGGAGCAACATGTATTTGGACATGCAATGCAACTTAACGCGCCCCATACGATGATTTAACTCTTTCTTTTCGCTGCTCCCATCGGCTCTCAAAAGACTGGACATATGGCGATCCATCATCGGGTCGAACGTCACGAGACATACCTTACCTAGATAGAACCTGATCTGTGCTGCTATCGGTTACCCTACCCTAGTGCCGGGAAAGGCCCCTTATGAGTTCTGCGTCCACGAATCTGCGATGTGACCTGTATCTTTAATCGAATCGGAAATATCACGTCGAGTAATAAGATTCAAAGAGATAGGCAGATCTCAGTTTCCGAGTAACGTGGAGTTTCGAGCTTCTTCCGTCCTGTTGCTCTTCTCATTCTCACCGAGGTTTCCCCGCTGCCTCCGCGCACTCCGGATGTTTGCTTGATGGGGACAATCCTCGATGGACCTACTCAGCTGCACAGGAGCCGGTCAAAGTTGGAGCCGGTCAAAGTTGGAGCCCCTCTCCAATCAGTCTTCCTTCGTACCGTTTTTCTTTTTGGTCTTTATGTTTCCTGGCATAATAGAGCTGGGCTGGTGACTGAAGTCTGATGCTCAATTTGTGTCGGATGAATCTCGGATTCTCCGACTTCTCATATATGTTCTTCCAGGGGAGCTTTCCCTGATTCAAGGTTAAGTTCGGCAATATACCAACAATCTTTCTGTGCCGACCGGCGACGGGATTCTCCTGTCTGCTTGATGTTACGCTGGAGATGGTGCCAGCGCTTTCTTCCCGTAACCACATTGGCGACTGTGAAAGGGCCACAGATCTTGCGGCGTTTGTCATTAATTGTCTGCGCGCTCTACCAATGGTGGTTGCACGATTCGAGTAGCTTTCTGTTGGATGTTTGATATGTGACTCATGTAGCACAAACTGGGCTGTTCAGCTAATCATAAGTACCCCTCCTGCTGCTGATCTCAACGTTGGAGACTTCTGACCAGCTCGTCCTACGGAGGTCCCTCTATCGAAGTAATTCGGATACGGCCTGACAGTGCCACTTGAGAACGAGGGTAAGTTCTTGGGTCCCTTTTAAGCTACCAAGTCCCCGCCGAGTCTTCCTGGTTCCCTTTTGCTTCTGTATCACGTTCTCTTTCAATCCCAGTAAGATTCAAAGTTTATGCTGTACCTTCTACGAATGATACTTGTCTGAAACTTTCTATGCCTGGCTTCAGAGACTGGACTCGTGGTGCTGACTGGAAATATACAAAGCGCGGACGATATAGTGATCCCTATTACCGTGACCTCTACGAGGGCGACTGGTACGCCTGCAACGGGTTCTTCACGCTCATGGACTCTCCCTACTACAATGGGCTACGGCCACCTCACATCTCTCCATCAGGGCGTGTGCAGAATCCCAATCATCGTGGTCGAGCGGGCTGGGATCCCCGGACCAACACCTTCTTCGACCCTCTCCAGCCTAACTGGCCCATGCCCGGGTACCTAGCCGCGAATGGCCTCCCCCTCCCAGCGGCGCCATGGGGTGGCGGAGGTATGGCTGGCCCTGGTTATAATGGCAGTCCGATTCCACTAGAACGAGTCGTGTTCCCTGACCGCGGCGCAGGAGGCCCAATGGGCATGGGCATGGGCCTACCGCAGATGATGATCGATCGAGTCCCGCCGCAGTTCTTTGGCACTCACGGTGGGTACAACCCCCGTGTCTATGGCGGATCACAGCCGGCGCGGGCTTATTTGGATGCACGGGGGCAGGGTGGCTACCCACCGAATATGAATTGGAACGCTACCGCTATGAATCCGGGGTATATGCCTGGATTGGGTGAGTACGAGGTGCCGGGTTATTATCGGGCGCGGAGGAGATCGCGCAGTCGTGAGCGCCGCGGACGGCGAAGGTCGAGGGATGGAGGCGTCATTGTGATTGATGACGGCAATGGTATCTATCGGAATGTGGACGCGTGGGCTAGCGGAGGGATGGGAGATGATGATGACCGTGACGATGATGACCCTTATGGTTGGTAACGATCCTTTGTGGATGGATGAGAAGGACTCCGGTTCAGATGAGCTCGTCGAATCTTGTGGATGGTCTGGAGGGTCTCTACAATCCTTGGTAATGGACGGATATTATGTGGATTACAGTACAACCACCATTCTATATGTCATGAATTCATTCGAGGGAGAGGGAAAAGGTCGGCTCTCTCCGCTTGGCCCAACTGGGCGTGCTTTCTTCACTTATATACCGCTTTAAACCATCACTTTCGAGCACAAGGGGTTGTTGGTGTAGCGGTTAACGCGGCACCACGTCAAACCACTCTCTTAAATGGGTAATGTCTCCGCTCTAAGGAGGGTTCGAGCCGTAACTGCGACTGGATTCTCTGGCCACTGTAAAACCTTGTGGGTTTTCGTAGGGCTCCAGGACCACTTCGGTGGTTCTGGAGTCCGAGCTTTTTGTCTTCTGGGGTATTTTTCCTTTTCGTTTTTCTTTCTTTTTGCAGGCAGGGGAAGTTTGGAGATGGTGGTGAAACGTGATGTCTTTTTTGAGTAGCTTTGAGCAGAACACTAGTGGAGACCTTCTACAACTACCTGGGTTTCCCCTATCAATCAAAATAAGCTGCTACCACATGTACGGTCATGAATTTTGATGTTATCCGGATGGTTCACATATGCATTGCTATTTACAAGATGCGCATACGCCGAACCTGTATGCAATACATCCATCAAGCCGGTCCCTTCAACCCCTCCAATGCAGCCTTCAACCTCTCCAAGCCTTCGCTATCTTCCCAACTATCTTTCCCCTTACCCATCACCCCTCTAATCGCACTCCTAGCCTTAAACCTCCAATCCTTCGCGACCAGCTCTCCACTACCGGCCGCCAACCCCTCCGTCCTCTCCATACCGCCCAGACTCTCATACGCATCCACCAGCTCCACCGTCGCATCCACCACCTCACTCCACATCTTCTCGTCCCCACCGGCGCCCTCCCAGCCGGGCTTCGCCAGCGTCGCGCGCCACGCCTTCTCATGCGCCGCCAGCGCCGACGACGGCCGCCGCAGCCAGAGATACAGCCTCGCGACGATCTGCCACAGGCGCCGCGAGCCCGTTATGAGCGGCACGACCTTCTTCTCGACTAGCTCCACGACCATGCACTGCAGGCCGGGTTTGAGGTCGGACGGATCGAAGGGCTCGGCGCCCTCGCCGCCGTCGTCGGGCTGCGAGAGCAGGATCGTGTGCCGCACGAGCATGTCGAGGATGTCCTCGTCGACGCATTTCTCGCCGTCCGTGCTGCCGCGTAGCTCGATGATGCGCGTCTGCGCTTGTACCATGTCGCTGTAGGAGGGAGGCGAGAGCGAGGCGGCCACGACCAGGACGTTGGACCAGATCCGGTACGAGTCATGTGAGAGAGAGGAGGCGCGTTTGAGAGCCTTGAGGGCATCTCTTTTGGGACGCTGTGGGTCAAAGGTGGCGGTACCATCGGTGCTGGTCTCTTCGTCGTCTGCTGCAGAGGTTTCAGAGCTGGATGGTGGTTTGGCCTCCATGTGCAGAAGGGCGGCAGCAAGGTTGCTCCATGCTTCTGCGTCGGTGTCGTCAAGTTGGACTGTCCGCGCGAAGGCTTCGATAGCAGCAGACCATTCCTGCAGTTCCAACCGAATACAGCCAAGTGCGAACCAGGTGGGGTGGTTAAGCTGGTTGATTTTGAGTGACGCCTCGTACGCTTCCGCTGCCTTCATGTATTCGTTTCGCGAGAAGTAGAATTTCCCAAGCGAACGCTGTGCTCTAGCATATCGACGATTCGAGACCTCCCAAGCTCGCATATACATCAGGGGGTCATTGTCGATATCACCAAGTATTGAATAGAGACGGGGTGCATCTGCAGGGGGCGGTGACCTCTCAGGGCCTTCCCACGTCTCCTCTTCGTCGCCTTCGGCAGCAGCATCACCCGCTGGCCCCGCCTTCGAGTGGAAGAGCTGTTTGCGAATGATCTTCCGAGCTTTGTCTTCACGCTCAACTGCAGCCCAGCAAAGAGCTACCTCCGCCCACATCTGCAGACGTTCGTAGATTTCTAGAGCTGTCCGCAAGGCGCCGAGACTGACCCACCGTTGCGCCAACTCTGCCTCAAGCTCCCACCTTGTCGGGGCTGACAGTTGGTGAATGTATTCCAGGCGCTCGGTCACTGGTGCCGACTCGGACGGCTTCGGCTTGGGGAGGAAAGTAGCAGAGGTGTTCTGATTTGCAGAGTCTGAATTGGTAGCCTCTTCACCACTTGTCTCTGCAATGACTTGGTCAACCAGTGCCTGAAGCTGCAGCACACCTCTTTCCACTGTCCGAGACTTGTAGCCCTCTATTCTACTCCGTACAAGGAGCGCTTGCGTGTAGATCTGCCAGTTGGAGCTGCCGCCTTCGAGAACACGTGTTGCGTATGGCAAAGTCTCCTCCCTTGTCAGGCCGTTCGCTGGGGAGTTATTGGTGATGGATGAGGCGAGTGAGAGTAGAATGATGGAGTCCAAAGGATTTAACCTAGGTTGATTTGAGGGATCTAATGATGCTAATGCTGGCGGTAGAGTATCCTCCTCCTGTACAGTGGGATTCGAGATCGAGGGTCGCTCCGTAAATGAGATGGATTCCAGTAATGTGTCGTCGTTCAGATCAATTTTCTGCGGCCTTGACTGTGAGGTTTTGTCCTCAACCTCCTTTCCTGAAGTGGCGTCGTCAGCACTCCTGGCGAGTACCACAAGCTGGCTGACATCGCTCTGCTGGTATTTCGTTCTCTTCCCAAGTAAGCCCGTAAGCGCGAATTGAAGGCCAGTCTCCTTTGCAGCAAGATCCAGATCCTTTCTGGCCATGACGTCGAAGCCATAGTAGGTATTGATAGCGGCTCTGTCCAGCAGATACCGCACTCTTGCTTCCTTGCTCCAATTTGGGAACATACTCGCATCAATGTACTTCAAGTCATCCAAGATCTGTTTCTGTAGTGTGGCCGCCGCTTCTGTAAGCATTCGCTGATGCAAGAAGTTGACATGCATCCTAGCGATCCCAATTTGCTCCACGCCGAAGCTTGAATGATTTATGATGGTCTTTGCTAACCAGAAAAGCTCTGGATTAGGCGTCAGTCGATAAGCCGTCTCTCCATCCACGGACAGAGAATTTATGAGCTCGTCCCTGACAGCTTGCACGCTCGAGCCGTATGCGTTTAAAACATTGTGGTTGAAAAAAACCTCTTCTGGACGGAAGGAGAGAGGAGGTCCCGTGACATTGCATTGCAAAAATGCATTCAATGCCGCTAAGCTGAGGATCAGAGCCTGGAATTGAACCGCCTCTCTTTCTGCCTGTGACTCTTGAGACTCGCTCTCTCCACAGTCACCAAGGCTCGAATTCAAGCGGTCTGATATGAAAGACGCCCAGCGTTGCTGCTGTGAACTCGAGACTTCGCGCTTTGTGTTTTGAAAGCCCAGCACCTCCTGGGCAAACTCAGTCTTGAACACTGCTTCATAGTCGCCCCTCAGCAGTGCAGTCAGTGCCTCAATTTGCGCTGCTCCAGACCCGGCTTTTGCCAAAGCCTCCTCTAAAACGGGTATCCCATAGAACTGAAGCACGTTATTGCCATCCATATGTGACAGCTTTCGTGCTCTAGAAAGCACCAAACGGAGATCTCAGACCAAACGAACTTAGGAACAAGGAGGAAAACCAATGCAGCAGATGATGAAATCCAGCGTACAAGTCGTCAGTTTGAGCAGATGTAAATTGCTTGACAATGCGGGAGAAATTTAGCTGGTGGTGCAAAAACCCCGTCCGCTAGGGATTAGGCCACTATCAGCACGTGACTATAGCGGGGCTGCTCGGTGACAACAAATTTAAGCTTCTGGTATGGGTTATCTAATCTATCGATCTATAAATAAAAGGTAATCGGTACTCGAGTAATGACACGCCCCTATTTTTGGTAACTGCACGCCCCTCTCATACAAAAAGCAAAGGACGACTAATCCCACTTTGATATACGGATAGATATTTAAATACAGTCGTACCCTTTCTATAAGCATAGAGCTCGTCAAGCAATGTTTATGCTTATATCGGGGGTTATGCTTACAGCCAGGTCAATGTGCCTAGTAAATCAGACTTCAATAAGAAAATCGTATGCTTACAGCACGAAATATGCTTATATCCCTATATGCTTATAGAAAGGGTATGACTGTAGGTATAAGATGGCGTCATTGACCGATTGATCGATTAATCAGTCCATCTATCACGGAGATAAACCAGATAGATATGATTTGATAAGATACGGTACCGATATACGGATAGATCTGATATATATTATTCTGAAAATCTGGTTATTGGTTGATTGATCTATCCATCATGAAGATTAACTGGACAGATGAGATACGATAGATTTGATACGATTTGATACGATTTGATACGATTTGATACGATGAGATTAGGATATAGCAAAAGAAAATCAATTCAGATCGTATCAAATATTACTAGATAGTGCTTGCTAGGCAAGGACAGTGGGACATGGAGCGCGAAATCAAGGGTATCAAAACCGGATCTGGGACCCCTATGCTCCAATCAATATGTGATGCTCACGAAGCCGCCTCCATACTTCTCAACAGCCGCGTCCTTGCCTTTTGGCAACCTTCTCGAAGATCCAGCCACCAACATCGTCTCTGCGGATTGTATAGCCCACCGCAGGCGAGCCCACCCACTTGCCATTAACCTGCTTCTCCACGCCCTCCCTCACCTTCTCCACTCCCACCGGCTCCCCATCCATCAACAAGCTGGGCCGTACAATGACAAAGTTGTCAATGACGCGTTTCTCTTCGGGCAACCGCATCTGCTCAACGATCTTCTTTTCCATCTTCTCTTTATCCATGTGCGGATGGTGAAGCATGAGCTTGTACATAGGTACCATCAGCAACGGCACGTCACGAACGCTCTTGGATATCCCCGTGGTCGACACGACGACCAGCAAAGGCTTCTTGTTGCCTTTCTCGGGCATTGATGCCAGCGCATTGACGATCGCATCGGCGGTGTCGGAGCAAATGGTGGGCTGGTCCAGTACAGGACGGAATGGGTTCGGCCACCATTTAGGGGTACCACCTACGCCTGATAAGATGATGTCGGCCCCACGGAGGGTGTCTTGAACGGCGGTGGGGGAGGAGATTGATCCGGCGATAATGGTCAATGTCTTGGTGGAAACTGAGCGCGCGGAAAGGAGGGAGGTAAGCTTCTCGGGTGTGCGGGCCACTTGAGAACGGTTAGAAACAGCATGAAGGCAGAAAGGGAGGACTCATACGAGCACGGCAGGGATAGCCAGCTTGGAGACAGCGGCTGAGGATGGCGAGGCAGCAGCCTCCCGTTGCACCCAAGAAGGCGAGCGTTGGCTTTTCGATGGTGGAGGCCATTGTTGTGATGTGGTTGATGTGGTGGTTGTGTTGGATTAAGCAATTCCAAGGCTCTTTGATAGATGCAAAGTGATAATTGCGCCTGCTGAGGATGTGAAGATGATTGAAAACTGCGAGGCAGCAGCATCAATATATACTGCCTCGCGGCATCATGATTGCTCCCAGGCTGCCTCAAGCCACAAGGGGCAGTGTCCTCACGGAGCATCCTTTTTCGGATCTTCAGTGCCCATGACGCTGCGTGTCCAGCTTCCGCGAGGTCGAATGCGAAGCTGGCGGAGTAACTTTTCGCAGGCAGCACTACCTGAGAGAGCAATGATCCACAGGGGCCGAAATTCGGCTTCGCATTCACCTCGGATTCTCGGGATGACTTGTTCATCCGCAGGGCGCTTGGACCAGGTAGATAGTGCGCTAGTGCTGTTTAGAGAAGAGCTGGAGCTTGGCACGGTGACGGAGTCGGGGAGACCTGCTCAACGCTCCTCGGATCGTATCCGATACACCAGCAACTTCCAACGCGAAGACTGCGGCGACGATCTTGCTGTTGCTGACCGCCCGTCCAAGGACACAGCCTCAATGCTGTAGATAGAGGGAAATTGTCGGACAAATTCAGGAAGCCATAGAGTTGATCAGTGTGAGCTGAGGCCGTGTGCGCAAGGCCTGGACGTAGCATCGTTGACTTCACCATTTGCGAAGCCAGGTATCCCAATCCCACAGTAACAATCTTGATGTGTGTCCAGGGTGCGGTCGCAGCTGGTCCGAAGTGGAACGGCTTGGCTGCTTAATTAGGTAACCTGGAATGTCGGGAACAGGCTCGATGGATCAGTCCTCTGTTATTCAATTTTCTTTTACTGATTCACGTGTTGGAGGGTCAATTTGGTAAAAAGGGATATGTTCACGCTGTCATGACGATGACCTGATCGCCAAAGATACCGACGAGGAGGAGTGGAGACTGCAACTCTTGGAGGAAGAAAGGCTGTTTCTTTTTAACGTGACTATAGTAGTGCATTGCCCAACAGATCTTGGTTGATGGACGTTCCTTCGGAAGCATCAAAGTCCAGGGACGCCGCGGAGGGTGATCGGGAGTAGCCTGATGGCTATGAGTAGCTTTGGGATAAATACCCTCCAATACCAGCCTGTCAGCTTCCGTGCCAGAAGTTCCAAGTATAGTATCTGCCAGTTCTGCTGCGGAGGTTTTCGATCCCCCGACGGCAGGGCCATATTCGGAGCAGAACAGGGCCGATGTAGACCTTGGGCAGGAGTTGCTAAGGATGAACATTGGAGACATTGTATCGGATTATCAAGGGCGCTGGCTGGTGACCATATCCAATCTCACATGTATCAAGTAGATGTCGTGCCTTAGAAGAGCATGCAAGAGTAAGAGTTGGCTTGCGAGATGGCGAGGAATGCTGCAGAGAGTGTGGGACTAGCATTGGATGTCGCCCAAGTCTCACAGTGTATATCAATCCGGACTTCCAAGACTAGCCGTCAAGTCACTTCCTTCAGCACCAGTAGTCCATTAAGGTAATCGTTCAGCGAGGATGCAAGAAGAAGTTATGTAGTTGAATTGATGGATGAAGATTGACAGATGAAAGAAAATGAATGACCTATTACCGAACTCCCAGAAATGAAGATTTCAAGCGATGCTCATAGAGTGTCTCTGGCCGGTCTATAATAACCGTCCAAGCCCCTGAGGTCCCCCATTCGGTCTGTAAATGACATCTCGACGTCCTCGCCACTGCGGCGGCGCGGTCTTCTTCTTCCCTCCGGGCGCGGCAGGACTTTCCCTTGCATGTCCATTATTCGCTTCCATTCACTGATACCAGTACTCCTCACGTCGAACTCCGTAAAAGGCATCATTTCATCCTTCAGGGGCGCGAAAATGGCAGCCAGAGGCCATGCACTCAGGTTGTGTGTCATATATAGCAGCAGCGCGGTCCGTGGATTTTTGAGAGCCCACATGTAGCAGATCTGGGCAGTAGCCCGATCCCACCCTTGTCGAGACAGCAAAGATGGGAAGGATAGAGAAAGCTCCGAGATTAGTTGAGTGGTTAGGGGAATCGTTGACAACGTTGCTGGAGAAGGAATCTCGCGGACCCGATTATAATAGCTGCTTGGTGTCGGGGTCGGTGATGATGGCTGATACTCCAATGGTGGCGATGACCGCTGGAAGGGCGTTCTTGGAACCTGAAATGGTGGGTGCACAGGCCGAGGGGCAACCGGGGTTGCTGAACGACTTGTCGAGGGCGGTGAGGCTGGTTTGTTGTACATCGAAGCCTGGGAATACTGCGGCGGTGGAGATCGCGGCCAAGGGTTGTTCGAATGCAAAACAGGGGTTGCGCTCCGGCTCATGGACTGCGGGGATGGTGGGTAGCTTGATGTAGGCTCCCAATGAAAGTTCGAAGGAGGGCCAGAAAATGTCGATAAGGATACTGCGCGATGCAAAGGTTGCTTCGGGGGTGAGGAAGATGGAGAGATTGGCCATTGCCACTGAGGGGAAGAATAAGACGTGAATCCATTTGTCGCCATGATCTTCTTGGTGGGTAGGTGATGCTGGTAAAAACTCTGTGAATCTGATAAATGCTCAAAATCTTCGAAAACTTGGCAAAGTCAGGACTTGATAGATTCTCGATGCGATGCATGCGGACAGACAGTAACTCCTTCAATTGCGCGCTCCAACAAGCAATGCCGACAGCAATAAAGACAAGATTTGCAATGAGCCTGAGTCAGAAGTAGAGTCAGGTTCGGGGTATCATATGATAATGCGATAGTTCGAATGCAGAAAATCAGCGTCGCAGAAAGACCATACGATATATGTATTCGATATAGGAAGGTTGGTTTGTGAGTTTGCAAGCAAGAACTGACATGTAGCACAGATGTTTGAGGCCAGAGGTTTGACGATGCGTTGGCAACGGTTAGCGCTTCATCTGCAGCATAAGTCTCCATTCAGAGCACAGCCAAATGGAGCAGGCGTCCCTATTTGACAGGACGATCCTAAGCATACTGGGCAAGAGCGGCAGTAGCAACCAGGCATGCCATGTGTAAATCTATCACTTGCACCTTTCCAATTTCTCGTCAGCCCAAGGATGCTTGGTACCTGACCCAACGCGACTGGCCGCGTGTACCGTCCCGTTCACCATCGGAGCCTGTTGGGAGGGTCACACACGGGTCGACAATGCCTAATAATCTAGACAGCGGGATCCATGCAGCAATCTGTCACTTTATCGATGCGATATCTTGTGGGCTTATGTGCCGTCTCCAGGTCTCTTGGACAACGAATCTCAACTTAGGTAGTTCGCTGTTAAAGGTTGGCTGACCGAGTCGAAGGGGAGCTTATCCGAGCCAGCCGCGGGAAGTCAGTCAGCCTGGCTGAGATGAGATTGACAGTCTTGTCGTTTCAGCCTGGCATGCTTGTGCAATTGAGGTGACAGTGTCATTTTGTCACAAGCTCGCTTCATGGCCGCAAGCCGACCACTTGGTGGTTCTGGCACGGTGGCAGAAATCGACTTGGCCAGCAAGTGGAGGCGATATACAGGCAACACGAATAAGGGTCGCACCATTCGCTTGTATGTCCGTGCATTTTCTTGTATGGAGATCAGATGGGGTATGGCGGAGACTCTGCTACTGGGACTGCACCTTAAAAGTCACGTTGGTCACGATGCGCAATAATAGGCCCTTAGTCGTGCTGGTGGCATGTCGCTCTATTATTCCGCCGAGATAAAGCCGTGGCCTCGGCGGTCAGGTATGGCGGTGATGCACGAGATAGACCTTTAGGGAACAAAAACGTCCAGAACTCTACTCTTCGTCGTTCCAGGGTCTGACTCAACGAGCAGTAATCCATGACCCTTTTTTCCGTTCCGTGCGCGGAGAAGATTGTCTAGATGGATTCTTGTTGAGTGGTCTAGTGCTTGCAATTTGCGGGTCCTGTGGAGACTGCTGGATAGCGGTGACCATCTTGCTCTGCCTTTAGGGTTGACTTGGCCCTGAAGGTTGTTAGGCTGGAGAAGAGGTGGGATGATGGATCTCCGCTAAGCTTCAAAAGAGCCTTCTCCCCCCGCGCCAAAAGCATTGGCACACGCATGCATCAACATTCCCGGACGAATCAGGGGCCGAGATTATTTACAAGCCATTCCCCACGATCAAAGCACCAATGGCAGATGCTCCACCGCGCCTTAACCAAAGCCAGTAACCGGGAACGGCAGCGGATCAGCCATTTTGGAGTGGCCTTACCAATAATGACTGCAGCATTATTCCCTGTCGTATCTTCGGTTTATCGGCAGGATAATAAGAAGAAGAATGGTGGAGGGATCATAAAGACCCGCCTTCCCCGCTGACGGCCTCCAGGTCCCCATTTCTTCCCCTGCTTTGTCCATATCCTTGCTGCTGCTCGTTGCGCAAAACCTCAAGGGACACTCCCGTGGTGACACAAGAGCGACCCAGTATTTGGCTTCTGGAAGCTCCCGTCCCTCCTAGTAACCACCCTTCCCTTTTGGGAATCCCGTGATATCACCGTTAGGAAAATCAGTGCCGAGGTGCGTCCTCGTGACCGCGGAGATCCTTTTTGCGCCTGGGCGTACAAAAGCAAATCCTATTCCACCCCAACCTCGAATTCTGCCCAGATCATTGACAAATATTTCGCCTTCAGTAACATATCATACCAATATGGCGGAAAATCCAGAGAAGCCTCCCCAGGTTGCGCCAGGCGCGCATACCGAGCAACACCATTTCGAGCACATGAGTGTTGGGAGGTACATCGCAACACGCATTCCCAGCTTGAAGCCAGAGATGCGAAAGGTCGAGAATCCGTTCAAATTGCTGGGATTGCTTAACTCGAAGCAATGGCTGTTCTTTCTGGTCGCATTTCTTGGATGGTAAGCATCGAGACTTTTGTTTGTTCCGCTTGGGCAGGTGACTGGAAAACTTCCGGACTTTTCACCACGATAGTGATCTGCTCCTCAGCTACAGTCACCTACCTCTTCGTGAAATCTGAGCTGACCACTGTTTTCATTCACAGGACTTGGGACGCATTCGACTTCTTCACTGTCTCATTGACCGTTAGCGACCTTGCAAAATCGTTTGACAAGACCAATGCCGATATCACATGGGGTATCACATTGGTGCTGATGCTTCGGTCTGTTGGAGCGATCATATTCGGTATCGCAGCCGATCGGTACGGGCGCAAATGGCCGTTCATCTTGAACAACGTGCTTTTCATTATTTTGGAATTGGCGACCGGCTTCTGCTCGACTTATAAGTCATTCCTCGGTGTGCGTGCCCTGTTCGGTATTGCAATGGGCGGTCTCTACGGTAATGCCGCAGCCACCGCGCTGGAAGACTGTCCCGAAGCTGCTAGAGGGATTCTATCTGGCATGTTGCAACAGGGCTATGCATTCGGGTATCTTCTAGCCACTGTATTCGCGCGTGGGCTAGTCAATACCACTGGGCATGGCTGGAGGCCCCTGTTTTGGTTTGGCGCTTGCCCTCCGGTCCTGGTAAGCTATTCACCGACGATGAACTTGGAGATAGGACAAGGCTGATTTTGTTCTAGATCATCATTTTCAGGCTTTGCCTGCCAGAGAACGACGCGTATATCGAACGGGAGCGTGTCAGAGAAGCTCGGGGCAACATTGCAGGCACCTTTATCTCCGAAGGGAGAGTTGCTTTGAAGAGACATTGGTTGCTCCTGATCTACCTTGTATTGCTGATGGCTGGATTCAACTTCATGGTAAGCATTTTGCCCCGTTACTTCCATTGAAATGCTAACGGTGACTTCTAGTCTCACGGCTCACAAGACTTATATCCGACTATGCTGCAGAACCAGTACAACTTCTCGGCCAATGCCGTCACGGTAACCCAAGTCGTGGCTAACCTAGGTGCCATGACTGGTGGAACAATCATCGGTTACTTGAGCCAGATTTTCGGACGTCGGTTCAGTATAATCTTCATCAGCGTCGTGGGCGGAGCGCTCCTATACCCCTATTGCTTCATCGACAACCACAAGATCATTGCGCCGGCCTTCTTTGAGCAATTCTGCGTCCAAGGTGCCTGGGGCGTGATTCCCATTCACTTGATGGAACTTTCACCAGGCTCTTTCAGGACATTCGTGGTCGGTACCAGTTACCAGCTGGGTAACCTCGTATCATCGGCTTCGTCAACCATTGAGGCGACCATCGGAGAGCGCTTCCCGCTTCCTCCAAAGGGTACCACCAAGCGCTACCAGTACGGAAAGGTCATCTGCATCTTCATGGGCGCCGTGTACGCCTACGTCATTCTTCTCACGCTCATTGGTCCGGAGTTCAGAGGCCGCTCGATGAGAGTCGGGGATGACTCCGATATGGAAGAAGCGGCTGGTCGTGACACAATCGAGAAGGTTGTCCGCCGAGACCACGCTGGTAACATCATCCATGAGAATAGCAGCCAGGAGGACAAGACGCACCATGCTCAGAGGGAGACGGTCTAGGGGAGGCAGGTAGTAGTAATGATACCCTTTTGGAGGTGTTATGATGTTGGGATAGCTTCATTGTGTTGTGGGTTGAGGTGTTGCAGCTATTGATCAAAATGGCAATGGTGGTTTTATAGCTTCTTATAGTCTATGATAGCATGAATTCGTATGCAGGTTTGTGCCAGCATCTCCTGCGGGATTACTTAATATGCAATTCTCCGAAGGTGATCGGTAATGGCACGCCCCTCTCATACAAAAAGGGCAATTTGGTGGCACTTTGATACAAGGATAGATATGTGAACAGGTATAAGATGGCACCCTTATCGATTCATCGATCAATCGGTCCAAACATCATAGAGGTAAACCAGATAGATACGATATGATGAGATATGATGTTGATATACAGATAGATCTGACATATATCATCCTAGATCAGGTTAATGATTGATTGATCTGTCTGTCACAAAGTTTAACAGGATAGATAAGATATAATGTAGATAGGTTACGGTGTTAATATACAGGCAGATAGATACAATACGATGTACGTAGATGAGATTCTGACTAGATATGATACAATGTAGATACCTTAGATATGATACGATGTAGATAGATATGATACGATGTAGGTAGATGAGCATGTAGATAGATAAGATTCCGAATAGATATGATACGATGCGAATGGATGAGAGGGGCGTGTGGTAACCAAAAACAGGGGCGTGCCATTACCGATTACCTTCTCCCAAATGATAGGACATAACCCATGTCTACCTGTAAGTTTCAAGCAAGACGGGAATCGTCCCGTCGCAAGTACGGGGTACGTGGGGTACCTGCCCGTCCTCCGTCAATTGGGCCCCGGTCCTGACTGCATGCACTCCTGAACAAGGGTCCATGATGACACTGCTCGGGGGGACTGCAGCCTCAGCTGTAAACTTTCACGCCCAGCATCGTAAAGCCTACCAACTCCCGGAAGACATGGCCAGCCGCTACCGTAGCTGAACGTTGAATAGTATCAGCAGGAACTGTGACGGCGATGGCATCGCAGCCTGTATCTGAAGAGACCGGAGGCTATTCCCGGACTCGGATTACAGCATCAATCTGATACAGGCACGACCGGGTTGGACTAGCATTTGAAGGCAAGGCTCGGAGGTTCTCGGGCGAAACAGCCAAGAGCTGGAAGTAACTGGGTTCAGACATCCAAGTCTCTCTGCACGATACCCATGGTGTGGTGGCTACTTTAAGACGGGTACAGGTGACTTTGCGGGTATCAGGCGCGGGGAGATACCCCGGGGTACGCACCGATAAGCGTGGGCCGGATGTTTCCAAGATCAACGCCGGCGACGTTCCAGAAGGGCCGTGCAAGGCGAAGAAGCAGAATTTAAGAATTACCTACTACATAGATAGAAGAGACTCCTATCAAATGTAAGCCTGTGGCGAACAGCTGAAACGGCTGCTGGCTAGTCATACCTTATTCGTACGGCCTGATACAGGTACCGGTACACGACATCACTGCAACGAACGGCTGAGTGCGTTTGACAGGAGCGAGGGAGGCCGCGCCACCATGTACCGCGACAGAGAATCGCATCTACGAAGTACCTTAATCTCTATCAGCCTGTTAAGGATACCTTAGCTTAGCAAGGACCAGTGATAGCAGACGAATGTAGAAATAATCCTAATACAACGTAGATGTCTGCTGGTTCTCTATCTCTCGTTGACTTGCGCACTTCATTACTTCCTGCTTCGTAATTTGCACGCGTTTCTATGGGGATTATCGAGAGTGGCAGCGGGCAACGGCCACATCTGGAAAGGCGGTGACGGTGACTCGGTGGCTCTGGCTGAGGCAAGAAACCCTGAAGCGCCCGAAAATGTCCCATCAGCATTCACGCTGATTGGTGGACCGCGGCTGATAAATCCGGCCTAGAGCAATTCTAGCGTGGCCCTTGTCAAAAATTTGTTCGCTTTCTCGCCCTCGCCCTTCATATTTCAGTCGCTGCGGTACCCAACACTCCTGCCACTCTCCTCCCTTCTCCCTTCACCGCTCCCTTTCCTTTCATCTATCAAATCCCTCTTTGCGAGGTCGATCAAAAGTCTTCTTTTTCTGTGTTTTATTGCATAGAGCAATAGAGACATAGAGAAATCCGCTCGAGAGCGCGAACTGCGTTACGGTCGCAGACTTTGCGTGGCAGGATAATCTTTCAGATACCCCCCGATAGACTTTTTCAGAGGATCAGACGCCACCGCCGCGAGATCCTTTTAATCGATCCATCTCTACGTCTTTCACGACTTCAACTCCATCAAACCCGATAAATTCGACAAACATGGCTCCTTCAGTTGAAGCCAACGTTTCCGGTACCCCCAACGTCTCCAGCAAGGAGAACAAGAACTCGATCAAGACTCTTGACGAGCTGTTCAAGCAATTGAACGTCTCAAAAACCCAAGATGAGATCAACGCCGCCTCGGGCAACATCGCCTCTTTCATCAATGGTCCCATAGAAGAGACTGAGGCGCCAAATGCGTAAGTTTTCTTTCTCGCCACCTCTCCTGCTACCGCCTTCCCGCTGTGAGCAGGACTGGAGGCTTCATAAACTGTCGACAGAATAAATGCTGACATCAGGCTAGAATTCTTGAGAACTTGAAGAAGCAGCTCGCCAACAAGAAGGATGCTGTTGTCCGGGAACGTGCTCTGGACGCCATCCGTGCTATTGCTCAACACTCCACCATCTCTCCGGCGGTTGAGCCATACCTGGTTCCTCTTCTGGGTCCCACTCTGGCTGCAGTCGGTGACAAGATCACTGCTGTCAAGAATGCCGCCCAGGAGACCGCTATTGCGATCGTTAAGGCCATCAACCCCAACGCTGTCAAGGCCGTCCTTCCTCCTATCATCAACTCCATCCTCACCGCCCAGAAATGGCCCGAAAAGATGACCGGTCTCAAGTGCATCGAGGCACTCGTCGAGACCGCCCCTGCACAACTCGCCTTCCGCGTGCCCGATCTGATCCCAGTCGTGTCAGAGTCGATGTGGGACACCAAGCCTGAAGTCAAGAAGGCTGCCTACGGCACGATGGAGAAGGTCTGCAACCTGATTGTCAACAAGGATATTGAGCGCTTCATTCCCGAGTTGATCAAGTGTATCGCCAAGCCAGAAAACGTCCCGGAGACTATCCACTTGCTTGGTGCTACCACTTTCGTCACCGATGTCCACGAGCCTACTCTCGCCATCATGGTTCCCCTTCTTGACCGTGGTCTTGCCGAGCGTGACACCGCCATCAAGCGGAAGGCCGCTGTCATTGTCGACAACATGTGCAAGCTGGTCGAGGACCCGCAGATCGTTGCGGCCTTCTTGCCGAAACTGATGCCTGCTCTCGAGAAGAACTACGACAACTTGGCTGATCCGGAAGCCCGTGAGAAGACCAAGCAGGCTCTCGAGACGCTGACCCGTGTTGGTGATGTCAAGGATGGCAAGATCCCTGAGGTATCCCATGCTGGTGATATCTCGACTGTCTCTGGTGTCCTCAAGCAGATTCTTGAGCCCAAGCACAAGGATGCTATTACCAAATTTACGCCTATCGTTGACTACGTTGCCGCCATTGGTGGTCAGCTCATCGATGAGAAGGACAACGACTCTCAGAGCTGGACTCAACAGTGTGTTCCATACATTGCCGCTATGATCGGTGACGTCGATGCTCAAGGCGTCGCTGACGCACTCCGCAAGCGCGCGTCACCGGGCGCCTCCGAAGAAGAGGAGGCCGAGCCCGACGATGAAGAGGGCGAGGACCTTTGCAACTGTACATTCAACTTGGCCTACGGTGCAAAGATTCTGCTCAACCAAACTCACCTCCGCTTGAAGCGTGGCCAGCGTTATGGTCTTTGCGGTCCCAACGGTTCCGGCAAATCCACTCTCATGCGTGCCATCAACAACGAGCAGGTTGAGGGTTTCCCCAAGCAGAACGAAGTCAAGACGGTCTTCGTTGAGCACGACCTTGACTCCGCTGATACCGAGCAGACCGTCATTGGCTGGACACAGAAGAAGCTGTCCGAGCGTGGTGTGGAGATTGAGAAGTCGGCAATCGAGAAGAAGCTTGTGGAGTTCGGTTTCCTCGAGGAACAATTCGAGAAGCCCATCACTTCGCTGTCCGGTGGTTGGAAGATGAAGCTCGCTCTCGCCCGTGCTGTGTTCGAAGAGCCTGATATCCTCCTGCTCGACGAACCCACCAACCATCTTGATGTCAAGAACGTCAAGTGGCTCGAAGACTACCTTACCAATTCTCCCTGCACATCAATCATCGTCTCCCACGACAGCAGCTTCCTTGACCACGTCTGCCAGCACATCATCCACTACGAGCGCTTCAAGCTCAAGCGTTACCGTGGTAACCTCGCTGAGTTCGTCAAGCGCGTGCCATCTGCTCGTTCATACTACGAGCTTGGTGCCTCTGACATGGAGTTCCGCTTCCCAGAGCCTGGTTTCCTGGAGGGTGTCAAGACCAAGGCCAAGGCTATCCTGAGGGCCACCAACATGAGCTTCCAATACCCTGGTACCTCGAAGCCCCAGATTGCCGACGTTACCTTCCAGTGCTCGCTCGGCTCTCGTATTGCCGTCATTGGGCCCAACGGTGCTGGCAAGTCTACCTTGATCAACGTCCTGACTGGTGAACTCATCCCTACCTCTGGTGAGGTCTGGGCTCATGAGAACATCCGTATCGCCTACATCAAGCAGCACGCTTTCGCTCACATCGACCACCACTTGGACAAGACTCCTTCGGAATACATCCAGTGGCGTTTCCAGACTGGTGAGGACCGTGAGACCATGGACCGTGCCAACAAGATTGTCACCGAGGAGGATGAGCAGGCCATGAACAAGATCTACAAGATCGAGGGTACACAACGTCGCGTTATCGGTATCCACTCGCGGAGAAAGTTCAAGAACTCGTACGAATATGAGTGCTCTTTCGCTCTGGGTGAGAACGTCGGAATGAAGAACGAGAGATGGACTCCCATGATGACTGCTGATAACGCTTGGATTCCTCGATCCGAGATCATTGCCTCGCACGCCAAGTTGGTTGCCGAGGTCGATCAGAAAGAGGCTTTGGCCAGCGGTCAGTTCCGTCCCTTGGTCCGCAAGGAGATTGAACAGCACTGCGCCAACTTCGGTCTCGACGCCGAGTTGGTCTCCCACTCTCGCATGCGTGGTCTGTCTGGTGGTCAGCGTGTCAAGGTTGTGCTCGCCGCCTGCTCGTGGCAACGCCCTCACTTGATCGTGTTGGACGAACCCACCAACTACCTCGACCGTGACTCGTTGGGTGCTCTGTCCAAGGCTATCAAGTCTTTCGAGGGTGGTGTTATCATCATCACTCACTCGGCAGAGTTCACCAAGGACTTGACTGAGGAAGTCTGGGCTGTCATGGACGGCAGGATGACCCCGTCGGGCCACAACTGGGTCCAAGGCCAAGGTAGCGGTCCCAGATTGACCGAGAAGGGTGAAGAGGAGGAGACTTTCGATGCTATGGGCAACAAGGTCGAGAGCACAAAGAAGAAGGCGAAGTTGACGTCTGCTGAAATGCGGAAGAAGAAGAGTACGTCCCCCACCGTTACCCTTTCACCTTCTAGGGACATTTGCTAACATTCAACCCCAGAGGAACGTATGGCCAGGCGGAAGAGAGGCGAGGAAGTCTTCAGTGACGAGGATCTTTGATCTGTGAATGCGTAAAAAGAATGCCCGTCTCATGGGTGGATTGCTCATCACCTCCATGGGCAAGCTGGAGGTTTGGCGGCGGCCAAGTTTGCATGATGCACGTATTCATATGACCGTCTCGGCTCGTCTCCTTTGATGTCTAGCCGATTTCTCAACGTTCACGTCTCTCTACGTCTCAGATGACAGTTTCATGGAGTTTCTGGGCAATGGCTTGTCTTGCTTCGGTAGAATTGTCGATTCGCCGCTTTTCATTCCGGATAGAACGATAGATTAGGAAGTATGAAAATGTTAACGTTCACAACGCAAATGTCATATCTCTGCTGCTGCTTGACTGTGTGACATAATGACTATAGCACGCTTATGCTGTAGATAGAATTTGCCCTTCTGGAAGCTAGCATTAATGGTTCTTGTGGGTGGTGCTGGTGGGGGAGGTGCCTAGGCCTTGAAGTGTACTTCAACCTTAAAACAACTACCATCAAACCAGTCAACACCGAGAATATATTGCAGACAGTAGGAGACAGACAGTATCAGAATATAGTTGATAGATGATGCAATGAGTAATGTATGTTTCGATACAATTTTGAGAGTTGATGCAGTCACTGGACAGATCGTATCGTATCGTACGGTCCTCCTGCCAATCGATTGACTTCACAAGTCGCCAGGGCTACTCGATAATTGACTGTTCGCCATTCAAACCATCATCGCAGTCTCTCCAATATGGGAAGCTTGCTCATACCCCTGAGCCCCTGATGTCGAATATCAGAGCAGTATGCCTGTCACGGTCGATCGTTTTTCCGAGTCATTCGACCGAGGACCGTTATCGGGCCCCTCGGTGACGATAAGCTTAAATTCAGCTAGTCAAAGAGAGGGCGCATTCTGATCATGGTGCAAGTAACCCTATTGCAGACTACAGAATGAGTCAATCGGGTCGATGACTCAGTAGACCTCTATATCCTTCAATTTGTAGTCTTTAGAATGGTTAATAGACGGCAATTCATCTTGCACAACGCCTTCTCTTCCTTAGATACCCCAACATGACAGCCTCAACCTCTCTGGCCGAGCGGCCTCGCACACTAAAGCGTACAACATTCGGCCATGAAATGCGCAAGCAATTTCTATTTGATCCCGAGTATCGGAATCTGAACCATGGTATCATCGATCGTTCATCATCACAACCGCAGGACTAACTCTCCCAGGCTCTTTCGGAACCTACCCTATCAGTGTCCGCGACGCTCTTCGGAAATACCAGGATCAATCCGAAGCCAGGCCGGACCCATTCATCCGCTATGAGTACCCCAAACTTCTGGATAAATCTCGCGAGGCTATGGCATCGTACCTTAATGTGCCTGTCGAGGAAGTGGTCTTTGTCTCCAACGCTACAACCGGCGTAAACACGGTGCTGCGGAATCTGGTATTCGAGAAGGGCGATTATATCGTCTACTTCGATACCATATATGGGGCGTGTGAGAAGACGATACAATATATTGTGGAGACTACACCTGCGCAGGCTGCCAAAGTGCAGTATACGTACCCTATCAGTGACGGTGAGCTGGTGCAGAGGTTCAGGGACCTTGTACGCAAGATCAAGGAAGAGGGCAATACGCCGAAAGTGGCCGTGTTTGACACCATTGTCAGCTTGCCTGGGGTGCGAATGCCATTTGAAGCGCTGGTAGACGCGTGCATGGAAGAGAACGTGCTCAGCCTGATTGATGGGGCACATTGCGTCGGCCAGATCCCTATCGATCTGGGAGAGCTAAAGCCCGATTTCTTCGTCAGTAATTGCCATAAGTATGTCTCACTCCGAGATCTCGATTTTTTGCTCCAAGAGAAAGATGTTGATACTACTATACAGATGGCTCTATACACCTCGCGGCTGCGCTGTCTTCTACGTGCCATTGCGCAATCAACCTCTCATGCGCAGCACACTGCCCACGTCTCATGGCTTCATAGCCCGTACTTCCACTGCGATCAACAATCCGCTCCCGCCATCCACCAAATCCCCGTTCATCACCCAATTCGAATTCATCGGCACATTAGACGCAAGCCCCTTCCTCTGCGTCCCCGCCGCGCTGCAATTCCGCAACGAGGCCTGCGGAGGGGAGCAAGCCATCTACGACTACATCCACGAGATCTCGACCACAGGCGCTAGGATCGTCGCAGAGGCCCTGGGCACGGAGGTCCTGGAAAACGAGGAGGGCACACTACAGTGGTGCGCGCTGACGAATGTACGCCTGCCCCTGCAGGTGGGCACGGCAGATGGAATGGTGAAGGAAGAGCACAAGGCGGCCGTGACGGACTGGTTGGCTCAGACGATGGTCAATGAGTATAAGACGTTCATGGCGGTTATCTTCTATGCCGGCAGTTGGTGGATCAGATTCTCGGGACAGAGTTATCTGGAGAAAGAGGACTTTGAGTGGGCGGGCAAGGTGCTCTTGGAGTTGTGCGAGAAGGTCAAGAAAGGAGCTTATCTCTAGAAATGGCATCGGTAGATGATATGGTGACTCGCAGGATATACCATTGTGTTCTAGGCTCTGATAAGAATTGCAGTTAATGATAGACTTTCCTTCCCCAGTGAATAGGCCAAGAGATTGCCGGACCCTGAATCACCAGCTCCACAAGCTCTCTTTAACGTATCTAGCTATCCCTGGTCAGACGCCCCTGATTCAATATCAGATCAGATATGCCGATTAGATCACCGATGAGATCATGAGATGGGCCTCCATCTTGATCGGCATCTTAATTAGTACAAGAATCATTACAGCTCTGTGAAAACAAAATTCATCTGTGAATTAAAAAGGGTATCCGACCCCTGGATTCCCGAGGTGCGAGTCACTGAACACTCTATTCACTTTGAAAGATTGGTTGTACTATAAAACTCTAATTTTTTGACTTTAAAAACATTGATTGAAATCGCTTTTAGGGGCAATTCAGGGGTAAAATGAATATTCTGAGGAAGTGACGTGCTTTTATGATTCCCAAAGTTCCCCTTCCACTTAAATGACTGATAAAGTTGGGATTTAAGTTCTTCTCTTTGCATGAGTATATATAAAAGAGATCCGTTTCCCTTCGTCACCTATCGCCTCGTCTTGCCCTCTTAATCTGTTCAGGCAACTCGTCTCCTTCTCTTTTTTTACCAGCACTCGATGCAGGTCTCGGGGAGTCTATGCGCACGCGTGATGGGCCCGGCTCATCACACATGTCCTTGATATGCGTGAGCTCCTCTGCTGACAAGCCCTCATAGATACGTCCGAAGGCCGGAAGGTTCCCTTCTGTATCGAGTT
Organism: Symbiotaphrina buchneri; assembly: GCA_001599915.1. NCBI lineage: Eukaryota > Fungi > Ascomycota > Symbiotaphrinales > Symbiotaphrinaceae > Symbiotaphrina > Symbiotaphrina buchneri. The sequence goes on along the minus strand of BCIG01000005.1, from coordinate 695,177 downwards.
GAATGTCTCCGTCCAAGGGGAACGAGGAGATGCTCGTGTTGTAGTGGTCGACTGCCAGTAAATGCTCTTCGCCATGCGATGATAAATTTCCCTGCATTTCTAGTGCTGATCGGTTGGACAAGTCTTCCGTATTGTCATCCAACAATGGATCCCCTGCAAGGGACTCGAGTATCGACTTGAAGGTCTCTGCGTCGTCATGATTCATCGCGTCATCATTAGCTCCGAAATAATATTGGGATGATTCAGGATCCTTGTCTTCCAGCATCGACGCTATTGCATCATCAGACCAGAAGGGTACATCGAGCGTATCACCTCCAACATCCATGTACAACGTTCGGCCACCGCTGCTTTCTGGAAGTTCTATAACATCTTCATTATATGGTAGTGAGCTTGACGGCTCCTGACGGCGGTCTTGCACAGGAGCACCGTCCGAATCCCAGCTCTGTTGACAGCCAGCAATATCTTGTAGATCAGGCCAGAGATCTGCGGGGATGGAGGTGTAACTGCAAGCGGCAGGTTGGAATTCACTATCCATGGATCGCCCAATCTGCCTCGGGAGCATGCTAAACCCCTCGATTTCTGGATGTCTCTCTAGGAGATCTTGAAGGATTATGTCAACAGGCGTGAAGTATACGATTTTGGCCGCGCTCTCGCTCTTATGGTGGCCCCAGATGATCCCCTGCAGGACATTATCTCCCTGCGTGATGACAGCGCTTCCAGAGTCGCCATCCTCCCCTGTGGATCCACAAGACATGATCGCCCATTCCCTTCGTTCTCTTATTGCTCCAGTGGGCGTCTCGCACCATCCCAAAAAGCTAGGAGCTGCCGAGATCTGCATATTTCCCGCTTGATACCCGCTCGTTCGCCCGATTGTATGCACAGCAGCGTTAGGCTTGACGGGACCGAGAGAATCGCAAAAGTGAATACGCTTCGATGCAGATGCAAGATCTAGATAAGATTCTTCATGGCTTTCCGATCCAGGCAGATCTTCTGGGCGCACTTCGAACACATTCTCCTCTTGTCGACAAGGGTCAACTGAAACCAATGCATAATCCATCTCCGTTACAGCCCGCTTCGTTTCCACGTGTGACTTGATAGTATATTCGCGCATCCGTAGACCGGACGAAGATATGACGGATCCGATTCTCGTACAGTATGCGTTAGCCCCATGGAGAAGCTCCGTTCGTGCCCGTTCCAATAGATCGAGCACACAGGTGTGGTGCACATAATCCGTTCCGGGGGATTGATTCACCAAGAGTTGTTTATATTGATATATTTGAGAATCCAAATTGCTTTTCAAATCATCAGTGGACGGTTGCAAAACCACATGCTCGTCTGAAAAGGTAATTCCAGAAGGATTGGAGTCTTCTGCCAGTAGATGGTGAACAGTAAGGAAGCATACATGAGGCACAGGATCGTCACCAGGACGATCAGGGGCTCTTTTGACAACGATATAAGCGCCTAAGGTGGCCGACCCAGGGGAAACATAGCTCCCAATCGATGCTCCCATGGAGGGACGCGACATGAAGTGCGCAAGTCTTGGTGGTGTCCGGGAGTTGAAGCCATTGGTCCTCTCTATCTTGCTGACTAGAAATTGGAATCGCAATATATGGCGAAAACGAACAGGAAGAAGGCATAGTAACTTTTGAGCAATATGGACACGTCTGCGGCGAGGTTCCGGCCTGTGACTAGAGATCACAGCAACATAAGAGGTAGAAGTTGAGGTGGCTGGATGGTCTTCAAAAAGATTGACGGTAAAACCAGGCCCTGAGGGGAAACGGGAAGTTGCAGCCAACGGGGACGAGAGGATTTTGGACAGGAACCGGGCAAAAGTTGTGAGCAAGCTTTCCCAAGCTTCCACGAAATCCTCACGGAATGAGTCGGGTCGTATGTATCCAACCCCTGGTGCTTCTGTACTATGCCTCGGGGTGTCCCCTGCCAGAACACGCTCATGTCGGGGTTCAGGGTGCTGGGGCCGTCTTTCTCTCGATGTAGTCTTGCTTCTGGGTGTCGGAGCAGGAGTCGGCGGCCGAAGTAGTTGCTCGACTGGCTGCGTGTTGAGCTCTTCAAGCCCGCAGGAAGGGCAGAAGATATGCTGACAGTGCGGGTCGGCGCATATGATATTGTTAGGAGAGCTGCCCTGAGGCCCATCACCGCACCGACAACAATACCGGCAGAATGTCGAAGGTATCTGCTCAGTAGCAGTCACATCCCATTACTCAAGAGTGGTGCCACCTTGCCGAATTATATACAAGGCTGCAGCGCAGCCTACTTACCTGGGAGAAGGCGTCCATGAGGCAGAAAGGCGAACGCGGCCCCGCCCACTACCCTCGTCCGCCTTCTCTCCGCCCTCTCTCCGCCCTGTGCGCACCCTGGTGCACTTTCTATATCATGAAGACTGACACGAACATAACTTCCACACGAGTGATATTCCGCCAATTGCAAACATTCTTTGAGATTAATCTGATATATAGCCTATACAACAACGGCAGGGAGCCCACCCGCCTGATACGCGAGTATCTGGATATGCTACCCGACCAGGGATCAAACGAAGACCGATACGATCCTGAAGTTGTGGAACGGCGATACAATCTGGATAATACTAGTCACCTCTAAAGCAAATTAACTGAAAATGCTTGAACACCCCTGATCTCAGGTACCCGATCGGGGCTGGCCGATCCGACAGCTCTGGTCACTGAAAGAATCGCATCACCGATGTTAGCACGATGGAGTGATCGTGATCTGCGCCCCTGATGACGCACCAATTCATAGTCATGCAAAATTTGTATCAGCCCGCTACTGTCACTCCTCTCATGGTAGTCAACATATTCGCCAACTCAGACGCTTTATCGTCAGCGAGGCGTGAATGACCACCACGCCCTCGCTGATTTCTTCTAGTACCTGTCCTGGATGGATTTGGCATCTTAGGAGAGGTACCCCAGACCTCGGCTGGGAGGATGGAGTCCAGAGCAACAGCAGGTGCCTCCGTCGAAGATATGGCTGCAGGGAAGCCAGCATCATCGCTGACTGGACTCTCTGCTTGCAAATCAGAAGCTGAAGGAATTACAGCCGGCAGTTCTGCTGCTCCAATCACTCTTTGAGCAGCCATGATCTCTCCAGGCAAGTCGACCTGTGTGATGACAGGGACTGTCTCCTTGATATCGTCTATAATCTCGTTGATAGCAGTGAACAGAGCCATGCGTTCACCTTCTCCGAAATATTGGTTTCGCCCCCAAATCATCCCGCAGAGGTTGTTTTCCGGTATAGTGAGTACAGCCGTTCCCGAATCTCCAGGCTGGCCTGGTCCTCTGTAGACCCAGGCGTCTTCTGTCATCGCTGAGCTTACCCTCCTCAAACTCCATTCCCTCGTCGAGCGGAAACAATGTCCTTGACTGTCATACCAATTGCTGAAGCGCCTTGCGGATGAGACTTGCGCAATCTGATACCCGCTGGTGCGACCTACGCAGTGTACCGGTGCATTTGGCAGGACAGTAGACCTTTTGGTACAACTGAGTTCGATCCGTTTTGGGACAGACGTCTCGCTCATCTGCGGAGGCTCGGGGGCTTCGATAGAGATTGTATTAGTCCCTATGCGACTGGCTTCCACAACAATGAGCGCCCAGTCTATTTCTGTCTCCCCTTGTGCAATATCTCCTTCGAACTGTTGTGAGCATGGCCTTGTTCTGAGCCCAGAAGATGTTAGAACATGGCCGAATAGGGGTACATCATCATAACCAGAAATGCCTTTTGGCATGCCTCGCAGAATCCCCCGCAATGTCTCTAATTTTGCGTCAACCCTCTTGGATTCCCACTTATTGAGGTTTGCCCGCAGTGCCTCCATCTTGACGATCTTGCCGCAAAGCGCATTAAGGTCTTCACGGGCAGGCTGAGTACATAGGATGTTTTGATCAGGCTTAATCGTAGCCTTCGCTGTGTCCTCACTATCGTCAACAAAGAGGTGGTGGACCGTCAAAGCACATATATGTCCATTAACAACAAGATACGCGGCCAATGTGCCAGCTTCTCCCGTTGAATGGCAACCAATGGATGAACCTAATGCAGGTTGTGGTGTATAATGGGGCGTTCTTGCCTCGCAATCGGCATCTGGGTCGTCTGCACTCGTTCCATACGGATATACGCAACGACCACGAATTCCTCTCAGGAATTTCAGGCGTAAAGTATGTTGCTCAGCAGGTGGAATTTCGTGCAACACAAGGGCAGCCACCATGAGCTTCTTCGCGAAAGATTTGCTCAAAGGGCAGGTTATGTAGACTACTCGTGAATGCCGTGTACTCTCCGAGTCGTAATCCTTGAAAAGATCAATAGTGAAGCACATCCCAAGATGGGGCGGTAGTTTCGTTTGCAACAATGGTAAAACTTCCGTCTCCCACTGTTGGGCGAATAAAGCATCAGCGACAGCTGTTGCGGATACGTTCTCTAACCACTGCATCAGTCTATCATGTGATGGTGGCTCTTGTCTGGTACGGGACAGGGAGAGATTATAGTCATGACTGACAAACACACGACCTTTTCGAAGACTTTCGAGAAGAGGTTGCGCGACTGCTGTTCCTTGACTTTTGTCTTGATTTATGTGTTGACTTGCTTGCTGGCCGTCTTGTTGACTAGCTGAATGGTTTTGCATTCTACCACCAGTCAACCGCATGTATGGAGCAGTCCCATAAACTAGTCCAACTGAACTGGGGACTTGATGGCCTCCATGGTCATCCTCAAAGTCGCATTGTGCACATCGAGGTCTCTGGCAAGAGGGACAGCAGTCGTCGAATTGCCAACTGTTGGGTCCCCCTCCACAGAAGCAACAATACCAAGTAGACGCGTAGATGGAGAAGGTCATCCTGGCGACTTGACATTTACGCTTTCAGGGAACCGTATAAAGGTAAATGAGAGTCTTCTGCATCTCTGTAGCGACAGCGACCGAAGTCTGCGGTGAACGCCTCTTCTCACCGCCATGCCATCTTTGTAGGCGCGGGCCACCGAGAGGCATCCATCCGGCAGCAAGGCAACTAGGCGACCGCGCCCTGGCCTGCCTGCGGTCACGTTGCAGCGCCTTAAACAATAACCAATCAAAGACATGGAAGAGCTTGACGATACTGATGAAAAAGCAAAGGAAAAGGAAACGCGATTGCCTGATTTCGCTCTTATAGGTAAGTTGTAGAATATGAGCTACATCATGATGGTACCTTGCAGCGAGTTGCAACAAGTTGGATATCGTAGAGATACCACGGTGAATCGTATGTTAAGGTAAGGTACCTGCCTGCCTTGGGAAACCACTATCGTATCCTCCAGACTCACCGGGATCGCCTCTATTGAACCCCGACGAGCCTGACTCGCTGATCTCTAACTACCTCGCTTATCTAATCAAGATCTCGAAGTCACAACTGCCTGAAAACTTATCGTGCTCATTAGCAACCCTTGATCCGATCTGCCGAAACCCTACGCCATCGCAACCACTGACGATGAGGAGAGCGAGCAAGATGGAATGATCTGATATGGCCGGTGAAAGAAGACTACCTCGCTTATCGAATCAAGATCCCTGAGCCACATCTGGCCGGAGATCTCAACCCTGATTGCCGGAGATCTTATATGATCACAACCAGTTAATGGACAGGACACTACGATGAAGAGATCTGACGTAGCTGGTGAATTAGCGTTCGCGATCTGCTTGGATATATAGATTATTTCACCCTGGAAGCAGTACCAGTCATCGCAGACTCCTCGGGAGGTGTGAGTGAGATGATCGGATCCACCAATCTGAGTTAACAGAGTGAAGACTGCGATAGGCACAGCTACAATACAGACATGAATTCTCCAGCTAGACTAGACTTCATATCGACATGTACATACATGAACAGGTTGTAACAGACTCAGCGAAGTCATCAGCTACCATATACAGCTCCCTATATCCCCTGACAGGCGTCTGCTTGTGAATAGGCCGTGGCAGATAAACAACAGCTAGGCGCTGTCGTGTTCTGTTGCTCCTCTTGAAAACAGATGACCATATCAAAGACGGTAGATGAGCTCAGGGTTCTCCTTATCTGTAAGGTCCAAGAACTCTTGATCTTCCAATTTCGCTGCAGTACAGTTAGTAGGAGTATCTACGGGACAAGAATACTCGATTGGCTAGAGGACGTACCGTAGTGCGGCTGGGCTCGGACACTAGCCTTGGCCTTGTTTAAGTGCCTGTAATACCACCAAATGAAAGCAAGATCAATAAGACATGCCCCCCAACAACAAAGAATGGTGATCTCGGCGGGAACATAACGAGGCGCATCCTTGGGTCTGAAAATTTGGGGCCCAATTATGTTCCCGGCGCAATAAAAGATCAAGTAAATGGCTGCGACGGTAGTCTTCTTGGGGTAGCCCGCGACATTCGTCGAGATGAGGGAAAGGAGACCCACAAATGGCATCGCACTGGACTGAGTCAAGTAGTAACCGGCAAGACGACCGCCATTGTTGGTAAGTGGCAGACACACTATCAGAAGCATCCCAATCATGGAGATCAGAAGCCCTGACGAGGCGACCAGTATACGTTGTCCATACCGATCGCCAAGGAAGCCACCCGCAATAAGCGTGATGACTTCAATAGCTCCGCCTGGAGCACCATAGAGAAGACTTTGTTCTGAGGTGTATCCAAAGCTGACGATAAGTTGACTGAAGAAGTTCGAGATGCCACCTAGTCTGTTAGCAGACTTCTCTCTCTGCCCATGTCAAGGTTAACATACCGTTCGGAATATCTGCTGTAAGAGCATAGAATGCAAACGCCCATGTCATGGGATCAAGGAGCGCCTCCTTGAATTGATACATCTTGAAATGCTTGTTACCGACACCTTGTTCGTTTACTCTGATTCTTTCCACGGCGAGGATTCTTTCTTCTTGAGTCAAAAACCGAGCGTTGAGCTGGTTATCCGGCATCACAAAAAGGAAAATAACACCGATACTGGCAGTAAGCAGACCGATGACGAGAAAGATGATCTGCCAACCTGCAATGGCAGCTCCGTGTTTGTCTACTCCTCGGGCGATTCCATAAGCAAGGAGACCACCGAATATTTGAGCGAAGCCATTGAAGCTTTTCTCGTCAGAAAATATCCCTTAGCCTAGATGTTAAAAACGTACCTAAACCATATACCAGTCCGGGCACCTTGCTCTTCCTTCGTGTACCACTTGAGGTAGTCAGCAAACAAGTAGAGGGAAGTGAAGACAACAAGAGTGTACCTGCGAGGTGAAAAGAGCAAAACCAGGGGTAACCGCAGCCTCAAAGAGACCGAGGAAGAAGCGGACTGCAATCGCCCCTGAATAATTTTTCACAGCAGCCAAACAACACAAAACCAGACCCCATCTAACCCCATAAGCAATTTGAGCCAGTATCTACGGTTGCAACTCACAGTATAATGTTGAAAGCCGAGTATTTCGCCAAGGGCAAACGTTGAAGCAAGCGATTGGTCGGATATTCCCAAGCAATGTATCCTGGCTCGAAGTCAATGATAACTCGGGTAGATATGTTGGCCAGCGGTGGTAACAGTACCAAAGTAGAACATCCTGAACAGACCGCATCAGTAAGTTGGTATTTCGAAGGAGCTAACATGAATACTGACGATCCTAGCCACTGGTAATCATCGCCCACAAGATGGAGGTCGGTCTTCAGGCCCATAACACTGGCATATGATAGTGTAGTCTCTGGACAAAGCTCAGCATCCTTTCTTCTATAAGAACATAGCTAGTTCTTACTGTCAAGATAATTTAAGCCGTAAACAACACATAGCAACTAGACATATCAGCCGTCTTGCCTTCTGGTGTCAAACAGAAAGATATACCGGCAGGAGATTAAAGTCAATCTTTCGCAGTAGTCTTCTTTCAGTCTCTTTGTCTAGCACGAGACGTTGTTCACCTTCAAGTGCTAAGGCTTTCAACGCTTCGTCTCCATCCTTCGAATGCTTGAGGATCTTCTCCGATACGACAGCCTCTGGGTCGGCATTCTGCATACTACCACTGACGATGCTTGGCTTGCGGGGCGACTCGGCCGCTGGGGCCTTCTCGACTTGACTGTCCATATTCAAACGCGCAAAATGGCAGAAGAATATCGGAGCTCAACAGAGGGTGTGAGACGCAGGCCACAGTCGCGGGAGACCCCGGCATATATACGAACCACCATGCCATGCAATGACGGACATGGTCCGATCCCTCATCCCTTGTCTGACCCATGGCAGTTGATGCGCACAGTTACTGAATTACGTTGATAAGAAGACACTTGCTGGGATCACATAGTTCGGCAATGAATCGGGAATTGATAGTCAATTGACAGGCATGTTGATTGGATGATTTGGACGGCCAACGACATAAGTCGACCGGCCACCTAAGATATTGGCTAAGATAAGCACAAGCGGGGCGCAAGGGAAGATATCTTATTTGTAACAAGACGAGAGTGGCTTTCACGATGTACGGAGTACTCGCGGTATCTTGTGGCGAGATACGAACCAAAGGGAGGGATGCCTTGCCTCTGAAAGGAAGGTGCCAGTATCGTACCGACGTCCCAGTTATTAACTAGACGGAACCAGTCATCGTCGAAAGATAACGAGGTGGCTGGCTGCACAAGCCGAGGAAATGATTGACAATAACAATGCCTCACGAGTTCGTTTCTAGACCAAATTGCTCGTCATGGAGTCTAGAGTCTTGATAAGGTCCGGCCGATGATACGGGGGATCTTTATCTGTGTCCTCTTTAAGTGGAAAATAAAGTGCTGACTGTCACGTCGGGTACCTGGCGACCAAACTACCGCACAGGTAGGCTAAGTTAAAGGTCCACGCATGTCAAGGCCAGACAAGTTCTCATAGATCATCGAATAATGAAGTTATTCCGCAGACAACATCAAGGGAAAGGTCTATGCTTGAGTAATGGCAGGAGAGATGAGATGTTTTCCCCTTAGAATTGCCCTGAGACCTGAACAGAGCCACAGGCGCCCCTTGATGCAAGCTGAATCCATGCTATGCATAACGCTCGAGCTCTACATCCGCCGTCTAGATATTCTACGAAGGTAATCGGTAACTGCACGCCCCTCTCATACGAAAAGGGGCGATCTGGTGCACCATGCAGACTGATCCCACTTTGATATACAGATACCTTAGATATGTGAACAGGTATAAGATGGTGCCCTTGATCGATTGATCGATTAATCGGTCCAACCATCACAGACATATCCCAGATAGGCTACGATGTTAATACACGGGCAGATAGATACGATACGATACGATGCAGGTAGATGAGATATGCGGATAGATATGATACGATGTAGAGAGACGAGATGAGACATGACAGTTAATGCTGGGACTCATTCACTGTGAATATAGGGCACAAGGAGATTCTGGACCTGATTTACCAGATCTGTGTTGATCGATCCCTGTCATCTCGCAGCTTCGTCACTGATTCAGATCGTGACAAGGCTCCCGGAGGATCGGGGGTTGTCAAATCACTGGGGGACACATTCACTTTTCAAGGCTTCGGGGGTGGTCTTTCCCCGCAACCATTACGTAACTGAAAGTGACAAAGGAAGAGGCGCAGAAGAAGCTTGCAATAGAGGCGGAAGAGAATGCCATGTGTTGTGAAACGAATTGTAGCCGGAAGCGCGAGATGCACGTGACCTTGAAAGCGCCGGACCCCAACGAAATGTCATAGCTTGACCCCGAAAGCCGTCGTTCCCGAAGCTTTTTTACTCTCCAATTTCATCATCTTGCTACGACATTTCATCCTGTTTCTATTTGCGCAGAGCGTCAATCTCTACAGACACCTTCCATCCTCCTTCTAGCACGTCACAATGTTCGCTTCTCGTCAGATACTCAGCACTTTCCAGCGGAGAGCCTTCTCCGCTTCCGCTAAGCAGGTACGTCGAGATCTATAGTCGACCCTGGAGGGGATCAGATCAGGGAGGAGCAAATGACTGACCGACTTGATACAGGCATCTAAGGTTACTGTCTTGGGCGCTGCTGGTGGTATTGGACAGCCATTGTCCCTTCTACTGAAGCTCAACCCCAGAGTGAGCGAGCTGGCTCTGTACGATATTCGCGGCGCACCGGGTTAGCAGCGACCTCAATTGATCTCATTTCCTTGTATTGGTTCTAACATTTAGTCGTAACAGGTGTCGCTGCCGATATTAGCCACATCAACACTAAGAGCAAGGTATGATAGTTGCCTATGGACAGGGCACCCAGCTTGCTTACACCTTCAAGGTTACTGGTTACAATCCCGACCCTGCGCAACTGGCCGAAGCTTTGAAGGGTTCTGAGATTGTCCTGATCCCGGCTGGTGTTCCCCGCAAGCCTGGAATGACCCGTGATGGTACGAGATCTTTCTCAAATATGATGGAATCCAAGCGCTAACAGGACCCAGACCTGTTCAACACCAATGCCTCGATCGTGCGGGATCTTGCCAAGGCAGCAGCAGACGCAGCTCCAGACGCCAAGCTGTTGATCATTTCCAACCCTGTTCGTGTAGTCCGGCAAGCGTTTCGCATGCAGTTGCTAATATCCTTCTAGGTCAACTCGACTGTACCAATCGCCGCCGAGGTCTTCAAGTCCAAGGGCGTTTACAACCCCAAGCGTCTTTTTGGTGTCACAACCCTCGATGTTGTCCGGGCTTCAAGGTTCATCTCTCAGGTCAAGGGCACCGACCCAGCCAATGAGGAGGTCACCGTGGTTGGCGGTCACTCCGGTGTGACCATTGTTCCCCTTTTCTCCCAATCAAACCACCCCGAGATTTCTGGCGCTGAACTCGACGCCCTCGTTAACCGGGTGCAATTTGGCGGAGATGAGGTCGTCAAGGCCAAGGACGGAGCTGGCTCAGCTACTCTGTCCATGGCCATGGCTGGTGCGCGTTTCGCCGAGAGCTTGTTGAAAGCTTCTCAAGGATCTAAGGGTGTCATTGAGCCTACCTTTGTTGATAGTCCTCTTTACAAGGATCAAGGTGTGGACTTCTTCTCCTCCAGGGTCGAGCTCGGCCCTGAGGGTGTCGAACGTATCCTCCCTCTCGGCACCATCACCGAGTACGAGCAGGGACTGCTCGACAAGGCCTTGGTGGACCTGAAGAAGAACATTGAAAAGGGTCGTGCGTTCGTCAAGCAGAACCCTTAGATAGAATTACTGCTTGGCTGAGAGGAAGGTGTACTGGGGAGCATATCGCAAGAATAGCAAGCATGCTAGATCTCCTAAGCCTTTCGTTGTGTACTCTAGAAGAATTTTTACGAGAAAGCTTGTGCTCTCTTGAGGTGATTGATACAAACATCACTACCTTACTTCGAGTAATTCTTCATCCCGCTCCGCTGTGGAGCCCGCATGCATGTTGCGCGCATGCAAGGGGTTGAAGCGCTAGCGTCATTCCCGGCCAATTCATCTACCGTTCCGGCGGTCAGCACCAGCAGAATTCATGCAGGCTCACGAAATAGGAAATTCGTAAACTGAAATCTTCGTTCCTTTCAGTCCCTGCATTGTTCTTTCCTCGTTCTTTCATCCCGCCCACCGTCGAAGCTCCATTAATGGAGCACCGCAACCCCTTCTCCAGAGACAAATCCAAGAGCGAGAACCAAGCAACAACTACAGACGACATGGGCATGGCCTCCAACATGACCGGGGGTAAACCCAAGAGCGCGAAGAGCATGCACAAGCGCAACCATCGCACGAAGAAGCCAACCTCGAGCAGGGAGCACCCTGCGCATCAGCAGCAGCCATTCGCTGAAGTGGCGACATCTCCGCTGACCGTCGCTGTTCCCCAGGATACTATGAGGTTCGCGGACCTTGCCAAGGAGAACCTCTTGGATCCTGTCCTCCTTCAAACTATCACCGAAGATCTAAAGTTTGACCATATGATGCCTGTGCAAGAAGCTACTCTCTATGAGCTATTGCATAATCGTATCGATTGCCTTGCACAAGCGAAGACCGGTACCGGAAAGACCATTGCTTTCCTCCTCCCAGCTATTCAAACTCTCATAAATAGGAAGAGAGGGCCAGACCGTGGCGTCTCCTTGTTGGTGATCTCTCCAACACGTGAGCTAGCATTGCAGATCGCCAAAGAAGCAAACAACTTGCTCCAACGACTACGTCATTTCAAGGTGCGTACCGCCATTGGTGGCACAAACAAGGACCGAGAAGAGCATGATATACTTAGTGGTTGTGACATTCTGGTTGCAACTCCTGGCCGGCTCTATGATCACATGAGTGACGAGAGGATTCAATATGCTTTCCGCAACCTGGATACACTCGTTTTGGATGAGGCCGATAGGCTGTTGGACATGGGCTTTCTGCCTGCGATAAGGGACATAATCAAAATGCTCCCGGACAAGAAGCAGACTAAGCGACAAGGCATGTTGTTTTCTGCTACGATTGCACCACATGTAGAGAATGTGGCACACTTGACTCTGTCAGACGGCTACAAATTCATCTCGACCATCCCTGAAGGAGAAGTCAACACTCACGAGCGGGTGCCGCAACTGCTTGTCACAGTTCCCACCTTTGCCGATGTCGCCCCAGCTATGGTGGGTTCCATCAGATCCGAATGTGCTTTCACTGGGCAGGGGAGGTTTAAGGCCATCGTCTTTGCGCCAACGGCGGCTCTCGCGGATTGGTATGGGCAGATCTTGGAAAACATTCAAGGTCTTCCACCTGTCAGTATCCTGCATTCGAGACTCACTCAAAGCAAACGGACTAGAGTGACAAACGAGTACCGTGACGCTCAAAGCGCGATTCTGGTAGCAACTGATGTTGTTGCCCGTGGAATGGACTTTCCAAATGTCACATCTGTCTTCCAAGTGGGTGTGCCTGCGGATAAAGAGTCCTACATCCATCGACTGGGCCGTACTGCGCGTGCCGGTCGTGAAGGTCGAGCCGTATTCATCGTCACCGAATATGAGATGTTCTTTCCTAGGTATAACTTGAAGGAGATCAAATTTGAACCTTCCAATGCCGACCTCTCTTCCGCTGCAGAAGTTGGAGCAATAGCGCAGAAGATGTACGACATGCAACCGAAGGTCTATCAGGCCTGGTTGGGCTACTACAAGAATCATCTGCGCCCCATGGGTTGGGATAACGAGCGCCTTGTTGCAGAGGGTAACAAATTCGCCTTGGAGGGGCTTGGATGTAGCCAGGTTCCTGGTATACAGAAGAATACTGTGGGGAAGATGGGACTGAAAGGTGTGAAAGGACTCAAGGTCATCCCGAATGAGGCCAAAGCACCACACGGTCGCGGGGGAGGTGAAGGCCGCTCAAGAGGATCAGGCGGTCGCGGTCGTGGCCGTGGACGTGGAGGGCGTGGAGGAGGAGCTTAGAGTTCTTAGCTGATGCGGTGAACGACCTTGGTCAGACGTGGGCGTTTTCTTATGCAGATCATGGGTCATAGCGAGGTCAAGGATCGTTGGCATAGGGAGACGGCGTTCAAGTTTGTGCACGAGGCGGCGCTTTAGACTACGGTGTTGCTGTTAGATCATACGCAGGGGTATTCAGGTCTGGAGAAATTCCGATTTATGATCAGCATTTGCAAAGTGACTGCAGGATTAGATCGAGTAGTCAGTGATTGTGCCGTTTCGGAGAATTAAAAAAGGAGGATCCACCACGAAGCGTGCCTCGGCTCTGAAGATTTCCGGGGTAAAGGAGGCGGGGGAAGCTTATCTGAGGAGCTTACCTTAAGATCCTCGATAACCTCAAAAGCCCAACATCAGCATTTATTCACCGGCAGATCAGATCTGACATATACGCAGTAAAGGGGCAAGGGGCTTACCACAAGAAAACATGCCCAAAGCAATCACAATCCGCAAGGTCGACGGCAAGCCCGGCCAAGTGTACTACCCGTAAGCTCTGCCCGTTCCCCGCAACCCCTCCAGTATCTCACTAACGACTCCATGCGCACCACAGCCTCGAAGCCATCGACGTCCCCAGCCCTACTCCGTCCGAAAACGAAGTCCTAGTCAAACTCACCGCCGCCGCGCTCAACCACCGCGACCTCTTTATCCGGCAGCACCTATACCCGGGCACCACCTTCGGCGTGCCCCTCCTCGCCGACGGCTGCGGGCAGGTCATCTCGACCGGCTCCTCCACCAATGCAAAAGCCTTAGCCGGAAAGCGTGTGATCCTTACGCCGGGGCGGGGGTGGGCGTCAGACCCAGCGGGCCCGGAGAGCACATATGCGATCCTCGGCGGCACGAAGGCATGCGCGCTCGGCACGCTGCAGGAGTACGTCTGCGTGGACGCGGGCGAGGTCGAGGAGGCGCCGGGGCACCTGAGCGATGCGGAGGCGGCTGCGGTGGCGCTGACGGGGCTCACGGCGTGGCGGGGGCTGGTGACGAAGAGTGGGAATGCGGAGTCCGGACGCAATATCTTGGTTACGGGCATTGGAGGGGGTGTGGCGCTCATGGCGCTGGTGTTTGGCGCGGTGAAGGGATGTAATGTATTTGTGACGAGTGGGAGCGAGGAGAAGTTGGCGAAGGCTAAGGAGCTGGGCGCTGCCGGAGGGGTGAGTTATAAGGAGGAGGTCTGGGAGAAGAAGCTGTTGGGCTTGCTGCCGAAGGGACGGCCGTTACTGGATGCGATCATTGATGGTGCGGGTGGGGATGTGGTGGACAAGGCCACGAAATTACTGAAGGTGAGGCGTCATGTCTTGCTCTCTGGTCTCCGGTAGGTCAGCGCTGACTTGATGTCTACAGCCTGGAGGTGTCATTGTAAGTTATGGGATGACACTGGGGCCAAAGGTCACGTATAGCATGACAGCCGTGCTTAAGAACATTGAGCTGCGCGGCTCTACCATGGGATCGAGGGCGGAGTTCAGGGACATGATTGAGTTCACAAGGACCAATCATGTTAGACCGGTCATCTCGAGAGTAGTACAAGGTATAGACGATTTGGAAGCCATCGATGGACTGTTTGAGGATATGAAGAAGGGCAGCCAGTTCGGCAAGCTTGTAGTGGAGATCTTGAAAGGAGGTGCGGAGGGTAGCAAGTTATGATTGTGTTTGGCGGAGGTATGGGACGCGGTCAGCCGCTGACCGTGGAAAAGTTGGAGTTGCCGAGTGAATATAGTCAAGACAGGGACATAATGGATAGAGATATAATGACATCTGCATTGAGAACCCCAGGTGTGCGGCTTAATGACCTTCGATACGCACAGCCCAAACATTCAACTCGGTCTCAATGCATGCTTGTGACGTCTCGTCGCGGACGATCAGAAACCAGTGGGCGAGAACAGGCAATTATCGCATCGGAAGTGGTTGCAATAGATACACTGTTCTGGCCCGACATAAGAATTGATTCCAGTACATGCACACTATCGCCGTTAACACGAGGGAGAAGACTGGAGGGTTCGATGATCACTCACACATTGCCAGGCGGCTGCGCCGTTCCCGCTGGAGGTCGAGGTGGACTGTCCAGTGGCAGACACAGGCCCGGAGCTGAATCGATCGACATCCGCAGGAGCACTTCCATTCATTGTCGGATCCAGCGCACCAGGAGGGCAGAGGCCTTTGATCTGTTGAAGATCAGCAAGAGTTCACATAAGCCCAAGAGTTCCTTCAGACGACGTACCGTGGAGGCTGGCATATTGAGCTCGTTCAAGTCTTGTTCGTGTTGTTAAGGTATCCAAGATCTCAGGGGTGGTTCCCGACTTCATCTCGCGGAGCTTGAAGACTTTAATAAGGGTCCCATTCTCAGTCTCAGGGGTCAAAATCTGCCAGCGCTCGTTGACTCAGAAGACTAACCATCACCTTGAACGGTCAGCAAGATAATGATGGAGTTACAAAGATTGACGCATCACGACTATTGCGGCCAGCCAGCCTCAAAAGCAGAAGTTTGCTTGCTACAAAGCAATGGTAGAAAACGCCATGGTCATCGTGAACCAGGCTGGTGGGATCCAGAGCGGATTTCAGCAGTCCGCTCCAGGTGAAATGAAGAGAAATTGGGGAAGGATGAGCCGAGATTGCACTCGTCAAGGTCAGGTCTGGATCCCGATGGTGATGATGCTTGAATCATCGCAGGAAGATTGCGACACTGCATGTTCATGAAGGTGGACCACTCTCAGCACATGTGGCGTGACCACGATGGACATACGCTGGCATATTTTCTCAAGTGGATTGCAATATCCGAATCGTCGATCCTTTGCAGGTGCTGTGGAAGCCTCGCTGGTTGTTTGCATATGTCAGTGCATGTTGGGCACGCAGGTACCCGACCGTAGGACAACGCCGTCCAAGCGTGCGTGTCACGGTCAGTGGCAGAACCTGATTCTATCAGGAGACGACTGGCCCACGGTCATCATAGGAATCAGCTGGTGGTTCACACCCAGGAATCCGTACCGGAGAAGCTGTGGATTGTTCAGTTTTCTGCAGCAGCGGCTCGATGGTTGCAAGAAGATAGGGCGTCCACACAGACCGTTACAATCTTCAGGAGATCGCGGGTAAATGAAGTCACCAAAGTTTGCCCAAAGCCCACAGTTCCAGTCGTTTGCCGAGTGATAATGGACACAACCCACTGCAACAGGGGGGAGTGAAAACCACAGTCTCTTCAAGCCCAGTGCACACCTCCACGGAGCAGCAATGAATCCTCTCGGAGATTGAGCAAAAGAACCGTCTGCTCCTATCTTTTTCACGCGTGGGCCCCATCATGCGTCCTACCTAGACGGGAGTCCCTTTCCTACGCGTGCACCTTCTACCCACAGGTGAGACATTACCTACCGGCTTCCATAGCCAGTGACAACACAGGCTCGCTCAGGGGCTCCCGGAACGCTGGGTTCTCCTCCACCCCAGCCGGACTCCGACCAAGGGCGATTCCAACGATACCTGCCTGCTCATCTAGGTTAGGTGGTTACAAAAGATCCACAATCTGATCACCGGCTTTGGCATAGGGCTCTGTTGGTCCTCTCTTCACGAGGTTGTCGTAATCACAGCCCATACATCTCAAACTCCAGACGGCAGGCACTGCCTATTGCCGTGCTCGCCTGCCATCTCTTTTATCTTCCCCCCTGAGGGTCAGTCAACGCGTCCGTGTCCCCCACTTTCAACGTAGAGTTGGTCGCGGCGCTTCCGTTTCCAGCGCCATGCGGACTAGCTAATGAAGCGAAGATGCTGTGAGGAGATTCGCCGGAGTCTCTTATTGGCTGGTTCCAGGTAACAGGTCCGGCTTTGCAAAAAAAGAAATAAATTGCAAGACATTGTTGCAGAGATTGATCATATCTCCATGAGATAAGATGCACTTGAAAGAGCGGTCAACAAAGGAGAAACAAGAGCATGGTCAGGGCAACGGCTGTTACTGTTCATAGAACCGCGATCTATGTTTGTTCTGTTCTTGAAGTCTCCCAGGTGGGGAGATGGCTCACCAGCCAATTGTGTTGTGAACCTTAACAACTCAGTGGCATGTATGTCTCAGAACACCCGGCTAAGGAGTCCGGACCACTTCAGCGGCCACTGCAGGTCCCAGTCATTTCGCCGGTCGTAGAAAACATGCCGGTGATTCATAAAAATAGGTCCTGCAAGTGACATCGGCTTTTTTGATGCTCTAATGCTATGCGGCGCATAGAGAAAACTCCATATCATGAGGGCCATTGGTGGTCTTAGGGCCCCCTGCGATCGATGTCTCGAAAGGTAAGCTTATTATGTCCCCGAAACTTCAGGGGTTGTGGCCAAACAGCTTCCTCCAGCGCCGGTGGTTGCGTGTATAGCACGGCTCTGGCAGGAACGTTGGCAGGAACGCTGGCAGTGCCTCTATTCTGACAGGAGGCTGGATGGATCTTTTGATGTCTGAGTAACTGTGGCTCTCGTTAAGCTGGGCGGTGGGTAACAAGCGCTCGGGCTCAAGGCTACAGGCACTTGCTGATTATAAAAACAACAGAAAGGATAAGATACCTTAAGGTAGATATCTGATCAAGTGGGCCTCGTCATCTTTGCCGCGAACCGAGCAGCCGACGCATGAAGAATGGTCTCATCTCCACGATTGGGATGACTGGGTCGGTTACCCTCAAGGTACCTACAGATTTAGGATGAATAAATGATGCATAATACATTACGCTTAGCTTCAAAGTTAATAAATATCCGAGCCGGGAGGAAGGAGCTCGTGACAATGTGTCATGACGCGCTCCTCTGTCAACGAATACAGTCTACGGCAGACCTTATTTTTCCCTTTTTTTTCTTTGGACCGTCAGGGTCCCGAATGGACGGTGGAATGGACGGAGGTAAGTGATTATTGTGCAATACCTAAGGCATCTATGGCGCCTACAGCTAGTAAGTAACGTTAGTGAGAGCCAGCGGTGGGACCTAAAGTACTCGTAGGCATGGCATCCAGGGCATCACATTCTCACCGTGCGGCTGGTGACTTTGGCAAAAAATCTCCCTTGATGACTGCAGCGCACGATCCAGCTGCGGCCGATCATGCGGGCAAGCATGTGGCATATCTAAGTATAGATAAGGTAGGTAGGTTTCTGCCCCTGTATATCTCAACCTGTGGGCAGGGATCTTCAGTCCGAAGCGAACTCCACGATCGTGTCCCATCCTGTCTTTTCCTTTTTGCAGCGGTGCGACGACGACAGTCCTCCCCTACCGCGCTGTCTCCCTTGCTCTGTGCATTCCGCATCCGCAAGGGGGTGGGTTTCCTGCCTAGATGGAAAAGCTCGACGATCTATCTTGGCTTGGACGCCTTATCAGTCAGATTTTGCCGTGTTCCCGTATCCTGCCGTCGACGAAGTACGTATTCATTCATCAAGCGAACTGGACCGCTTCACACTTCGTAGAATGGTAGTCTCTAACTTAGCTCAGCTTCACCACACCCCGCAACGGCTCGCTGAAACCGTTCGGAAATGTTCCACTTGGAAGGAGACTAAACAGGACAACATCGTCATATGGTCCGATACAGCTACTGAAAATAGGCCTTGGCAGCTCGCCGCGATGCAACCTACGCCGGAAGTCCGTCTGACCCCCGTCAGAAAAGACGGGCTCATGGCAACTCTGCCGCCCTAAGAGACCTTGCGAGCACGGGCAACGGCACCTTGCCAAGCGCAATGAAACACCGGAGTTGTGGACGACTCGCGAAGGAGCTCATGAAGGTTAGTCGATGACGAGCCGGGACGGACGCCGGGATAATAACCCTCCATCAAACTTTCGTGCCAAGCGACTTGTCAATGTTTGATCGGCCGCAACGAGGTCCCAGCGAGCGAGCTACGGCGGTAGCATGGTTTTGCTTTTGGCGCACCGAGATTCCGCCAGAGGAATGCCGGGACACTACGCTCGTACGATCTGGTGGATCCTAATTTCTCCGCTGCTGGCTGCGAGATTACCTCTGTCCGTGAGCAAAGCAAGGTCTTCGCTTGATGTACCCTTTGAAGCAGAATTCGCGATGCCGAGAGCTACCAAGCACCGGGTCGAGTAGTCCCATGCGATGGGCAGATGGCCAAGCTTTTGGGGATTCACCAAGCGGGGTATAGTCGGGATCTGACCGAGTCGATTCGTCCTTTTAGTATGCACCCTATTGCTAAGGTGGGAGAGAATTAGGGTGAAGGCAGCAGGGTCTTGGAGACTCGGTTCATGGTTCGGACGGGCCAATGACGAAAGGCGGAGAAGGCCTAAAAAGCCAAGATTCACCTCAAGTGTGGTAAGATCCAAAGTTAGCGGCAAAGTTAGAGAGGCACAAGGTCACTTTAGAACATGAATGGAAGGCCCCAACTTCGGTCTTGGAGGCGCGATGTGTTCCCATTACTATCAATCAATCCAGTAAGCGAGAGGACGGGATTCAGCAAGGGCGGCGCGAACGGCGAATACAAACTTCTGGATTGGGAAGAAGGTGAAGGAGAGAACAGAGAGGCAGGTAGGGAGAGACGGGTAAAGGAGAGAAAGAGAACGAGAGGTAACGTACCATAGCGACCAGGAAGTTGTGCATCATCGTGCCATGGCAAATATTTGGTGAGGTAGGTGATGAAGCATTCGTTCTTCCAGCATCTAAGGATGAGGTACTGTACGTGCAAAGTTACATAAGGTAGGAGTCACGGGCTGGTCGCGGTACCGGCAGCAGGAGGAGCCAGGACAAGGGAAGGTAAGATAGCCAAGGCAAGGTAGTGTACGATAGTAGTGTACCTTGGGCTGTGAGTACAAAAAAGAGAAATAAGAATAGTCCACCGGACTGTATGTGGTGTGTGATGCGATTGTGACCTGGCCGGGCTCTGCTGGGCGCAAGGTCAAGAAGCGGGTTGCTAAGAATAAACGGCGCCATATTCTCTCCTGTCGCGTCTCCAGCCCCAACCCGGACAGGAAGTGGCCTGCAATGGCCTGCAACCTGCGCCTGCACCTGCACCTGGCTGCAAGGCTTAACGCAGTTTCAGGGTAGCACAGAGAGCAAGCAGTTCCCCCAGACTGGGTTCAGTTAGATCCGTTCTTTCTTTCCCTTCCCTTTATTTGGAACTAAGGCAGGTAAGGTACGACGAGTAAACCCTTTTTGGAGGGGGAGGAGAAAAAAAAGAAAGCGCTTCTTTCCCTCTTAGATCCTTGGGGCTCTCGAGACCCATCGCGCGTTCGCCTGTACCTAAGGTACGGTAGTTCAGTCGTAGTAGTGCGATAGTGGCATCCATCTTACAACCCAGCTCTCCCTTACGAGCTTAGTATCCCAGTACAACGTTTCGATTCATTGGTAACCCGCTCTTTGCCCGGATCCGCCGCCATGTACCATCCGTCAACCTTCTCCGCCTGTGCTTCTCTTAAAGCGTCCATCCTCCTCCTCTGCTCCCGCTCCGACCTCTTCCCTTCTGTTGTCTTCGCCGTTGAACGAATCTCTTCCTCAAGCATCTCGTTACGCTTGTCACTCGCTTTCATATCGTTTGCCCTTACGACTTCCGAGTCCACGTTCGCTATTAACGACTTTCGTTTCGAACCCTCCTACGATTCTCCGTTAACCTTTGTCGAGACACCTTGTCCTGCCTCTTCCATATCGTCGCCGTCACAATTGCCTGAGCGTTGACTCCTCCGGTGCTACCGCTACCTTACACACCTCTCGCCCCTCGGACGGTATATGCCGAGTTGCCGGGCTGGCACCTAAGCTGGCAGACGAACAACATAATACCTTCGAGGGCTTTGTCTCCAGTGGCTCTCTGCCTGTCTTGGGGTAGGATCTGTTACATCCCCAAGACTTGGAAGGCCACCACGTCTCCCAGCTGTGTGTCAGGCTTCTTACCAGTTCCGGCACACCTCACTGGCCTGTGTTACCTCTCTGTGGCCCGGTTTGGACATCTGCGTGGCTAAGGCAGGCAAGAGTCATTCTTAAAAGGTAGGGTGAAGAATTCGGCGAACCCTTACATGGTCTCCGACCCTCGACTTCCTCTCCTGCTCAGACTCGTCATTGGGCAGCTTTCCAGCTTCACAATTTGTCGCCCAGTTCGTGCTAACGGGTAATTGCCAGCTCTCCGGCGTTTGCCTCTGCGCCTATCCTAGCCTACCGCGCACTCGGATTCCTTGATCCTGTATTTTGGTACAAATTCCTTAGGCAGATGGCCGTCCTTGAATGTGGAGCTTGAACTAATCGTCCGTATAGCGCTCCGGGCCAGTCTCATCTGTTTTGCCTACCCGAGACTTTCTCATTTCGGGCGCGGCAGCCTTACTGGAGTCGACGGTCCACCTCGCTGGGTCGGAGGTTCTCAAAGAACTTCGATTTCCGGGTTTCCAGGTCCTGCAAATTTCCGACTTTATGAATTACGATTCCGCCAACCACAAGAGATCTCTCCATTACATCTGCAAATCCTTTCCCGGTTGAAGATATTCTAGCCGGTTTGGAGATCTGCTGAGACTTTCGCCTGGTTCCGGAGGGTTCTGGATGTGATCGTCTGTCGCTCGCTATATTTCCTCAGATTGTGGACATTATATCTAATTGTCCTACATCCCCTTCGTTTTTTTTTGCCTGCAGTGACTGTCAAGTCCCTGCATTGCTGTCGCTTCCTTATCTACACTCGCTTTATCTGTCTGGCTTCTGCCTCAACCATCTTCAAGCTGGCCTTCCAGGACTTTAACCACCTGCAGGTGAGGGTCTTTCTTGTCAATATCCCAAGACTTGTATATATGTGGGCGGATGGCTGATTTATATCCGATTAAGTCTGGGACTGCCCCGAATACGCCGCTAATTATCGACGACCACTTCGACTTGTCGGACGCTGCACTATTGGAGTACGACCCAAAGTGCTTCCACGGCCTCCTGGCCGTTGATGATCAGTCGGCAGCCTTTTTGTCCATGTCCGGTCACGGGAAGACCCAGGATGACTTTTACGGTAAGGCAACCCCCCTCGACTAAATTAGTCATGTTTGTGGCGGAGTAGCCGGATACACGTACACGTGAGAACTATTTTTGCTGATGACACCCATTCGATAGACTATGAAGGCAGCAGATCAGGCCAACAATCTCATTCTGCTCAGCCTCCGTATGTCCCGTACCACCCTCTTCTCAACAGTGTCGTACCATATGGCCCACAAAGTCAGTTGCAGTACATGGGTGCTCTCCCATACGACTTTGATACGACTACATTTGAGGGTCAGCAAGTCACCGTCTCCCAGGCGCAGGACATTCAAGTGACACACCTCTCCCCTACCGAAGGGGCTGCTGGCACGCGCATCTACATTTACATACAGTCGGCGTATGACTTGACCCAGCTATCTTACCTTGTCATGGTTGGCACTGCGCAATGTGCCGCGACCATCAACAAGATCAAACAGGAAGACGACTCGACCGTGTTCCTCTTTGCTATTGAAGCCCCGTCGTTCCAAGGTACGGGTTGGCCCGACAGCGAAGTCCCAATAACCATGCGTTTTGGCGACAACGCCGGTCAAAGCCTTCGGGCTGTCGAAGTGGGCACTTTCAACTACACAGCCCCTCAGCCTTATGGTGCACCGCTCAGTATGGCACATAAGAGGAAGATCTCTGCCGAGTCCGCCGACTATGTGCGCTCTCCTGCTAAGCGCGTCTCCGATCAACAACTCCGTCTTACTTCCGGGGATGACTATACCAGCTACTCTGTTGCTGGCTCCCCTTACTCGACCTATGCTACAAGCGATACTTATTCTTACGCTGGTTCCTACGATGTAGGCACGTCTTACCAGCAGCCGACTTCGCATCAACTTTCACGGCAATACTCGAATACCTCGGCTCTGTCACAATCTGGTATGCAGACGCAATCTCCGAGCGGTACAACTTGGAGCCCATCGCAGTCATCTCAGGCTAGCCGCAGTCCCGCATTAGCGGCCACTTCCAGCAGGCGCCTCGATGTGCCTTCTCCTTCGTTCGCCAATCCTCCCTTGATACGGACGTCCACCTTACAGCATTCACCAAGTCCTGGCAATACTCCTGTGTCTGGCGGCTCAGCAGGCCAGCCTTTCAATCCATATGCTATGTACCCTCACAAGGCTGTCCTCAAGATCGATGGTGATCTGAACTCCATGGCGGATAACTGGACCCCGGAAGAGATGTCAGCGAAGCGCCGCATCGTCCAGTTCTGGAGGCAACAAAATGGAAGCACCATCACAACATGGTTTGAACCGGTTACGCCTGAGCAGCGTCCAAACAACAGCATTTGCATCAGCTGTATATGGTGGGAAGAAAAGCAAGAGTGCTATGTTACCAGCGTCGATACTATCTTCTTGCTCGAGTCCTTGGTTGCGGTTCGCTTCACTGTCGAAGAGAAGAACCGAATCCGCCGCAACTTGGAAGGCTTCCACCCCTTGACTGTGTCAAAAGGCCGCGCGGACAGTGAGGAGTTCTTCAAAGTTATCATGGGCTTCCCCAACCCGAAGCCGAGGAATATTGAGAAAGACGTCAAGGTGTTTCCATGGAAGATCTTGTCGCATGCTTTGAAGAAGATTATTGGTAAATATGTACGTTTCCCACATCCCTGTAGGTGATACAATCTGACTGGTGCATAGTCGGCGAGTTATTCTTCTACAGCTGGTGCTCTCAGCCCGTATGGCGCTGAGTCGTCTTCTGGTGGAGACTTTCATTACTCGGCCTCCCCTCGCTCAGCATCTTCCAGTTCTACAGTGTATGCTGCCAACATGACGGTCGCATCTTCGACACCACAGCTCGTCGCTGCCCCGGGCGATATGCGCTCGTACATGGGTCAGCCTGAAATGGCAATGCCCGTGCCACTGCCCAGCCAGCCGGGTCAGTGGGCGCAGCAAGGCATGGGCCAGCAGCTGTATGGGTCACAGGGCTCACCAATGCCCGGCCAGGGTGGCCAGCTGGCTTATGGCACATATCTGGCCACCACGACTGCGCCCAGCACCAGACCTGGTCCTCATGCCTGGTCGGGCGCATGATCAGTAAGATCGTACAGAGCGAAGGAGCATCTGACCCTGCTCACACGCTAGCCTCGTTCGGTGCTAGTGCCCCGACTTGGCTCACAGCCTCGCGCTCCCTCTTACTGATCATCACACTTTGATCATCCTCAACCTTTGTCAACGCCTCTCCCTTTCCCCCTCCCTCTGTACCATGGTCGTCTGCGTTTAGATATCGTTCATCATCTGTCCTTCAACATGCGTTGGCTTCATCTCAGTTTGTTCAGCATAGCGTCTGAGCGTTCAGTCACTCCTTACGAAAGCATCAGCATCTGGCGTTGAGTCATGCATTACACGGCGTTTGGGACGATGTCTGTCCATCTGTTTTATGTCCTGCTATCCAGCAATGACCTGACCTGTCTATTGGTCCGACTTATTCGTTGGCCATATGCTCCTAATATCTTAATTGCTCATGGTGTCTTTATCGCACGACGCGATTGGAATTACATGCACAAGCATGTGGCTTTTTGTCTGCTTTGCATGGCTGGAAGGATAAGGTAGCATAGCGTGACTCGGCTTTTACTTGGTCAGGAGCATCCAGCGTATAGAGCACATTTTCGAACCACAAATGCATAGCTTTTTTGTGTCCTTTGTGCAACTTGACTTCAAGCCCGAAGCGGCATCACCGCCGGCCGCAGAACCCGGTGCGACGGTAGTAGGTGTCGCACAAGACGCATAGACCGGTTTTCCCACCCCCTCGCGCTTCGACCGGAGTTTGGCAAACACATCGTGAACTATTCCTCACCCGCCTGACTGCGGGAAACTCCTGCCTCTGGCTTGCTACATGACCACGTCCGCTTGGCTCACCTCATGCTTGACGTCGACTGTGACGCCAAATATAGCCTGCCCCCCTCGCGGAGGAAATCTCGGCGACTTTACCCTTCCTCCTCTTCTCCTGCCCTTCTCTCTCGGGAGTCGTCGTCATCAAGGCAAGGAGAGCGGCCAGGCCGGCGGCTGCGTCTGAATCAGATTCTTCCGCGATTCCACCTTGTTTCACCTTACCTTAACTCACTTTATCCCCGGCGTGTCATGCATGGCTGCAGATCAGGCCAGCCCCCGTGCGTGTGTCGCAGGAAGCGAGCGCCCACCCGTTGCGACCGAGCCCGCTTCAGATTTAGGTGAGGTAGAAAGACAAAGGCCGACGTGGCGACGATCTTTGCATGATTCCGGGTACAGGTAGGTGAGCTAAATCTCGGCACAAGCGACGGGCATGAGACGGTGCGGGATAGGAGCCATAGGACAGGGCAGGACGTGATACAATAATGCAAAGACGGCTAATGGAGTGATCGAGACGACACGCGTTGCAAGGCGTGCAGTGCATTGCTTGCTGCATTACCGCAGCAGTTTTGCTTACAGGAGAGGAGAGGAGAGGTTGTGCAAGCGGTGCATATGCTTGCTTGCTTGTGCTTGAGTACGGCTCACCGCTCATTTTGCCTGTGAGATCAGTATGTATGTTGTAGCAACTTGGGTTTGCTAGGTAAGGTAAGGCACTTGTGCATGGTGATGGATGCCTCTGCGGAGCGCGACCTTGCATGCTTTTTTGATGTAGCATCGAGGATGCATCCAGCGTACGAAGGACAAAGGCCTGACGAGTAGGCACCAGCAGCCAGCAACCAGCACCACCATCACCAGCGCTCACATCAACAATGCAACGGCAACGGTCAGCAACAATAAGCAAGGCCAAGCATAAGCCTGTAACCATCAGCCCGTCCGTGATGCCCCACCTACACTTCGTACCTCGGTAAACCCAAAAATATGCTCATCCATGATCCATGATCCACCATAGCTCCCGTATGATGGGCCATATCACCGTATCCCGTATACTAGTGTGAAACAAACAGACCAAGAAACAGTGCCAGAAAAAAAAGTTTCCCTTGAAAATCCAGTATGCAAGCAACCCGTCTCTCCGTTCGGGGAACACCCCGGCCCAAGTTCCGAGCGTGAGCAACAACCGCCGGCCGGCTGGTCAAGTCCGATCGGGTTTGGTATGGTGGGATGGGATGGGGTTCTTGGTGTTCAAGTCAGCATTTAGCCTCGCGCGCTTGTGCTGCACGGTGACGCAGGGCATCAGTTAGTTGACTTTTTTGCTTAAGATACGAAGCTAAAGTAAAGTTACCAATACATACCCTATCCTGGTTAATTGGTAGACCCCGGTCCTGGTCCAACAATAAGAGTTCAAACAAAAAGTGCCGAGAGAAAAGTGCTGTACTCCGTCAGGAAATACGGGAACATTACGGTTGTAATAATGCGGGATAATTGCTTATTCTTTACTTGCACTTAAGGTAAGTATAACTCCATACCACACGTGCTGTTGCCCAGGGTTGTTGAGTCCAATCCTCCGCTCGGCAAGGGGTCCATCATGGTGCATGTCACCCGTTGCAAAATTTCTCGCAGTCGGGCTATTTTTGGATTCATCGTCGACGCCGAACACCGAACACCACCAGAAAGCGACAGCGAAGGGGTACCGAAACGCCAAATCCTCCACACACACTTTCACGTTCACGTTCAGGACTGGTGAGTTTTTCGATTACGCATCGTAGCTTGGGCCGAGTAAGTCCGTCATTAGTGTCTTCCGGGACGAGGGAGAAAAAGACAAACCGCCGGATCAAGAAAGAGCCGGGGCGGACTGGCTTTGCATGTCACGATGGATTGGCGCTGCCTGCGCTGCCAGTCTGCCCCACCCCACGTGAACTACCTTTACCTTCCAGGACTGTTAGGTTAGGGCTCGGGATCAGACATCCGAGGATGGCTGTGCGCAGCGAGCTTGCGGCCGCCCTGGTTCCATCCTGTAACGGCGGAGCGGTCTTGGGAAGCTCGGATCATCGACGCCAAGCTCGCGGAACCAGGCAAAGCGAAAAGTGGGACGAGGCAGCGTTTCAGAAATGGGCGCATTGGGCAAGTCACATAGTGTGTCAGTGCGATTAGTCAGAGCGTTGAAACGAGGCTGGAAGCTTCAAGTTCGGGACTCGGGCAGTTTAGGACTAAGGTGAAAGTAGGCTAAAGCAAGCTAGACGGAAAAAGGAACATTTGGCTTCGTGCGGAGAAGAAAGCAGAAAAATTAGACTTCGCAACAGCGCGCGACGCCGGCGAGAGCGGAAGTTAACCGTAACTGGAAATATGAGACGACATGGGGAAAAGGAAAGAGACGCAACGTGCACGGTTGACTTTCAAACGCCCTGGGAACCCGCCCGTCATACGCGCTTCAGTAAGGTAGCCATCAATGAGGCTGGCACGACAAATGTAACGCTGCAGTCAACGCCTTCGTGAGACAAGAGCGGCGTTCAATCCAACTGTCTTCAATCCATCTTTCAGGTTTTGTTCTACCGGAAGCGTATCGATGGTCGGTTATATGGTGGGTAGAGCGCCGGCCACGGTCGCTGGCCGAGTAAGTAGTTTTGTGGCCATCCTTCATCGTCGTCGCTGTCGGAATCATTCGCTCGGTGCCTGCGCCCTCGGGGCTGCGCCACATACTGGCCAGCTGGTACAAATTGCGGATATGCCGAGGGTTGGAGCGCTGGCGGCTGATTTGGAAGCACATACTGGGCGCGGTCCAGACCAGCGCCCCTGAGTCCCTCCACTATTCTCCGTCCCTCGTTGCTGTTTTCGGCTTCCCAGGCTGTCTGCAGTGCGCGCACCGTCCGTGGAGATAGTCTCCGACCTTGTCTGCGGCAGGCTTCGATGACGTGCATGTTGGTGTTGATATTTCCCGACGTCAGGCAGTCGATGACCGACGACATGTCATGCTCCATGCTGTCAAGCGCGGACACCATGTCAGCGATCGCCTCGGCCAACAGTAGAGAAGTCAAGGCTTGGAAGTTCTTGATGAAGAAGTTCGTCAGCTGTTCGAAGAGCCGCGTGCTGCCGTTGAGGGAGGTCGGAGATAGGAGATTGGCTAGTCGTTCGAAGTAACTCGGCAACATATTATCACCCGGACCCATTGCATTGTGGATCATCATCTCCAGCCAATCGATCAAGACCGACGTAGAGCCAGCCGTGCTTTCCAAGCTCTTAACGAAATGCAATATCTTGCTCATGCATTCTTGAGCCATTCTGTCCTTGCAGTAGGGGTGCGATTGCATGTCTATTTCCAACCCATCCGAACGCGACCTGATACACTTGCTGTTGAGCACGCCTCCATCTACCGGTGAGAGGTACGTTAAATGCTTGTGCACGGTTTTGGCTCTGAGCTCGACAGTGATATCTCTGGTTTTGACCCTTACTCGCCCTTGAAGAGGAGCCTGCCCTCCCGTATAGCCTCCTGGCAGGAAAGGAAGACTCGTCTGTGGGAAGCCCGTCTGCACCCCTGATGGGAATACTGCTGGCACCACTGAACGAGTCAAAGAATTCCGAGGGATGGCTAATTGGTAGGAAGTTTGAGAGCTGTATAGCTTGGCCCGGATATGCCATTTCTGTGAAGAGAAGGCGGGTCTGACATGAATCAGAAAGAAAATCAATAATTGAACATTAGAGAGGGGGTTAAACATTTTAAGAAGAGAGAAGAGCAAGCAGACTATTCCCAACAGATGACACATTGCTTCCCAACTTACGAGCCTGTGCGACCTAGCCGCTGTCGTTGCAGCTTGACTCGATATCAGCCGCTTTTGAATTGTTCCTCGACGTGACGATATCTCTTGCAGCGAAGCATCGGATAAACCAATAACAAAAGAGGTGTCTCCGAATAGAACGAGTTCTGCAATGCAAAGGCTCCGGGCGGGCCGTCTTCCCCGCGCACACGAGACACACGATTTCCCAGCCATGTTGTTGATCCTGCAGCTATCCTATCGTCGGCAACAAATGCACGTTGAGAGCACCACCTAGTGAACTTGTGAAAGCGTCGTGGTCGTGCATTTGGATTGCGAGCCGGGATTGATGCGGGTATCCGCGCACTAGCAACGTTGGGATGGCTTGGTGATGGTCACAGAAACTTGGAGGGGCCAATGGAAGTTCCGATCACCGGCTGTTGAGCAGTTGACGCCCCATCGTACGAAGGGCCTGCAGGATCAAGAAACAGGCGTCCGAAGCCTTGTATTGACCTCCGGACAAATACGAAGAAAGCAAATATGGCAGGATTTGGACGTTCTGCCAGAGTCTAGAACAAAGCGGAGATTGGACCGTGAGGTAACCTGAACGTATTCTCGTAAGGTTGCTGATAGTCTTCAAATTCTTTCTTATCATGGATGTGTAACCGTGGCGCCGTTCAGCTGAGCAGCTGCGCCGCCCCGATACCCAGACTGAGGCCTGCTTTCTTTCTTATCAGACTTGGAGCCTTCAATATTTCAATGAAACAAGGCAACCGCACCACCGGCGTCGGCAGGTGCCTAGCATGACTGCGATAACGGATGACAGCTGCGAAGAGGTCGCACAGAATGTGCGACTCAGGGGGTCGTAGATAGCCTGGGCGGTACAATGTGCAGGTTCCACCTGTGAGCCCGATGTTGGGACTTCAAGGGGTCAGTGAAACGATGCTTCGCCTGCCAAATAGCAGCAGCCTAGGGCTATATTCATTTGCCTGAGACTTGTCGCATTGACTGGACAGGTCCAGCAGCATGTGTCCGGGTCGGATACATTGTCCAGTTTCGGAAGGCAGTAGCTATGATATCAGAGATTTGCCAATCCACAGAGATAATGGTCTGGATCTTGGAACTTCCTTGTCGTGCCATTGCCGATATGTAGCGGAGATGGATATCACGAGCGCGTGTAGGTTTACATACCACCAATTGTTCGGCATGCGATGCTACCTCCGTTAGTCGCCGGCCGAGTTTGCGTCCAGAAGCTGATTGGCATCGTAATCAATTGGTGGTTCCTTCTGCCTTGGCAGGGAGATGCAATCTGCAGGTTCTGTCTAGATCATCCAAAGGACTTCGAGATCTTATGATGAAGCTATGAGCGGTGTGTAGGCTTAAGAGGCGAGGAGGGAGGAGGGAGGAGGGGAATAGGCGAGAAGAGAAGAGACCTCGCTCACGATTCAGACCAATCGAATCAGCAACATCAACCCACGACTGAGAACTGGAGTCTCCGGACTCCGACAAATGCCCGTATGACGGGAAGATAGTAAAATGTACCTAGCCAGATGGACATCGACCGAGAAAGAGGCTTATAAGATTGGCACTGCTGAACGGTTCCTGCGTGCTCTTACTGTCTCTTAACGTTATTTCCTTCGAAGACAGATACCATTCATTTAGCTTTTCACGCGCACAATTATTTTTTTCCCTGAAATTGCTCCTATCAGCCTTATACGTAAGGCGAGTAAGCTTGTACTTGTTCATTTTGCCCATTCTGCGAGTGGGACGGCCTGATATTGTTTCGATTTTCCTTCGCTTGTGGATTTCCTCTCGTGCTCGCGTATCTTCAATTGCGTGTACAACGTGAAAAAGGGGGCCCCTGAATGACTCGGCTCCCCGGCTCATGACTTCTACAAAACGCACCCTCTACGGATCCAATCTATAGTTTTCAAACAACTTCGCTGTCATTGTCGGATCCGCTCTGGCTAAATCAAAAAAATGTTCGAGCTCAATCTCCATGACTACAGCGTCGTTGCTCGTGACTAGCTATTCAACGTTGCTTGCCTGATGTTCGGGTTTCTTCTCTCCTGTGCACATCATGTCAAGACTGGCCCCTTTATACACACCTTTTGTCATGCTATAATATTCGGTCTCCGTGGAAATATGGCTATAATTCTGCAAGCGTAAGCTTCAATACACTGTTGTCTCCTGAGATGTACCAAGCCTGTGGGATGGTCCATATGGAATATGCTCTGTGACAGGAAGGATATCGGCTTGGGCGCATGCTTCATCTGGTTATTCTTGATCAATTACAGGAGATCTACCCCTCGTCGACCATGTCCATGATAGATTTCGCTGTCACATGTAGAACTGCCGCTCTGGTCTGTGTAGAACGCAGCGATGAGATAGGAAAACAGACTCGACGGTCGATCTTTTCACACTCTGCACGCGTTCCAACAATCTCCCTCGCTCCTAAAGCTCTCACCCCATTCAAAGCCTTTACTTTCTCAAGGTCCTTCAGGCTCAGCTCTCGCGCTCTCAATACCATCGTTCTTCCTAGCAAACATGGCTGGAACGAAACGTGCCGATACCTACGACGACATCACCAAATTTCTTGTCAGAAGGAAACAAGAAGGGGCGACCTGGCCAGAGATTGAGAACGAATTGTTGGCTGCCGGGGTCACCTACAAAATCAGATCTCTCCAAAGTAAAGCAAGCCGTGGCAGAAATGTCGTTGTTCCCGCTTCTATAACGACTGAGGTATGTCTCTCCGCAACCATAAAGAATGCAAGGAGCTGACTTTCATCACAGATCTTGAAGGAAAGTGCTGTCAGGGAGGCTGATAGGTAAGTCTACGTTGGTCTTGATGAGTTCGTCTTTAACAAAGTGTGTAGGAGGGGCAAAGTTCAAGCGACGAATTCTGGCAACAATGGGGCGGAAATGGGCCAACCGGGACCGTAATAGCTCCGGGTCAGTCCCGGGAACAAACACTATTTCTTTAAGTTTGAGACTGTGAAAATCGACCTCAACATCTTAGCATCAAGCTGAAGCAGTCCAAGCACACGCTTCTGTTCAATTTGTTCAAGCCACTGTTGTTCCAAGTGGTGAAACATGTCACGAAATTCTCAGAAAACCTGATGGAGGGACCTCTTCGATGCTTGATTTTCTAGATGGGACGACTCCTGATTGCCGACCACAGTAGTCGTCGCTTGCATACATGCCGAACAGAACTTTGTAAAAGGCAGTAAATGAGCCTGTCTTCTTGTGAGCCAAAGATATTCAAGTAGTTTATTTCTGTGACCTTTCAGTCAATCGAGCCTTCATTACAGGAAAGATGCAGAATAAGGTGTAGATGGGTAATATCTGTCGTCGATAAGCATGAGAAGGAAAATCGACCTTGGCTGCATGACCGTGATATATGAGAAACACTACTTGCTTTGAGAGACCTAGAGGCAGTACGCAGAAAAGGCTATCAAGATTTTTGCTTTATTATCCCTTCCTTGACCACTGTTGCTCCGAATCAGAGAGTACCACTGTCTTATGGGTACAGGCGTTGCAGGCTTGATTATAGCTGGCGGGAGAGGGAATGACTGGTGATATGGAGATAGATCATTGTGGACCCCTGTCATCATCCAAAAAGGCTCCGACTATGCAGACTACGACAGGCTTAACTTGTCCACATCCAGTGTTCTTTTAGGGGCAAGGCGACCAATCATGACAGGACCCGATTTCCCCGTTCGTATTGGCACCAGCCACAGCCGCCAGCAGCAGGCTTAGCCAGAAAGTCGGTGAAGCCAAACACATACTTTCCTCGTACAGCCTCCGGCCCAGATCCTGAAAAAGGTAACTCTATACTGTAGTCCAGGATCCAGTTATTGTCCTTTTGCCTATCACAGCGTAAGGTAATTGGCTCTACCTGCGGTGAGTCAGCGACAGGGAGCAAGGCTATTTGCTCATATGGAAGATGAGAGACTCGATGGCTGCGTGGCTGTCCAGAAATTACCTAGAGGATCTGTGCGGTTGTCGTCTAGAACGTGCGGTCGGTGCTAACTAAATTATAGCAAAGACGAGTCGGTCAGTCCAGCTCAGCTCCAACTGTCACTTGTTGTTAGGTTATTGTGGAGAAACGGGCGAACCGAAGAGCACGGACGGCTGTTGGCGACCAGGCTGAAAGTTGCCTGCCACTCATACCACATTGCTGCCTGCACTACGAAGTACTACGAATACACCGTACCTAAGGTATTTAACTCTACATAACCCACCTGACCTGAGAGACACCTTATGATTACTGCACCTCGTAGAATCGTAAGGTACGTGGTAGACGTGTCTCTGCATCTTCGCGTCTTTAAATAGGCCGCCGTGTCCAATCCACGAACTCCCTGCCCGCCTGCTTCTCTCGTTCTTCCGCCGCCAGCCGTTAGTCATCTGTTTGCCGTGACACAGAAGCGTGGCAGGGCCAACATGGTTAGTTCATTTGACCTCTGCTTTTGCTCCGCGGTCGCCCATGTGCTACGTGCTCTCTCTTGATGTCTAACGTGCCAGTGGATCTTCCCTCATCTTCCCCTTCATCTGCATCATTTCCCCGGCAGAAGCTTAGCTCTGATACAGACAGCCATCCAGATCGCGTGTTCACGCCTAGCAGTACCTCTTCGGAGACTGCCCGCGCTCCCCGCAGATCTCGGACCTTCGACAATCTTCAGGAATCGAAGGTCCGTCGGCTCGACATGGACGAAACCAAGGAGAAGGTGGATGATAAGCCCACCGAAGAGGTCGAACCAACACCCGAGAGCCCCTCTGCAAAGCCCGAGCGGAAGAAGAAACCGAAGCAAGTCACTCACAAGAGTAACTGTAAAGCAAACCGGAAGAAGTCGACAAAGAAGTCCAAGTCGTCAAAAAGGCATGATCCATCTTCGAGTGACTCTTCCGACGATGATACCTCGGGCAGCAGTGAGGATGATGAGAGCACCAGTGACACGGAAACCTCGTCTGCCTCGTCTGACTCGGATGATGAAGCGGCCAAACGAAGGCACAAGAAGAAGGCCAAGAGGGCTAAGTTGAAGAAAGAGAAGCAGAGGAGTCGCCGAAAAGCCAAGTTGCGCAAGCACGATGACACCACTTCGGAATCGGAGACTGAGGATGAGGAATCAAGCTCGGAGTCGGATTTCTCTAAGGATGAGAAGGTGATATCCAAGAAGGGCAAGGGAAGACACAAGAAGAATAAGAAAAAGAGCAAGAAGAAGCGCAGTACAGACGAATCTTCGGAAGATACAGCGGCAGCAGATGTTCATGCTGCGGACCAACTTCGCATGCTTAGAAGACTTACGCTTGGTGGAGCCCCTGGAAGGAGACCGGGAAGAGGTAGAGGGTATCCGGGGGGCATACCGAACTTGTCTCTTGGTGGCCTAGACGCAGGCAACAAGTCGAAGAAAAAGGCTGGCGACAAGAAAAAGAAGAAAGGCAGCAAAGTCGAGTACAAACGTGTTGATCAATGTAAGCAAGTTGGAATACTTTCTGGTTGGATCAGTGCTAATCACTATGTGCAGTGTGGGACAGTACTATCCACAATTACAGACTGACTGACACTGCTGAGGAGGCCGATACGAACGAGTACGACGAGTATATCTTCACGGTCAGGCGCAAGTTCGACTGGGAAGGCAAGTACGAGAGCACTGTCGTGGATATCAAGAGCAAGGAGCTAAAGGAGGCTCTCAATCACGTCATGGCAAATGTCAAAGCAGTCAGCCTTGTGGAAGAGACTCCTGTCGTACGTGTTCAACTTAGTTTTCTTGTGTTGTTTCCTGCTGACAAGTGATGCAGATTGATCCCAATATGCTGTTCCTATACCTTGAAGAGCTTCGAGACTATTTAAAAGAGTTAAAAGCGAAGCGAAAGACCGAAAAGAAGAAGAAAGCTAGAAAGCTGGCCGCAAAGATGTTCTCTCAGGTAAAAGTCATGCTTAAATACCTCGACGAGGACTATGCGGAGACAAAGAAGACGCTGTACCCGTTGCTCGAAGCAAACACTATCACCTTTGACCTCCTATGGGCTCTGTTTAAGCCCAATACACTTGCATATACTGACACGTATGGGAACTCGGATGAACCAAGAGCCTTCAAGATTGAGTATGCCACCAAGGAATCAAATATGCTTCGCGGCACATGGTACTATGTCGAAGGCCGGTATCTGGAGTATGACGGCAAATCCTTCGGTATGGGTCAGATTGATGCGGAGGTGGAGGCATTCAAAGGACCTCGTCGAATCACCAGTCTGCCGTGCTATCCGCTCAAGTATCACAAAGACCAAGAAGCACTCAAGGCATTACTAATCCAGCGCGGTAAGAAGTTTGTTGCTCTCAAAGGGATGCAGTATCGGTTTCACAAGGGGATGGCGTTCTACAAGAAGAAGCGGAGCGTGATCAAAGTCAATATCAATGGTCGGATCATGGTCGATCCTGCCATACACAGGAGGATCAACCCTAACTATCCCGTCAGCACAGTCAAACCTACGGAGCATGATGACCTCTTTTTCTTCCCTGGAATGGAATCGGATGATGATAGCGATGACTGCTGTTGCGGGGACGATGAAGATCAGCCCGTGGAGGAAAAGCCACAAAATACTGCTTCCGGAGGCATGGGTGATGAAATCAAAGAGAGAAAAGCCATGAAATTGGTTAGTGACGAAAAGGGAGACGCACACTTTGTCCAAGTCCGAGTAGACGAGGACGGTAATGAGATAAAAGAAGAGAAGATGGACAAATTCGAGCCGGAGAGCGTCACTGAAACGAAGTTCACGGATGAACAGCTTCTGATTGCCAGTCCTGTCGTCCTTGGTTTTGCTTTTGGTGAGAAGTTATGGTTGGAGTTCACAGTCTCGGGAGTCCACGATATCGAGTGGAATGAAGGAGCCTTCGATTCCCTTGTCCTGCCCCCAAATCAGAAGTCCATTGTGAAGGCTCTCGTGGAGTCTCATACGTTCCACGCCGCGCAGAGTATTGACGATGTCATTCAAGGCAAAGGCAAAGGCCTAGTCGCTGTTCTTCACGGGCCACCAGGTACTGGTAAGACCCTTACAGCCGAGGGCATTGCGGAACTGCTCAAGTGCCCATTGTATATGGTCAGCGCGGGGGAACTCGGCACAGATCCCCGAACTTTGGAGGCCGAGCTGAACAAAATCCTGGACATTGCACATTCGTGGGGTGCTGTACTACTGCTCGACGAGGCCGACGTTTTCCTGGAAAAGAGGACCATTCAGGACATCCATCGCAATGCCCTCGTCAGTATCTTCTTGCGGCTGCTGGAGTACTTCCAGGGCATTCTCTTCCTGACCACAAACCGTGTTGAGACGTTTGACGACGCCTTCCAGAGCCGGATCCATATTGCTCTTCGCTACGGTGAATTGACGACCAAGGCGAAGAAAAGCGTCTGGAAGCTCTTCCTTGCGCGTGTCCGAGCTATGGAGGGTATTGAGACTCACGACTTCTCTGAGGTTGACTATGACGCGCTGGCTCGTAGGAACCTCAACGGTAGACAGGTACGGCCCCATACATACGCCTTGTACGTTTGATGAGTCAACTTATGCTAATGCCTGTTGTGTAGATTAAAAACTGCGTGCGCACAGCCCAGGCGCTTGCCGTCAATGAGAAAGAGAAGTTATCTATGGAACACATCAAGCGCGTGCTTGACGTGGCAGAGAGCTTCGACCGGGATCTGAAGGGCGGCACTGGGTATATGGATGCCATGCGTAGCTACACATGATGGCCCCTCTTATGATTATGCTTATGCTTGATGTGATTGAGACGAAGCAGACGACGGTTTGGCATGGGCGTTTGCTCAGAAGACATGAATACAAGTTGACTTCGAGCGCACTGGTCATGATGTTCAACAAGGTGCTTACGGCCTGGCACGATTAGGAGCAGTCACTTCATTTAAATGATTATTTCAGTTTCCCTGCACCTATCCTCTTCACCCTAGCCTTGTGTCAATGATGAAGTGGATTCTCTTATCCCCTCGATACATCCGGAGAAATGTCCTTCTCCACCATATACGACGCATCGATTGCACCTTACTTACCATTTCGAGTAGTAAATGCTGCTGTAAACTTCCCTATCCCTTTTTTGGAGTTTATAGTCACGACTGCACTTTGAGGGGACGGCAAAATTCGAAACAGAGCGTGAGAGATGAGGCAAATGAAGTGCAGGAGCAGAGACACGGCACAGGACAGTGAATGCATAGAGCAGAAGGTCGGATGCGGCAGACTCTGTGAAGTGAATGTCTTGCTGAAGACATCGCACATGACAGCCACAAGGAGGAGAGACTGCCATCGACAGGATCGCCGCTCCCTCTTCAATCCTGTCTCTCGTGCTGCGTCCATAATACCACGGACAAACCCTCATCTCGGCGATCTCGGCGACTTCGACAAGAAAGAGACGATGGCAGGTCGCTGGTTCGCTTTGGTCGATATCATCGTCCTTGCACTGCTCTTTTGGCCCTACCTCACCGTTTCTCAAACTCTTCAGTCCACGATAAACTACTTCATCTTCCCGCCCAACGTTCCGAATGAGGCGCTCCCGCAGCTCGTCGTCCACGTCGGCGACACGATCGAGGCGTCATGGGTCACCGACTTTGTAAATGCCACGCTTTCGGTTTACTGCAGCGAGCAAGATACTCTGAGTACGTATACCGACACCATCCGGCCAGCGTGCAGATAAGAGACTAGGGCTGATCGGGTGGTTCGTCGCGAAGCCACCTCTCTGCAGATGTATGGGAACATGAGAGCTTATATTGTCATCGGCAGGAGCATGCTCAACCCTTGCTACCTTGTCTTGGAACAGGAGGGGAATAGCAGCAATGATAATAGTTTCGCGAGCGGCCAGTTTAATATAATAGCCCAGCAAGGGCCGGCGAGGACGTGGACCACCCTATCATGGACTGCATCTATCTCTTCAACTTCTCGCTCACTGTCAAGGACTTCGGGTGCTCTGACGATTTCAGGTTCCTCGGTAACCTCGTCAATGTCCAGAACATCTACAAGTCCGGTAACATCAATGTTATCGACAACTTCGATTCTTCCATCGGTTTTCACAACGTTTCCCCCGTCGGTGGTACTGTTGAGCAGTGCCTCTCCCTCGTCCACTGCTACCATCGGGTCCACCGCAACCACAACGCAAGCATTGACTCCAGTCGTCACCCAAGCTGATCCTCTCACAACAAACGCCAAGATCGGTATCGGTGTA
The DNA here is from genome assembly GCA_001599915.1 of Symbiotaphrina buchneri. NCBI lineage: Eukaryota > Fungi > Ascomycota > Symbiotaphrinales > Symbiotaphrinaceae > Symbiotaphrina > Symbiotaphrina buchneri. The sequence goes on along the minus strand of BCIG01000005.1, from coordinate 657,121 downwards.
GGAATACCAGTTGGTCTCCTCGCTATGGCTTTGTTTTGCTGCTGCTGCTGCATGTATGCAGGGAAGAAGAAAGGAGCCGCGGAGAGCGGCAAGAAGGAGAAGCCAGAAGGGAACCAGACTGTACAAACCATGTCGACAACGATTAGCTCTCCTCCTGCATATGGTGCCCCAGCGCAGGAAATCGAATGCCGTCCACTCAGTGAGCTGGAAGGCAGCAGTCCTCTGCCTCCTATTTCACCGATGTCGCCATTGCCATCTATTTCAGCTTTTGTACGGTTCTCGCCTGACGAATCTGGTTCTCCTTCCGCACGTTCCTCGACTATCGGCGCAGTCCCACGTGCTTTGTCACCTTCACCTGTCTCGCATCCACCGTCGGATACAGAGTCAAAAGACCGTCCAAAAGAGGCGGAAAGATGACCTAGGGAGTATCTTGTTCATCGCAGCCATCTCAACACTAGATAGCAGAAAACGACGAATACTACGACACCACCCCAGAATATCCATTTATCTTGCTTTGCTCTCCGCTCAACCATGCGTATTGTATCACCGCTGACACCGAGCGTATTGGCTACGCTATAAAGCTTGCGTTGGGTTCCTTTCAACATTTCCCTCTGATGGCCCAGATCTCCAAGTACGGCACGGCCACGGTCCAAGAACTCATCCAACTGTGCATTCGCTGTAGTCATGAAGCTATGTTCCCGGAGAGCATGCGTTTCACGGTTGTAGTCGGCAGGTGAAGCACCGAACACTGAAGGATTGGCGGGCCTGAAGGGGGAGTTTTGAGCTACATTGGCATTCGCATACGGGTTCTCAGGAGTAGCTGTGTTATGTGGTCTGCGGCCTAGTAGCTCTGTACGATTGATGGTCGTTTGCTACCACCGAATCAGCCGGTACCCAAATGTAAAGATTCAGAACTCAGTACCGTATCCTCTCTCTCCTTCTTTAACCTATCGAATTGCGCTCTGTACTCGGCAATTTCGGCGCGGAAGTTCTTGACTCGTTCAAACGCCTTCTCCTGCTTCGCCGGGACAAGCTCTCGTTTAGCCATATTGTCGTAGTCGTCCACCGTACGGGAGAACGAGGTCAATGAAGCGGAGATCTGGCCTAGGTGCTCGAGCAACCCGATCAGCGAAGCTCAGCTCATTGTCGGTGCTCTTGACACATGTCGGACGACAGCGGGTGATTTGTACCTTGTAGCGCCGCAGAAGAACTGGCGGGAGCTTCGGCGAATGCATCCAGATCTCGCCGCACAGCAGATGACTGCTTGAGCGCGGAGTTGAAGAGAGAATTCTATAGACGGCAGATGAGCGCGCTTTGCCTGGCAGCAGAATGAGATGCGGAGCTAGATTACCATGACAGGCACGTTGGTGACCTATGTGTGAAGGTGCTCGATATTACGCGCACAGTTTTGGACCGTTGATTACGTCTCCTCAGGCGGTATGAAGGGGTCAATGGCAGAGGAGAGTGAGAGCTGGAATTTTTAGGACTCAGTGTGATTGTTGAAGTGTTTACAGCCTGGCCTGTTCGCATGTGGCCGGGTCTTGGCAATGTCAGGGGACACCTTGGTGACGGAATTGCTTGGCGGGATTCTCGCAGTCAGAACGGTGCTCCTACTAGCTACCTGCGTGCACAGATATCGTAAGAGGCACATATGACCACGCAGACATGGTATTGATGTGTGGTTACTGGTTGTAGTCAAATTCGGGCTTGAAAGGATTCATCAACACGCCGTTGACTCTGTCTTAATGCCATAAGCTGCCAACTTGAGAGGCCAGTAGAGTGGTATACGAGATGGAAAAAACTGAGGGAGCAGAGGTTGATAATAGAACCGCGCAAGACCTAGGAGAGCTTGCTACATAATACAGACCCCCTTCAACCGCGAAGTCGTTGTACCTATTTCGGGGGGTACTTGTTCTTGAACAGGTACCTTGACAGCGTTAACCATTGATAAAGAATGAGTCGCAAAGGCCACTTACTGGCTCAGATAATAGTCTCCGGCGGCGAAGAGCCCTACAACACCAGCCCACATACCCGCGACTTTCCACGTCAGTTCGCCAGCAGCGTACTTCCTGTAAGCACCGAAGCCCAGGGCAGCGCTCAATGCGACAACCGCGACGGCATTCCCAAGCACGACGGGATTATCGGAGTTCTCGCGAGCCTTCCCAGCTTTTGACTTGGCCTGCTGCTTCTTCTTCTCGAATTCTTGCTTGGCAGCTCTCTCCTTCCCCTCAAATTCGGCCTTCGCACGTTCCGCTGCGAGCTGCTTGTCTTCCTCTTCGCGCTGAATGCGCTCCGCTTGGGTGTCGGTCTTGATTGTTTGCTCCTGGTAGTCCGAAGGCACCGTGCGGACCGATTCTGAGTCTACATCGACGAGAGACGAAGTAGATTCATCGGTGGTATGTTCAAGCTCTGGTGGTGGGGGCGCACGGCTATTGAAGGAGTCTCAGCAAGAAAACACTACTCAGGGACTCATGGGTACGTACGCCTGTGATGCTCGTCAGTAAACGATATAGACATTGAACTCTGGAGCTTGCCACAAGGGTGCACATACTTCTTCAGGGGACTGTTTAGGCCCTTTGGCAGCAACGGCAGCGTAAGACATGATAGTCTGCGGCGGGCGGAAGCTTCAAGGGGCTGCGCAGGGCAACAAATGAGCTGTTGCTCACGATGCTGTCCAAGCCGAGTGTGACACTTACAGGGAGACGGAAGAGATGTTCTCGAAATGGAACGAGAGGCAGGGGCGCGAAGTATAGATGAAATGGCGAGAGCAACGATGTGATGAGCTGCAGTAATGGACGAAACGAGATCACAAGCACGCGAACGAACCTGGAAGGCAGGAAGTCAAGGTGGAAGTCGGCTGCTCTAGGCGACTACTACGTCACAACTGACCTAGCGCACCGGGCGATCACGGGCCTTGGCCACGAGCGCTCTCCCGGAACCATTTTGCGAACAGGGGTAAAATATATGCTAACTCTTCAATGTTGTAGAAGATGAAGAAACTCTACGAATGATAATATGAGCAATGATTCTCGAGAGGCGATGCTTTTCCATTATGATCCTGGTCTATGCCCTTTTGTACATGCCATTCCCAATGCCAATGCTGTGCTGTAATAGTACGAATCCATATCCCGACATATAATACAAAAGATGCCCCCGTCCAAGAAGCAACACGATAACCCCGTCATTTGCCCTCGTTGCTCGACGTTGTATCGCGCCACTCTTTAGGCACTACAGCGTCCGCTTCGCTCTGCGCTCCATGGTCGCTCTTCACTTGCTGCCTTGCTGATTCAGCTCGCTGCGCCTTTGCGGCCCGCTCTTCTTCAGATGGAGGTGCATCAGAAACCTTCTCTGCACCGCCCTCACGTCCATGAGCAGACAGAGGCTTGGGGGCTTCAGAGTCAGGAGCTTCTCGTGGTGGTATCGGAGGGCCTTGGGGGGCATCGGCATCCTGTTGCCGGGCTTCTTCCTCTACCTCATCCTCAAGTTCCGCGCCGTAGACATCAGGATGCTCTCGGAAACAGTCTTGCATAGTCCTGGTTATCGTCTGTTAGAGAGTGCTGCACCGACCCTGAAACCAATCTAACTCACTTGAACTTGTCGATGCAATCCATGCCCTTAGGTTCCTCGGAACTGTACACGAAACAGCTGAAGGCAGCCTTGAACTGCTCTCCACAGGGACCATGCGCCATTCCGCCTAAGCAAGGACAGTCCCAGTTGATCTCTCCCGTCTCCGGGTTGAATGCGCCTTGACTTTCGGCTTCTTCTTCATATTCCTCTGGCGTGCGCGGGGGATCTGATTTCGAACCAATCTCCTCTTCCCCGACGATACTTCCATGCGCCGCCGAATCTTGCTGTGTGTTTGCCGCTTGAGCACTTGTGAGCTTCTGCTTTTTCTGTGCTGCAATCTCTTCTATCGTAGGGTAGCTCGATGATTCGTCCTCGATCGCTGGAGGTTGCGCCAAGTCTTTCAATACATCAGCTCAATGCGCCATGATTCCTTGACAAGTCCCTGGAGAGCTTACATCTTGGTTCATCGGCAAAGACATTACTGGTATTATAAAAATAAACAGCCCCGATTGCTGTGCCCCACCTTAGAGCGCTGCTCTTCCAGCTTCGCGACTTGTGTGCGGGTGGTGCGGTGCTGAGGGATCTGCTGAGGGATCTGCGGTAAAGTGCCGGATTGCGGACCTGTGCGGTCGCGGTCCGCAGTATGCGTGAAGGAGCTGCCCGAAACATGAGGAAGGAAATGACTCGAGCAAACCAAAAAGAAATAAAACGACTGCAGCGCCGAGTGTAGGAAAATGTTGGAGAGGGCTGGTCTGGAGTGAGTTTTGTTTCCGAGAAGATCGATTATAGATCGCGAGATTTTGTCAGCAACTTTCTAAATCCGTCCGCCGACGGAGCTTCCCCAGGAAATTCCACGCTTTCACATCTATATCGTTATCGAGACTCAAGACGCCTCAAGCGAATTTTGAGCTTTAACCCACCACATGAGAGGACATGGCCGACGCAGGATTCGTCTGGGATCCGAAGCTATACATTGGGGACGCGCTGGTCCCGCGGCACGATGAAGACAATTACACTTTTATTATCCTCAACTCGCCCATCAGAAATCTCCAGGTCTTTGAGGCTATCATGAACCATGGTACGCCCCGCCGCAAACCCTCTACGAAAGAACGCTGCTGAGATTGATTTAAAGCCTCGTACATTATATGCGCTGATGGAGGTGCCAATAGGTTAAAGGAAGCAGCGGAAGAAAATCCAGGCGTATTCCTTCCTGTATGGTCTTGTGTCTATGCTTCCTGAGGAAGATACTGACCCGTCTACAGCTTCCGGACCTTATACATGGAGACCTAGATTCCATAACAGAGGAGACCAGAGCGTACTTCGAGTCGCGCGGCGTTGAGGTCATCGAAGATGACGACAAGTACTCGACTGATTTTACCAAATGCCTACGATTCTTGAACAGAAGGGCGAAGAAAAGGGTCCAGGAGGAGGGGTTTGCTTTGGAGGATGTGGTCGCGTGGGGCAGCCTGGAGGGCAGGGTTGACCAAGCCCTGTCCCAGATCCACCATCTATACATGGCTTTGCATGACCCCGAGCTGCAGTGCATCGGCAAGATCTACCTCATAACTCCGCAAAACATCTCTTTCCTCATATTTAAAGGTCGCAACAAGATATACACGCCATTGACGGACTCTGGTCTCGCCGAGAATATCGGTATTATCCCTGTGGGTAAGCCTGCCGTTATCAGCACCAAGGGCTTGGAGTGGGACGTCAAGGATTGGCAGACCAGTTTTGGCCGCCAAATCAGCACTAGCAATCACATCAAGAGCGATGTCGTCGAAATTGAGACAAACGAGACTATTCTTGTCACAATCGAGTTGGCTCGCAAGGATAACTAAGTTATAGGCTCATATGAGAGTGGGAGCATCATATATCTCCTTCAGGGAGAGCAGGATTGGGAGTTGATGCGATGGTGTTCGGCGGTAAGTCCAGCACGCAGCTCCTCAGAAGGGCTCGGTCGGAGGCTCATACGTCTGGATCAGTTTCTCCTTGCTCTTTTAGAGAAAGGCTGTCTGATATAGCATGGGGGAAGGCGTTACGAACCATTAGAGATCTTTGGATATTCAGAAGGTGGCAAGGAGGCTTCATCATACGCCCCAATCTGTGTTGGAATCTCGATTTTGAGCTGTACCGGCGATCATATTCGTTTGATACCTTTCGCAACAGTATGCCAATGCTTCATACAATGCGTTGTGCACTCATTGAGTTAGAGGCCGTTGAAGGCGGTGTGTAATTAGCGTCGAGGAATTCCCCGGCCTTTGGATGACGAGGGGCGGGTGAAGATATTAGAAGCACATACCTTATTGCTATAGCACCAGACGTCTCAGATGGACAGTCCTCTACTCAATTGAAGAACTCTGTAGCATTGAATACGGAATTCGAAAGATTCCCCAGTCAGCTAACAATGGCAACCGTCCGGCATGCCAATCGCACGGGTACACCTCCGTGGCCCCTCTGACCAGATCCTTAGCTGAACCATCCTCCTTTGCAGACGTTCCCGTAATCCTGGACCTAATCCGCGAACTGGCCATTTACGAAAAAGAGCTCTCCTCTGTGGAAGCCACCGAAAGCTCCCTCCTCGCCACGCTCTCCTTCGCCGATGACCCCGCACCGCGAGGTTACGCAAAGACGTTGCTGATTACAGACCCCGATGGCACAGTGGCCGGGATGGCATTATACTTCAACAACTACAGCACGTGGAAGGCGGCACCCGGGATTTACCTTGAAGACCTCTTCGTGCGGGAGGGATACCGGAAGAAGGGCTACGGCAAGAGGTTACTGAGGGAGTTGGCGAAGGAGGTGCAGCGCATAAATGGCGGCAGGCTCGAGTGGAGCGTGCTGAGATGGAATGAGCCGAGTATTAAGTTTTATGAGGGATTGGGAGCGAGGATGATGAGTGAGTGGGCTGGGATGAGGGTCGACGGAGATGGACTGGCGAAATTGGCGCAGTCTGATTAGGGTGACAGTGTGCTATACACCGGGTGCTCGAATGCATAGAAGGTGTGAGCGATATATGAAAAGGCTCGCGATAGATTTATTTCACTAGAAGCACGCATAGGATTGGGGTTGGATCCGGCCATGTCACCACTTGAAGCGAACGGGTCGTCTTCGACAGATAAAACTGTATTATATGGCTAGCCAGGGGCTCCGGAAGCGCGGCTTGCTTCCAATTCTCTCTTCAACCAACCACAGAAGCTCTCAAAGAGCACAGGATCGTGACCTTTGAGCCATCTAACAGTGATCTCGAGGCTAGACGGGCTGACTTTCTCCACCACCTGTATTTTCACTCCAAGCTGAGCCTCTTCATCCACATCCATGTACTTGTCTTTAGCCTCCGTGCCCTCCATCTCACGCCTTTTCCGATTACGTCTGGCAGCCCTTGACCATTCATTGCCTTTGGCAAAACAAACCCCAGTTTTGATGCTCGGCCGCCACTGCCATTGGACATCCAACCTGCCCATCGCTGAATTTATATACTCGCTTATAACGTCAGGGGTGTTTGCTGCATGAGATGGAGGGTGAAATGAGAAGATGGACGGAAACGGAAGCAGTGTCTTCGGAAGAGAAGATATATTGCGCGCCGCGTTCTAAACCCTTCAATCAGTGTTTCTGCCTGCTCCGGGGGGTGAAAAGGGCATACTGGTGTTGGCCGCTTGTCTTCCCAACTCCAAGCCACCGCCCATCTTCGTGTTTTCCCTCCTTGCATGAATTCAGTGACCGCCCAATTATCGCACCCGGCGTCTCTTATCCGCTTGATTATGGTTGATACGCTCGAGAGTTTGCCTAGCATACTAGTGTACCACTGCACACGATCACGAAGAACAAGAGACTCATCCAATATCCGGGTAACGAATGTTTCTTCTCCCCCTTGCGTACACATCTCGACGGGGGCTCCAGTACAAGCCTTGACCGTCAGTCAATGACCTGTTTGATATCAAGAAGGGAAGACGCTTACAGAGAGTGGTGGCCTCTGCTTCTGCTTGGCAAGCCTGAGCATCTCTTCTTCGGATTCGTAGAATGGTGGGTTGCACATGGTAAAGTCGATCCTATCACGGTTGATGGAAAAGCACTGACAAGCCCGAAAAGCAAGCATACCTGTCAATTCCAACAGCGTCAAGCGGGATTAGGCTGCTCTGTGGACTGGTCTGCAGGACCCTAATACGGAATGTCAGGTTGTTTCGTGAGATATTCCCTCTTGCAAATTCCACAGCTTTATCATCAATATCTATTGTTGTTAGACCAAGCAGGAATTGCATAGGGATAGACACATACCTGTACCAATGAACTTCCATCGTGGTCTCTGTGAGCAACCCAACAGTGGGTATATACAGCTAGATCCAATGCCACTGAGAACGTCAGCCTGTTCCCTGCAGAAAAGAACAACTGGTATGACTAACATGTCTAGGCCGGTCACGTCTCTGTCGGGGTCATATGTATCGGTATATTCATCGCTAGTAGTATCCAGTAGGTCTTGGACCCAAAGGATATAATTGAATCTAGCACAGGCGTTAGGACTGAGACGACTACTGATTCTCGGTCGAGAACACATACCGGTTTGGGACCTGTATCTTGTCAGCAAATGCTTTCCAATTGATGTATAAGCCTTACTGGAGGGCACAGTCGGTCATCCGGCAGATCGATTTCGATGTTGAAGTCCTTTTTCAGAAGTGCTTTCGTCAAAGCCCTAGCTGCGTCAGCGCAGATAGGGTCCGGAACTAGCATTGACTTCATACTTGACAGCCTTTGGATCACTAAAGTCGAGCTGGCCGTTGGGTTTTAGACTGTCAAAAAAGTTAAGCTCGCTTTATCCATGGAAAGATCATCTTCATAGACTTACCGCTTTGCAAACTCGCTGTCGGTCAACGCCAGTACTGCAAAATCTACTTCATTCCTGTAGATGTTCCTCGCTGTATCCATCCTGTGGACAGCTAGTTGCGACTGCAGATGTTGTCATACTACGAGGAACCAGTGTGAGCCAACGCACGACGTAAGAAGGTAGAGGTATCTCGATGGCCTCACTGGTTTCTGAGCCAGCAGGTTTCTTGAGAAGGAAAGCCTTTAACAATTGGCAGAAGAGGGTAAGAGAAAATACAAGACGAGGAGAGACACCTACAGACAAGCTCTTGATCCGAACATTCATCCTCCCATTATTCTACGTTGTTGTCCGCAGTCTACAGGTAATCGTTGAAGTACTCGAGTAAAGTACGTTAGATGCGCTTCGTTTATGCGGGGGTGTTTCCGTAGCAGACACAGTTAAAGGCCCTAACTGACAGAGGCTAGCGACGGCAGCTAAAGAATCCTTCCCGTCCGTTAGTCCTCGCTTTACTTTAGGTAGGCGTACCTGTAGATCCAGTTAAGCCCCTCGATATCTGTCATCACTTTTCATGATGGCCCCTTTCAAATTCCCACCAACTGCTTTCGGGGTGATCAAAGCTCCGAAAACGGGCTTTCACCATACCTTATTCAACGTGCGAGGAGGCAATGGAATCGGTAGCAGAACACTGGCGTGACTGCATATAAATAATCTACTACCTTATATTGGAGGTGCCGTTTTCTGTCCACAATTGCTATAAGTCTGCTTGTATGGTTTTTATTCAGCCAGTTCCGTCGCTCTGAAACTTCTTCAAACAACCACGTTGTTTCTTTATTCGTAGAGCCCAGATCCTTCCAGCAAACTGTGCCTTACGAGTGACAAGCAGGGCTCTACTACTTCTCCACCAGCGCGAACTTCGGTTCCTCATCGTCACGGAATCCATCATGAACATCACGAAGCGTACCGTCTACTTCGGATATGGTTCCAACTTGTGGATGGAGCAAATGGCCCAGCGATGTCCTGAAAGTCACTATGAAGGTATTGCTATATTACGCGATTGGAAGTGGATCATCAATGCAAGAGGATATGCAAATATCATACGGAGCCCTGGGGACATGGTCTATGGCCTCTCATACAGCTTAAGCGCAACAGATGAGAGCAACCTGGACTGCAACGAAGGTGTTCCCATAGCCTACGTCAAAGACATGCTCACAGTCGACTTCTATCCAGACATGGCAAATCAGACCACAAAGTCAGCGCCGGTTGCACAGGAGGGATCCGGGTCCATGAAGCAGCTGGTCTATGTTGACTTCAAACGAGTCACTCCGGACGAACCACAGACGGAGTACATTTACAGAATCAACATGGGCATCAAAGATGCTTTGTCAAAAGGTGTACCGCAAGGGTACATAGACGAGTACCTCAGACCGTACATACCGAAGCAAAATGAGGAGCTGCTGCCACAGGTCGCCAGTCCTAGAGTTGCACCTTATGACAAAACAGAAGGCAATATGGGACAGATAAGCATCTGAGGTCTTCCGGAGTCTTCAAGGTCATGAGGGATGGGCTTGTATCAGATAAACAATGGTTATCTTATAAGCTCGTATGCGAACCAAGCCATCTAATATACAATGTGTCCATAGTCATAAGTCTCTGACTCCTAATCGTCCATGCGTGTTTTACTCAAACATACCACCCAAAACTCCCATCAAATTCATAAGTCTCCGGGTCCTCGCTCCTGTGCAGCTCAGCTGCTTTTGGGACACTTCCAGATGTATAATAACTCAGTAACGCCTCCATATCTTCCTCTCTCATATCACAAAGCTCTTCAAGGCTCCAGGTCTCGCATACTTTGGACATCCTAGTCAGTCGTCAGTTTGATCCATGATTACAAAGGGTGCAGATGCATACCATTGCATGCGCTTCGGGCCCTCTGCTTGAGTGGGAGCGACCTTCCGTAGCCTCCGCCTTAACAGCCCAACCTTCTGAATTGCTGCTCCCGTATTGGAGGGTAAGCTTGCGGCGATCTTCCTCCTTACAATATTCGCCAGTTTTGGCCCATTTCCATTTGTGCTGACTATGATCTGCAACGGCCCATCTCTGTGTACGCTGCCGAAGTAGAAGTCGCATTCTGACGGGACATCTGCGATATTCGCTGGTATACGCCTTTCCTTGCAGAGCGTATAGATTTGTGTGGACGCCTCCGGATCATCCACCGCACTCAGGACCATGTCGACGCCATCAAGATCCGAAGGTTCGAATACCCGGTCCACGTAGTCAACCTGCTTTGCATCGATCCGATATGCTACTTCTTTATTTAAACCCTCCCGTGGGGACACAACAGTCACTTTGGCATCTGCATTCAGAACGTTGAGGATCCGCCCTGCTGCGACCTTTTGGCATTGTTAACGAACCATTCCGCGGGAATGGAAGCACCAGACAGACCTCTCCACCGCCAACTACTAGAACCCTTTTTCCACGGGCTTGCCATGCAACAATCAATGAGCCGCCCCCTTGAACCTGGGGAAACTCCTCAGGCATTTTGTTGTAGGCGACGCTCATGCAAGGGAAGAATGTGTAAAGGTGAAGAATTTCTGCCCGACAGAAGACTGCGTCATTATCATAAGCGAATCAATTGATGGTAGCTCGGTTCATGAATGGCGACTGGCAGGCGTGCAACAGTCCCGGGAACGCGGATGCGAAGCAAAGGACATATTCTTCTTTCCCTAGCCACGAGTGTCTGACAGGAGAGATATATCTTTCTCTATCTCCAGCCAGTCCGACTTTCAGATGATGTGTGAAGCAGCTTTATGTATCATGCATGGATAGCTTCGGATTTAGCCTTGGTTTACGCAGCCTTGCGATGAGATTCCTTGGCACATCGCGTCCCGGAAGTTGCGAGCCTAACCTAAAACCTCCCCGCCGTCGCAGCCGTTATTTCGATCCTCACAACAACAACTTGGCCTGCCCCACGGCGGCCATTTCCCCTTCAGCATGGCCCGTCGCACACTTGGCGGGGGAAGAGTGTTGGGGGGTGGAGACTCCCTTTCGCCGGCTGTGGCTGCACAACACAAACGCAATGCAAGCTTACTATCACCCTCGGAGAGCTCGATCTCTCTTGACTCCCAGGCTTCCACTTCACATACTTCTACGGAGGAGCCGGATCTGGCCTCGAGAGTCTCATTACCGACTGCAGAAGCTTCCTCCGTCGCAACGGCATCAGCAAGACTGGTTTGCCCAATATGTAACGAGGAAATGGTACGTCTCTTTGCGGAAGGGATAAGGCCTCAGCTAATGTGCAGCAGGTGACTCTATTGCAGCTGAATAGGTTCGGATTGTTCTATATACTTGAAATGATAAGCATACTTATGTTATTACAGGCATCTTGATGATGCGCATCAGAATCTGGAAGAGGTGGAGCAGGACGAAGTCAAAAACTGGTTCCGGACGCAGATGGTCAAGGCTAAGCGCTTTCAGCCGCTGGCTGTATTGAACCAAAAATTCAAAGGCCTCGATGTTTTTGAGCCGAACGATGCACCAGTGCCACCGGCGGCTATTTCAAATGGGCGATCCACCCCGGAATTGGTGCGGGCTCCTGATGAGTTTGTGACAAGGGAGCATTGGCAGAGGTCTACTGGTCGGGACTCATGCTCGGATCCCATGTGTGATAAGAGACTTGGACCATTAAATGGAAACATCAACTGCAGGAAGTGTGGGAAATTGTTCTGCGAAGACCACACTATGTATCAGATGAAGCTTTCAAGATCCGCACAGCACGAGCCAGTACGGGGAGTCTGGTGTAGGGTCTGTGAGACATGCTACAAATCAAGAGAGGGCTATAACGATCATGATGGTCCGTATCTGCTGTACAAATCAGAGGGTGTAACTGACGTGCTCAGGATTCGAGAGAGACCACACGCAAGAGTTCAGCTCAATGCGGAGAAAGACCGTGGATAAAGCCTATCTCGAGGTCTCGAGACTAGAAAAGCGGTTGACTAAATTAACACAACTATTAACAGACCCGGCACTATTGGATCAGGCCTCTGGAAGTTACTGGCCGCTTGCCGCTGCTAAGAACCAGAGGAAATCGCTGGAGCAATCTGTGGTCACATGGGAAGACGATGCTAGTGTTTCCCATTGCCCATTCTGCAAGCAGGAATTCTCAAATTACACTTTTCGGAGACACCACTGTAGACTTTGTGGCCGGGTCGTTTGTGGTGATCCACAAACAGGTTGCTCAAGTGAGGTGGGCTTGAACGTAGCTGCCAGTAAGTATGCAAGCTCCAGGTCTGCGCTCCTCGTCTGACAGTTAGCAGTGACGAGAAACATGTCAGAAAAGGCTGCATCTCAGCTGAGCGTCGATGTACGCATGTGCAAAGACTGCAAGCACACCATTTTCAGCAAACGTGACTTTGCCTCTGAAATTGCCCATAAACTAGCAGATGTCCGAGCATATGAGAACCTTGTTCAATTCGAGCGAGGTATACGGCAAATGCTACCTATATTTCATCGACTCTTAACAATTTTGCAGTACGTCATGCAGTCTTGCATAATGAATATTGCTTTCCACTAACATTATATGTACTACCAGAGATCCAGACAAACCGCCGACGCAAGCTGAGCTTGCCGAGGCATCAAAAATACGCAGGCGCCTTATTGATGCCTTCGGTCAATACGATACGGCTGCACGGCGGATACGTGATCTTCCCACTCGCTCTCCCACACAACAGAAACTTCAAAAAGCGATATATCAACAAGCGACCAGCTTCCTTCACTTACATATGTTACCGCTGAAAACACTCCCCAAGATACTCAAACACGCTACTCCGGCAGCGGGCACGTCATCTCCACTTTCTCGAGGCCCACTCGCTGCCATTCGCTCCGCTTCTTCGCCTGCAGGTGACTCGAGTAGTGTCACCAGCGGAACGTCTATAGAAGCCATGGAAGCGGAAGAGAGGGAGTTGCGTGAGCGGCTGATCTTACTAGAGGAACAAAAGTTCTTGGTCAGCGAAATGCTTGCCGAGGCAAACAAACATCGGCGATGGGACGAGGCGGGTGCATTACAGAGCAACATACGAGATCTCGAAAAGGAGATTGATGACCTGAAAGGCAAGGTCGAAGGACTAGATTTCAGGAGTGCTTATATGGGCGGTTTGACTTAGGACTGCGTGCCTTCTCTTATATGTGATACCTTGCTGCGACTTGCGATGGCTAATGAGGCGTTCGGTGGCTCAAGGCTTTGGAGCCTGCTTTTGGAATCATCTTAAACGCGCGCATTTGCTGGTGTCGGCGTTACTGGGAAAGGCTTTCTTCCACTGCTGGGTCGTCGTGACAAGTGGTATGTTGACCATGACTTTATATATTGTAACATTGCCTCTTCTATTGAGGAAGTATACCTAGCAGAAGATAGGGGTTGGCCTTCACTGTGCTAGACATGGTGGTAGTGAAGCTCTTGCGGATTTCGACCCCTAGCGGCATGAGCATGCGGCTGCCTTAGTGTGCAGACCTGGTAGTCCTGGTTCATCAAAGTTTATCGAAAATAAACTACTGGTATGGTCACGTCAACGTGGTCACATGTTGTACATCATGTGAATAAGTGGATGTTGCGTATCACTAGTTTTGTTCATCCGTTATCCCATTTCCCTTTTCGACCGCTAAAATCGTATCTGATTTCCAAACTCCCAAGCTTTCCAGCATTCACCAACGCTCAATTCTTCTTCCCTAGCAACTCTTCAATCTCCCTACACACCGCCTTTGTAACCTCCTTGGTCGTGTTCTTTCCGCCCAGGTCTGGTGTCCTGATACCCTTCTCCGTCACCCGCTCCACGCATTCCAGCAACGCATCTCCTGCCCTCTCCTCACCGAGCCACTTGATCATCTCAACCACCGTCCAGAAGGTAGCCACGGGATTGGCAATTCCTTTGCCTGTGATATCAAACGCACTGCCATGGATCGGCTCAAACATGCTCGGGTTCTGCCTCGTTGGATCCAGGTTGCTCGTGGGCGCAATGCCGATACTGCCGGCCAACGAGGCCGCCAGATCTGACAAGATATCCGCATGCAGATTCGTCGCGACGATGGTATCCAACGTCTGCGGCTGGAGCACCATGCGCGTGGTCATGGCGTCAACCAGCATCTTATCGACCTGCACATCCGGGTACTCCTTCGCCAGCGACGCAGCCACCTCATCCCAGAGGACCATGCCGTTGCGCTGAGCATTGCTCTTAGTGACGACGGTGAGCTTCTTGCGGGGCCTGTTCTGGGCGGTCTCGAACGCGAACCGCATGAGGCGCTCGACGCCATGGCGCGTGAAGATGGCGACCTCGGTGGCGACCTCCCACGGCGTGTTGACGTGGCTTCGTCCGCCCTGCCCGGCGTATTCCCCTTCGCTGTTTTCTCGTATGATCACCCAGTCCAGATCGCCGGGGGCGCAGGCGCGGAGTGGAGAGGTGGTACCGCGGATGATCTTGGTCGGTCGCACGTTGGCGTATTGTTGTAGGTTTTGACAGATGTGCAGCCGGAGGCCCCAGAGTGAGATGTGGTCCGGAACGTCTACAAAGATTGGATCTGTCAGTTTCTTGTGTCCGTACGTCCTCGACCGGCTCAGATGCACCTAGGAAATCAGAGGCAGGGGCATGGGCGGCACTCACCAGGCGCACCAACAGCTCCGAACAGGATCGCATCGTATTTCTTCAGCGTATCTAGCGCATCCTCGGGGACATACTTCCCATGCTTCTTATAGTAGGCGCTGCTCCAGTCGAAATGGTCGAATTGGAAGTCGAACGTTTTCAGTGTCGCCGCAAGGGTCTTCAGCACCTGGATGCCCGCTTCGACGACCTCGGGGCCTATACCGTCGGCGGGGATAGACGCGATTTTGTAGACGGGCTTGGTGCTGCTAGGGGACATGATGCAAGATGGTACAATTCAATGGGCCTAAGGGTATCTAATGAAGAAAAAGTGCAAGCAGGTAAGATATATGGACCGTCTATATACGTTTATTCTCATACGGGGCCCGAAGGGACGCCACAGCGGTAGATCGATCTGCCGGAAAGCTTCCCCACACCAGGGTTTGTCTGTCCATCTCCAGTAGCGGGGCTGCCGACGCTAGAGGAATAGCTTGAATTCGCCGAAGATCTCCGTGCTTTTTCTTGATGGTCTACCAGCTCAGTAGGATACCTGACGATATACTTCCAACCTCCGTCTTCACTAAGGCTGGAAGGATTGTTCAGTTTGGAGAAGACGAATTGAATGGGCCTTCCGAGGGCTGCTGCGGTCGTACGGGTGAAAAGGGGCCGAGCTAAGAAAATAAGCTTCTGCCGAGTTAATCTCACTCGGCAAATGGTTAATCCTAGCTGCAGCCTCGGATGCATCATCATTATATTTCCCTTCCAGAAGAGCTCCAACCTCGAACCATAGCTCCAGTCCGCCAAACTCCTACCTCCTCCACCGCTCCCCCCTACCTACCACGACCTCTCCCACATCAACTCACCGCCCACGCCCCATGTCCGGCTCAACATCCGCCTTCTCGCGGTTCCGACGATACGCCGGCAGTCCACGGGACGCGCTGCTGCTGCTGGGCACCGTCGCGACGTGGCTGCCGCTGGCCATCTTCTTCCGGAACCACGTGGCGCAGGTGATGACGGTGACGGGGCCGAGCATGGCGCCGCTGCTGAGCCCGGAGTACAGCAATGCCCGCAAGCGCGATGTTGTTTTCGCCCGCATGTGGGAGCCTGCGAAGGGCTTAAGGAGGGGCATGGTTGTTAGTTTCTGGTCGGTCTTGTCTTTTCCCCATGGGCTGGCTTTGGGAGTCTCGGTGCTGTTGATGTGTGAGGATGAGAAGAGCTGATAAGGCTGGGGATAGGACGCCCCATGATCCGGAGCGCATGGCGCTGAAGCGCGTTGTTGCCCTCGAGGGAGACGTCGTGCATACGCGGGCCCCTTACCCCTTCCCTACCGCCGAGGTTCCCGCTGGACATGTCTGGCTCGAAGGGGAGGACAGGGTACACTCGATAGACAGCAACACATACGGGCCGGTGAGTTGGCGGACAAGTCGATGTCTTACGATGAACGCTGTCCCTGCTGATACTGTCCAGGTCTCGAAAAGCCTTATCACGGGTCGTGTCACTCATATTTTGTGGCCCTTTACCAGAGCAGGCGAGATCCCCTGGCAGGGGTGGAAGAGCAAAACTAAGGTCATAAAGAGAATCAATGACGAAGATTGGACTGATTGAAGCTTGATTATGTTTCATTAAGGCACCTATGCTGATTTGGATCAACCGGATTCTACCGAGACCATCCAGTGAGCCTGCCAAAGACCCGCTCTTTATGCACAAACGAATTCGGATCGCTCCAGAAGTCCACCAATGGTATACAATGAGGGAGAAAGATAGAAAAATCAAGATGCAGAAAACGCTCAACTGGGCACAACGCGGATTTCTTCATCCTGCTGCAGCCGTTCAATCTCCATGGCGATGCTCAGCACCCACCGATCTCGCTCCGCTCTACTCCGAGCCTTGAGCACGATGGACCGTCCGGTTACTCCAAGCCTGGATACCCTACGCAGGCGCATCCTCTGTCCTCCTGCGGCCCTTTCTTCGTCGGTGCGTAAAAGCGACTTTTTCATGTTGTGCCACAGCACAAAGCAACACATCGTGTCTTCATCTTGCGACGTCCAGTTGTCCTCGAGGTAGATTCGAGGAAGGCCAGTGTGGCTGGGCTTGTTGCTATCGAAAGTTTGATTGCGATACAGCAGGTCCTTTTCCGTGATAAGGCCGCTGTAAATGTAGCAGTCCTTAAGATCAATGTGGCTGTGGCGCTCATGGTGTGCTGAGGGCAGTACTTTGCCGGTATGGCTCCGCAGAGAATTTTGGAAGAGAATCAGCTGTCCATGGCAAAGAATCACACTATAACGGGTGAATGTTGAGTGATATCGAGGTTTCTGGAAGAGCGTCCCTGACATCTGCTT
Organism: Symbiotaphrina buchneri; assembly: GCA_001599915.1. NCBI lineage: Eukaryota > Fungi > Ascomycota > Symbiotaphrinales > Symbiotaphrinaceae > Symbiotaphrina > Symbiotaphrina buchneri. Next base: position 639,776 of record BCIG01000005.1, on the reverse strand, counting down.
TGGTTAGCTTGAGGCCACAGGTGCTTCTTGGAGCCCTTACAGTTACAGATCGGCAACATGATATACCGCACATGTGCCAGAGCTCAGGAGACGCGACTGATTTCGTCACCTCCCACTTTTGGGCGTATTGACCTATAAGAGCTTCCATCTCTTCATCTATTCTCATTTCCTGCAGGTTCGCTTTGCGGACGCTCTTGAGGAGCTGCATGTCAGCATGAACCCTCGCTTTCCAGTGTTTCGCAAGTTCCCGGAGACACTTCATCCATTCACGCTTTGTCATCTTGTTGAATGCCTACCAGACGAAGATCAGCCTCTTGCAAAAGTCGATAGACCGACTGTTATTCTTACCTGGAGCCTGACAACCAAGCCATTCTTTATAACAAGCTCAAATGTTCTGTCATCATCCACCTCCGTGGTCACACCATCATCATCCTGGCCGCCAGGGACTTCTTCCATGAAATCTACATCTGAGCCTTCGTCGATGTTGGCATCTGCTGGAGTACTTCCACGAGCCATCGACCTAATTTTGGAGACGTCACACAGGTTGATATATCCATCGCTGTCAAGCAGAGTGTTGATCTTCCGCTGCACTTCGGCGAAAGCCTCTGTGTCATGTTGTTCCCTGATTTCATCAGCTGCACCAAGCCATGAAATCTGACCATTCTCCAGTGGGTAGGGATTCAGGCCATATATGATGGGGATTTTCTCCGCAATCTGATCAGCAGTCGGTATCCTTGAGTCAGTCGTCATAGGAAGCTTAGGCGGCGGAGGAGGGTGTGCTTTCGTCGGTCTAGAAAAGCATAAGAACTGATTGTGCGAGGAGAAATATAGACGCTTATAGAACAGCTTTCCAAATTTCTGATCGGTACCTCTTTGAGATGTGAGCCGGATGAGAAAGCCTTCAACCGGCGGAGGCTCCGTGAGCGCTGGACCGCCCGGTACACGCATGGTCGTCGGATAATGCTGCTTCGGTCGTAACTCCAGTTCGTGAGATCTCTGCATTGCGATTGTGCCATACATCTTCCGTTCATTTTGTCCATGCACCCATTCGAGACGATCATACCGCTTCCACGCGAGGCCCATTTGGTGGTGCTTTGTCCAGTTGTCCAGCACTTCAGCCCATTCCGGATTGCTCTTGAGCACCTCCATAGATCTTCGTATTATGTTGTTCGCTACCGCCCGTTCCTCCTCCAAGGTTTTTGCGAATGCTTCGTCCCTTTCAGAAGCTTGCGCTTCATCAATGGAGGCCTCCAGCTGTTCGAAAGGATTGTCCAGCCTGAGGCTCACATCCAGATCCGGCACATTGATCTGCAAGGTTGAAACCCGCTTCCATCCAAGTATTTTGCTTAGGAAGGTGTACCATTCCACGGAATGAGCTGCAGATCTTGGACGCATAATGTAGATCATACGACCCTTCTTCCACGGCACCCATGTCACAAGGGTTTTATCTAAAGCCGAGAACATGTTCACTTTCGTCTTCTTGTACGAAAGCGGAATTTCGTACTTGTAACGCCGCTTTGCTTGGGTACCTTGCACGTCTGGGATGACCTGACGCCCACTTATTAGCGAAGACAACTTCAAAACAGCCAGTTTGAGCACGGTCGCTTACTCTCGTCTGATATAACTGTAAAGAGAATTCCGCATCTTCAGTAGCGCTTGCCCTGCATACCACGACGAATTCCTGCCATTTTTCCACTGCGGTAGAATCGATATGACTGCTGTGGTTTTCTTCAAAATCATCGGGAAGATCCTGGCGAGTTGTCTCCACCATAACCAACATTTTCTCCATCTTCAAGATCTCTCCCTGACGCATTTTGCCACGCCGTATATGATGAAGCATTTGACGACGGCCCATCTGACTTAGATGGACCTTCATCTGCTGCTCCTTTTGCTTGGCCTCCGCTGGTAGATTGAAACGGACCAGGCCCGAGGACGTCGCTCGATTTTGTTCAGGTCGCCCCTGCTCATCTGCAGCACCATCAAACGTAGCGTTGGCTTCGGACCTGGAGGACTTCCGACGGCTTCTTGCAAGTAAATTGCTCGTACTGCGCTTTTGTGGAGGTTTGACTGGGAGTGTAACCCTGTCCTGAGCCAATCTTTGATTTTCGTCATGCGGAAGAAGGGAGGATCGGGAGTTGACATCATCTAGGACAGCATGTCCTCCTAGACCCTCGATGTCAGATGTCTCAAAAGCCAGATTTCATGAGGATAGTGAGAGTCGCCTACCATCGGACTTAGTCCTCTCTAAATAGCTTTCGACCAACGCCTGGTTACCTAAACCAACACGTCAGCACTCAGAATCTTCCAATATTTGAGGACCTTACCACCTGGTGCTGGAGAGGAAGGCCCATCCAACGTCTCGTTTGCTGTCATAAAAGAGCTTGCTCCTGCGCTTCTGACTGACGTCTTAGACTTTCCTCTGTTGCTCTGTGGTCGCATTCGCAGACCAAAAGAACGAGTTCGTGGAGTCTTCCGTCTCGGCGCATCGGCTGGGGGAGCTCCATCCGTCCCGAGGTCATTCTCTTGTTGGGCTTCCGGCTCGAGTTCTTGCGCCACTGGTATTGATACCGCAGGAGGCTCTTCTAACGTAGCTTCTGCACTGTCACCCTCTTCCTCCTCTTCTATATTTTCAATATCCAATGGTTGGGGGAGGTCCCGTCCAGTCCTATTTTTCGGAGCGTCATCCAGTCCTGTCACCGACCGTCTATAGGAGATATCTTCATCGGTCTTGAATGCAGCCGCTCGTGAGGAATAGTTTAGGTGCAATTGTTCCTTGTACCACGATTTCCGATGACTCTTCAGCCATCCCTCTGGCAGTGGCCCTATAAAGCAGCGGCGGCTGGTGACATGAAGATGCTGAGGGGTGGCATGTTTCTGTAACTCATTAGCTGCTGTAAACAAATCAATCACGGAGAGTCGTACCAGTCTCTGTGCCGTGTATGACTGAGCATCGAGCACTGGTTTGCCGACTGGGGCATCCAGCTGCTCGCCAACCTGGCTGGTTGGGTCCATCGGCCAAGCCAGAACCTACAGACCAACTAAGACTGGACTTGCAGACCCAATGAAAGAATGGCGAATCGTATTATATACAAGCTAAACGCATGATGATCGCTCTCAAGGTGAAAGTACCACAAGAGGAGGGTCTTGATCGCCGATATTGGCTGGCTCTCGTGAGGTGTACTCCGTACAGTCCTGCCTGCGAAGATTGGGATCCAAGATCGATCCTGGCGATGTGCAAGCCACTGATCGATGCGCCTGGTGACGTTGCCGCTAAGCACAAGGCTGGCATGCACTAGCAGTGACTAGCCGTTGCTTGGACCCCTCACCGCTTGGTGGCATCTCCCCACGCCCTTTCCTCCCCTTCAAGCTCCACGTGTGCTATATCCTGCTGAAAACACTCTCCTCTCCATTAATTCTCCTCTCGAGGCTCAATCCAAAATATTCTCAATTGGGCAAGAAGATTTCTGTACACCATCATGGCGGCCACTATTCCACCTGGCGGGACTTACTTCGACACCATGAAGAAGTCCTTCGCCGACGTCCCCATGGACTCCAATGGTGTCGCGACCGACGAATTTCTCGAGGCCTCCGACTCATTGACGGGCCTTTTTGGTATACTAGTACCTTATCAATGTTCACTGTAGGATATTGCCTAACATGTTTTATAGATCTCCTCGGTTCGGCAGCATTTAGACCCGTCAAGTCGGACATGGGAGGCAACATCAAGGTTTGCCCTCTTTCCCTCCTTCCACTGGAGAAGGCCATGGGCTGACAATCTTTCCATAGAAAATCCGTGACCGCCAGCTCGCCTCCCCCGGTACCTCTTCTACCCTCCAATCGCTCGTCAAGAGCGAACTTGCCGAGAAGAAGCACACCGCAACCGAGGGGTTGCTCTGGCTGGTCCGTGGCCTCGACTTCACAGCGCAAGCACTGCGGCAGAACCTGTCGAAATCCGGCGAGGAGCTCTCGGAGAGCTTCCGCGGCGCGTACGGAAATACCCTCAAGCCCCACCATAGCTTCATCGTGAAGCCCATCTTCAGTGCTGCTATGAGCGCGACACCGTACCGGAAGGATTTCTACAAGAAATTGGGAGATGATCAGGCTAAGGTGGAGAAGGAGCTGGGCATCTGGTTGGGCGCGCTAGAAGCAAGAGTCGCGGTGTTGAAGGAATTCATGGCCAGCAAGGAGGCCAAATGGTAGAGACATAGAGATCGGCTAGGACGGAGTATATATTGGGCAAGTGCCAGAGATTTTTAGATGGGGGCTTTCCATTGCAGGCCTCTAGCTTGGGCAACGGTCATTGCATTTGAAGGATGTAACACTTCCTGTTCAATCATGATGGATGTTGCATATCCGAAAGCTCAATCTTCAGTTTTGAAGCTGTTTGCCACTAGTTTGTATCAACCCTTCGATGGCTGACCTCCAAGTCAGCTGCCACTGAATATCGCTCGCCTCGTCATTGCAATGATATCGTTATCCAGTGCTACGTTCACCGACCTCTTATCAAAGCTCGGAGTCGCCAGTCTTCTGCCTCTTCGCACCAGGCTGACCCTCTTCTCCGGGTGGCTCCTGAGGTGGATCGGGCAAGATCTCTGACAACACCTTCTTTTCAGTCTTTTCTTCGGGCGAATCTGCGGCAACGTCTTGTTCTATAGGCGGAAAGACCTTCCTGCACAGAAAGTTAGCCATACCCAGCTAGTGACACAGCTCCAAACGTAGACTTACGGCAACCACCTATCGTAGGCCATTTGATCCTTCTCCATGAACACCACGAAAATGACTCTCTCAATCGCCGACTGGGTACCACTGTCCTCCTTCTCCAACCATCTCCTCACTTCCTTGGTCGCCACCTCGGCCGCAGCACTGCTCGGGTATCCATACACCCCAGTACTTATGGCGCTGAAGGCGATGCTCTTGCACCCATTCTCCTTTGCCAGTTCTAGCGAACGACGGTAACATCCCCTCAACAGCTCAGCCGATTCCTCTACCTCATCTTCGTCGTAGATGGGACCCACGGCGTGGATGACCTTCGAACAAGGGAGATCGTAGGCGTCCGTGATCTTGGCGGAGCCGGTGGGGCAGCCGTTGAGAGTGCGGCATTCTTTCAGGAGTCCAGGACCGGCACGGCGGTGGATAGCTCTGCAAGGGAGATATACTCGTTAGTATCACCCAACATTCAGTAGTTGGTCTCTTCATGCGCGAAGAGTATAGAGACGTGTGCCTGGATCACGTACCCATCTACCCCGCCTCCCCCGAGCAAGCTGCTGTTCGCGGCATTGACGATTGCTCCAACTTGAAGGGTAGTGATGTCCGCTTTGATGAGAGAGATCCTCGCATTCAACGCCCCCGAGGCTTTGTACAGAGCCCCATCGCGAGGTGGCTGCAGGCGGCCGAGCTTGTAGAGGAGGGAAATGGTGGGGATCTCGGTGAGCGGGATGGAAGTCACACTAGGCGGCATCTTTTCGGCTGTTGGTGATGAAAGTCTCGCGCGTCTCAATAAGATAGAGAGGCGTCACGGAGTTACCAGAGGAGTCACGGAGTTACCATGCATGCGCCCGAAGACTGGAAATGAGGGAGTCGCGCTGGAAGAAGGTCACCTGTCGCGTCGGTGGTACCTGGAAGATGGAACCTGGCGGCTCGTAATTCACTGTTATTAACATGATAGGGTACTAAGAGCGCACTCCAGATTATTTTCATAAACGAATTGGGTATCACGGTTAATTCTAATATTCACAAATACTTTGACCTGCTCTAACACTCTATAAACCCTACACGTCTTCTCTAGTACCGTTTTTGAGCTCCAGCTTTTCCCTCCTCTTCTGCTCCCGCAACGCCTTCACCTCCTTTCTCTTCGTCTCCTCCGCCTCAAGGCCAGTCTTCGTTTCCGTGTGCTCTTTGGTGAGCGTCTTTTTGCCTATGAATATGCTGGCAAATACGCTGAGGGCCGCCATGGCCGTATAGAAGATCCAGACATTGCGTAAGCTCTGCGTAAATGCTAGCCTGGCTACTGCCCGTTGCGCCGGAGCAAGCGTCTTGATCAGTTCAACATTAGCCCCAGCCGAGCTGCCAGAAAGAAGTGCAGCGTCGGTGGGTCCAAGAGAAGCAGATAGTATCTCGAAGCGTTGTTTCATTCCATTCTGGAAGATGACGGACCCCACCACCACAGATATGGCAGTGGATAGATTCCGCAGGAAGTAGAATGTGGCGGTCGCGGCGGAAATATCTCGAGGATTGCAGGCACTCTGCATCGCCAAAAGGATTCCTTGGAAGTTAGGTCCTACTCCTATGCCAGTTATGAGTTGAAAGATGACGAGCTTTGCCCAGTTGGCAGTCGGACCGAAGGAGATGTAGAGACCAGAACCCAGCAAGGCGAAGATGACCCCGAAAAAGATGTTTGGCAGGTACTTTCCCGTCTTGCGAATGATGACTCCGGAGAACCCGGAGGTGATTGAAAGACCGAGGACGAACGGTAGGAGGTATACTCCAGACAAAATGGGCGTCGCTCCAAGGACTGCTTGGAAATACAGAGGTAAATAGTACGAGCCCCCAATGAAGACAAAGCCGTGACACATGGACGTCTATCACCATGAGCATACAGAGTGAAAGAAGACTTAGAGGGCCACTTACGATGATGGCCGCAATATTTGAACGGCTGTGAAAGATGCGAAGGGGAATGATAGGATATTTGGCTACTTTCCACTCATTCAAAACAAATATGCAGGCGGCGCACATGCCAAATATTATGAGACAAACGACCGTTGCGGACTTCCAGGGAAAGGTGACGCCACCGAATTCGAGTCCGAGAAGGAACATCAAGACCCCTCCTTGTATTGTTAGAGCACCAGACCAGTCAATAGCTTTCAGACCGGCCAGAAGGGGTGTCGTCGGCGTATGGACGTCGAGGAAAATCAGGAGAACACCGAAGCAGGTCCCGGTGATCGGCAGCTAGTTTTGTGTCAGTTATATGTTGACCCAGTGTCCATCCGTGCGGAGAAATTCACGCAATAGATAGATACAGTGGAAGAAGCGGTCAATACAATGTCGATAAATATATCAATGCAGCAGATCGACGCAGCGAGGCACTTACATTTACCCAAAAAGCCCACCGCCAGGTAACCTTCTCAGTGAAGATACCCCCAAGAACCGGGCCCACCGCACTAGCGATGGCCCAAGTCGCCCCGACGAGCCCAAAATACTGTCCACGACTCCTGCGTGCATATCAGCACAACAACTATCATATAAAGGAAGAGCTCCATACCTCAAGCTAAACAAGTCAGATATCGTGACATTGACCATGATAAGGAGGCCTCCGCCGCCGACTCCCTGGATAGCCCGCCCGGCAATCAACATGCCCGTGCTGACGGACCAGCCACAGATGATACTCCCAACAAAGAAGACCGCATTGGCGGAGAGGAGTATAGGCTTGCGGCCGAAGATGTCGCTGAATTTGCTCCAGACTGGCCCAGCAGCCGCGCTCCCAAGCAGATATGCGCTACCGACCCAAGTGTAGGCCGCGGTCGAACGGAAATGTGCTGCTATCGTTGGCAACGCCGTGGTGACAATCGTTTGGTCTAAAGCTGCAAGGAATACCGCCATCTACTAATGGTCAGCTTTAGGTGCGAGATTTGCAAGCAGGGCCGTTGACATACGCAGAGTGCGAACATGATCACTGCAATTTTGGCCTTGGATCGTTGTGGTTTATCATCCTGCGGTTTCTCTGTCGTTATCGGTTCTGATGCCTCTTCAAGGGTGCCTGAGCTGCTATTCGGCGTTGCTTCAGCCTTTGCTTCATTCTCAAGAGCCTGTGTCTTAGTGTTGCCCGCAGCTCCTGTGTTATTCTTGTCATCTTCAAGCACGCCCTGAGGCTGCTCGACCGCGGGGCCCGCCATGCTAGGAAAAGCACGTGCTTGTTGGGTCCGTACAGGACACGCAAAGGACGAGCGGTTATCACGAGAAGAATGAAAACACGGCCATGAAAAAGTAAAATGGACCTTGCCGAAAGTCTGGGGAGGTGGACCGAAATTTCCCATCTTATCGCTCGCGGCCTTTTGATAAAGCCGAGAGGCAGATAAAGCCGGCTATCGGCACACTAAGGTTCACTTGAAGAAGCGAGATCGGCCGCTGTGACAGAGATTCGGTCTCTGACAGCGGACATGCCAGGCGTCATCATCCGTTTTCTCATGCAGACAAACAAGGAAACCCAAGGTAGTTGTGACATTAGGAGGGTCGAAAGTGCAGAGATCTCATGTTTATACGTTTTCTACGGAGGTGGAGGAGTCTTGGGCTTTATCGGATTCCAGATCTGGGGATTTTCGTAGGTTGAGCCCCTGAAATTATTGGCTCCACGCGGCGTGACTCGGGATGATCCGCAAAGCTTGGCCGCAAAGCCGCGCCGACTTTTATTGGCCGATCATTCAACATCCATCCGTACACTGTACCTTGGCTGATGGATCTGATTTAATCCTTTGGGAAAAAATCACGCTCCGAGGAGCTCAACCGCTTGTTGCAGAGAATATGCTTTTTCATTTCTCTTATGCAACATTTCTAGACAGAAGACTTCCATTTCCATGCCGACGTGACTTGTTCCACACGTTTCCTGTCCATTTCTCCGAGATGACAATTTGGCCTTTAGTAGCACTTATTCAACGTCGATATTGTACAAGGTAGCTAGGCAGCATTGCCGGCCGACAACTCCTGCCTCTTCCGCAGCTGAACCATGAGAGGTGGCTTCTCCCAGACCACAAAGGACCTCTGCTTGTCGGCCCAGTGCTCGCTCACGGCACAAAGCTCGATGTCAAAGTTGAAGAGAAGGCGGGCCAATATCAGGCGCATCTCTGCAAAGGCAAGACTAACACAACATGTATCAGTCTTTGGCCTTGAAAAGGTAATGTCTGCGCTGGTACTTACTTCTTCCCGATACAGTTACGAGGCCCAACGGAGAAAGGTCGCACCACATTCTTGTTGTCTTTGGTGTATCGAGCATCCGGGTCCGTCTTCAGCCAGCGTTCAGGGATAAAGCTCGTTGGTTCCGTGAAGTGTGCGGAAGAGAGATTGGCCGCAAACTGGTAGATGTTGACGATAGTCTTGTTCGTGTCAGAATCTGGCTTTACGTCCAAAGAAAAGCAAGGGACTTACACCTCCGGGCACAACATATCCAGCTATGCATGCTGCGGGGTTTGGAACCACTCTTGGAAGCGCACCAGGAACTGGAGGATACATCCGCAGAGATTCCTCGATAACAGCATTCATGTAGACCAAGCCTTGAACACTGCTGAACGTGATCTGGGATTCCGAGGAGAACGCGGTGCGGATCTCCAAACATAGCTTTCTCATCGCTTCTTTGTTCCTGCAGAGCTGATAAATCGTACCCGTCAGAGAGCTAGCGGTCGTCTCGCTGCCGGCCAGGATAAGCAAAGTAGCATTCGAATGGAACTCCTCGCGGGTCAAACCCTCTTCATTGGTCTTTTGGCGTAAAAGGTGGTGGATGAAGTCCGGTCTATCCGTCTCACGGGCGAGGCGTCGGTCAAGTTTCTCCCTTGCCAAGCGGTGATGGGCTTGACGCTTGCGGATCATTTCTAAGGGAACGAGGTGTGGCAGCAGGAATTTGAGGATGGTGAACTGCCTTGCGACGGAGAAGAAGGCTCCGACCATAAGGCCATCGAAGATCGCGGCGACCCAGGAGTGAGTTTCAGTCTTCTCAAAACATTCAAAGGATTCGCCGAACGCGAGATCCCCGACGATGTCGAAGGTGGTCCAGTTGAGCCAACGTGAGATGTCCACCTTGCCCTTTTCAAGTCCCTGATCCACTTGCTGGCGGAGTTTGGAGATCAGAAGGTCGACATGATGCTGCAGCAGAGGTTCTTGATCTCTCAGAGCCTTATCAGAAAATGCATACGCCAACAACCGACGATACCTCGTATGTGTCGGACCATCTGCTACCAATATACTCGGTACGATATTCCCTTCAACGACGTAGCGCGTCGGATCCTTCTGGAACTGTGCATGAGCCGGCTGGGGACCGTATATGTCACTCCACGCCGCAGGCGAGATGAAAGACAGCTCATTGGGTGCCACCCGTACTACTTCACCATATTGCTTATGCAGTGCAGCAACATAATGAGGAAGTTGACCTTTGAGCGAGGAGATTTCGCGGGGCAGCTTGCTAATAGCGTTCAGTTTAGGTCCAGGGAACTTGCTCAAAGGATGTAGGTAGGCGTTCCAGATCGCTGCTGCGAGCTGATACCTGATGAACTGTATCAATTTTCAGCCTCTCTTTCCACGAGCTCAATGGGTTGTACATCAGTACGTACGGCAAACAGTAATGCACCGCAAAATCCTGAAGCTGACCTTGGTGTCTGCGTGTAAGGAGGTGCTAGACGGAAAGCTATGGCCTGAGTGACCAGTTAGTTGTACGAATAGAGGTCTCGGTGAATTTCAGCACGTACCAGTACCGCGGCCCAAGCTATCGCAACAGTCGACAGATGGAAATGCAAGAGGAGCCAGACCGTGTAGAGCTATTCAATCTCAGCCTTACTGGGTCTCTGCAGGGTGAATACTGACACTCCTTACTGTAAGAGCGGTGTGTAAGAGAAACCAAGCGATTTCGGCAGGCTGCATCGGGATTGGAATCATGCCTGCTTCCAGGTTGGAGCCGTCCCACATCTTGTCGGTCAAAGTGTTCCTAGACGCGGGACACAACTGCTGAGGGAGATAGGATAACAGTTGACACAAGTCAGGCTAACGAGACTCGATGAAGAGCTTGATCCGAACTGCCCTCTTCGACGAGATGGCCCAAGCTGCACATGTACCTGTAAAGGTAGGTTGGCAGTGTGTAGAAAAGCAAGTAACTAAAATGAGAGAAACGAGATGAACCCTCGGCTCAGCAGCAAGCGACACTGCCGTGTGTACGGAGAGGATGTGAATGGTATCACGCTGCCTCTGAACACGAGGTGCAGTAATTATACTCACTAGCAGAGCCATTCACATCAGTGCCAGTGGATCAGTCACAGATCTCCCAGAGTGCATGATACACCATAAAAGATACATCCGTTATATTAGTCAAGAGAACATTCTCCAGCAAGCATTCGCAGAGTCCTTTAACATTCCACATTTATAGACACACGCGGTGAAAAAAGACAGAAGCAACCTCACCAGTCGAATGAAATATTGCCGTCATGTCTTTGATCATTAGCCATTTCGTCCACTGCCATTAACATTTGTCCAATTAAAGCCCTTTTCTCTTCGGACACCAAGATCATGTATGGACCGCCAGAAAGCCTGCCCTATACCTATATGAAATTGACTACTCCTGCACACCCCAAAACCACGGAACGAGTAACCGGTTGAAGCGGCACAGATCCGCCTAGCTATGGCCTCTGGCTTGCTTGACAAGATCCACGTTGGCCTAGCGATCACTGTCTGAGCTGCTGCTTGCACTTCCGCGGCGGCTTCGTCTTCTACTCCGGCTCCTTCCGCTCTTCCTCCTCCGGCGACTATCTCCACCACGGCTACGTCTGTCATCATAGTAGTCATCCTGACTGCCGTAAAGCCCTCCTAGTGCCGCCGAGCTCCCCAAAGGTGGTTGACTCGACCCTCTTCTGCTCCTGCTCTTAGACCGCCTCCGGCTCTTCGAGCGTCTCCGGTCTCCAGACTTGCCGCGCTGTTTTTCCTCAAACTTCCTCATGCCCCACGCCCCGGCCGCAATGTCACCTAGGGTGCCTAGTAAGCCATGGCCGAAGAGCTCGTGGCCGATTAACCCGCCGCCGGTGGCTCCAAGCAGGGTCGTAGCCGTCGAATGCTCCTTCTCTCCACGGTCACGACCGCGGTCTCCGCCTCGTCCAGAGTCAGAGTGCGAGTGATGGCGATGCTTGTGCTTGCTCCGCCTGCTGCTAGAAGACCGGCCGTCATCCTCATAGTCGTAGTTGGCCTGGTCCGGCGGAACATAGCCGGGGCCGAAGCCAGGGCCACTATCATAGGTATTGTAGCTTGGCGGGGGCTGCAGGGAGTTGTTGCTTGAGCCTGGTGGAGGACCATATTGATTGTAGGGAGGGCGATACTGCGTCAGCGGTAGGGAGGTTAGCCTGGCGCACGAGCTTGGATCATAGGGGCTGTTTGAACACCCACCTGCTGCTGCTGAAACTGGTTTGGTGGAATATATGGATTGTGGGAGGGGTGCAAATTCGGTGAGGACGCTTGTGCAGGCATGGCGTATCGCTGCGGGTTGTACGGCGCAGGCTGCCCTTGCGGTCCGGGCGGGGGCGGGGGGTATCCCCCGGAGTTGTGATTCGAGAAGACCGGATCGTAAGACATGAGCGACCGATACTTCTGGGTATGTCAAAGATATAACTTGTCGGTCAAATGATGAAGACGAGGAGAGAGGAAGGAGACGTGTGTGGTGTCCGTGACACGGAGTTGTAGGGAGTTGGTGGGTGGTGTAGAGAGGTGGCAGGGGACCGGTGCTTAAAAGAGAAGGTATCGTAAGCGGGCGAGTGGGCACCACTGTGGCAGGTGATGATGATCCGTACCTTGCCTTACGCCGGGGCAGAATTAAGGTTGCGCGGCCTCAGGCGGTGCATGGCTGATGAGATCACATGCGATACCTTGCCCCATTCACCCCTGCGTCCAGATTCTCAAATATTGTCATTATTACTACCTTAGTCAGCTTTCCTCGGACTTCCTAGGTTAGGTATCTTGGCTTTGAAGAAGTGGGGGCGCAATTGGTGAGAGGTTTTGTAAATCAGCGGCAACACGAAGCGCCTTACTCTAACCTCGGACTGCGGGGAGCAGAGAGTCATCTCGGGCTGTCAGCCTGTGCGCAATCAAGGCTCGCTCGGATCGTCATTCCCAGCCGCTCGGGAAGTTAGGCGAGCCGACGAGGCGGAAAAGCAAATGCGACAGCTACGAGCACCTTAGGGAAATGTCTTCCCGAAGACTACCAAAGGTAATAAACAGCCATGCCCATTGCATCGCCGTATCTTATATGCAATAATGCGCACAGCACGATAGCAAAATCTGCTGTGATGCGCCCCTTGAATAATAGCAACGCCGAAGCCAAGCTGTCCGTCTAGACGTGACGTAACAGAACAGGGTATCTTGTGGAGCCAAGCAAAAAACCAGCCATAGCGCCCTAATCCACGGAAAATGCTTCCGAGTCACCATAAGCAAATGCAGGAGTTGACCTGATAACAGCAAATCAAGCCGATCATGCAGCAAGTACAAGACGATATCGACACCTCAGTTACCTGCCGTTATCCTTCCCCTCTTTCTAGGCACCATCACAGAAACTGCCTTCTTCACCGACGACTCTGAAACGCCAGCTGCAGTCTCATCCTCCCAGACCTGCAGTACTCCACGTCGACGCTTTGATGGTGTTGAAGGGTATTGATCGACGTCGACAACTCCTAGAGCCTCTATTGGCCGCTTCATGGGGGTCTTGCCCTGCATGCTGCCACTCTGCGGCGGCGTAGGCAACATGGAACTTCGGATGGTCCTGCCCCCGGCTTTTGAGGGTGTCTCAGCAGGCAATGCAAGCCTCTTCTTTTTGGGAGTCTGAGGAGAAAGCTCTCCAATAGATCCTTGCACTTCGATTTTGGTCGTTCCGGTTTTGGAGAGCGGAGACCTCTGGTTCTCCTTGCCATCTGCTGTACGGAAATCCTTGTCCATCTGCCTCTTCTGCGACAGGTTGGCTCCCTTTCCATTTGAACGAGTGATATCTTTGAGAATGGAGAGCTTGATCTCGCCTTGTCTCTGCCAGAGATCCTTCCTCCGTTCCTTCAGGTCACTAACCCACGCGTCACAGTCCATATCTACCCAGTAGTCGATGACTTCGTTCCACACACTGTCTGCGGGCTTTGACATGTTGACAAAAATGACTTTCCCCTTTCCTCCAGGTTTTGCATGCACAGCTTTGGCGAACTCCTTCACAAGTACCTTGAGGCCATGCACCTTTAATGATGTGCCCATGATTAACAATACATCCGGGCGAAGCTTCAGATCATGCTCAGTAATCGTTGAAAGCAGGTCTGCTGATGGATGTTCCTCGCCGTAGAGAACAATGTTGGGTCGCAGACTGCCGACGGCCGTGCCGCGTTTACCTCTTCCACGCCGTTCGTCGTCTTTCAATGTGCAAACCTTACACAACGGCGCATTTCCACCCAATAGCGTCAATTCATCCTCGACTTCCCAGTCCGATAGGTTCTGGCAAAGGTTGCAACGGAGGCTGACCAAGTCACCGTGCAATTGAACCACCTCACAACCACCGTCAAGCTCACTACCCGGAGCAACCAGGCCTGTAGGCCTGGGTTTATTAACAACCTTCTTCATGAAGCGGGCCTTATTGCCCTTTCCTTGGGACAACTCAGTAGAGAGACTGTCTCGAGTTTCAAGTCCATCGATATTCTGCGTGTAGCACCTTACTAGGCGGCCGCCATCCCGAAGGGTGCGAATGAATTTATGAGTGGGTGTAGTGTGAATGACCTCCTCTCGAATCTTCCTGCGTAATGACGCAATGAAAGTATAGAACACGGAGGCGCTGACAGGGTCGGACCAGATGGAGTCGAAGAGATCTTTGCCCTTGACATGCGATGGTAGCGATGTCCGCTTTGCTGCAGTCTGAGAGTCCTTCAAGATGGCAGGTGAGGATGCACTTTTGCGTAGTCGCCCATTGGATGCCCTTGGGGCTGTGTTTGCAGCATTGTCATATTGAGATTGTATTAAAGAATAGAGGCCGTTCTCTGACCGGAAGTCCTGCACGGAGGCGATAAGCAATTGGGTCTCATGAAAGCTTGGAGGGGTTTAAAGCTCACTGGAATTCCAGTGTTGGTGCTGATGCCAGCACCCGTAACTACGACCACCTTCTTGGATTTTGATAGTAGATCTGCGATATCCTGCAACTGCCGCTTGTCACTGGTGCTTACGCAGATGGTAGGCATATCGTGGATGATAGCTGAGGTCCAGCGGCAGCATGGAAGTATGCAATTGGAGAAGAGGGAGGGACGTGCAAGGATCTGATCGAAGAGCTGGCCGGGTACATTTAGGAACCATGGAGTGACTGACTGACTCGAACTGGTGCACGTGGAAAGAGTCACCAGCTGAAGGTATATGATACGCACATATAATTGCCTGCAGTTAAGGTAGGTACGAGTGACGCTCAGCTATTCAGACACGGGCCGCGTGAAGTTCGCGTTCATGGCGCACGAAGCGAACGCGTTCTTACGCGCCGAAGACAGGGGTAAAGGGGGGAACTCGGTAAAGGGCATTCTGAAAGCACCATGTTGCACCTCAGATCTTCTGCTACATCCAATATTATAAGGTACCTTAGATAGTGGTATTCACGAATGATTGACTAAATTTTTGTCACCTCAGTTGTGCTATAAATACAACAGCAATTATCAGGCTCCCATCCGTATGTCATGCAGCAGCTGTTAAATATGTCGTGGCAAGATATGCATGCTACACAGATAGCTGGTTCAATGCTAGACTACCACGTACCAGGGTACGGTAGCCCGAACGTGGTAGCGGCGTATCCAAGTTGGCATCAATACCAACATGTCGTGATAGCTGGTACTCGTGAAAGGGATATTATCATATCCAACAGCGGGAAGTCTTGTTCGCCGCGCTCGTCAATCAACGCCTTCAACCTTCCTAAGGAAATCTCGAACCCGGCTCATGTCTGCCATCTCTCCAGCCTCGCTTTCGACCGCCTGAACCAGTCCCTCTAGTAGCTGATCAATCTTGTCCTCGGGCGTGCCAGTGCACAGGGCAATAACTTTTCGATAGCGTTCCTCAAGTTCTTGGCTCCTGCTCTTCAATTGAGTCGAATATTGTCTCAACGAGGCGTTGGCAGCCTCGTAGGCATGAAGACGGAGCCGAAGCACCGTTGCCATTGGCAGAGAGGAAAGAGCGGAGTATTGCTTTGGTGATAGATCGGACAGAGAAGTGACAGCCTTCTCAGAAGGTAGCGCTTCAAGTGCAGCTTCTGTAACAGGGTCTGTGGCACTAAGGTGATGTGGCTGATGATTCTCTTTCCCGCCGGGTTGTTGGGAGAGCTGGAAACGTTGATGGTCTGCAGCGCGCCGCAGATTTTGAATCTTACGTTGCAACTCCTTTCGTTCCGTTGCAGCCCTTTGCCGGGCCTCTAGCAGTCGCCGTTCTTCGGCCAGTGTGGCTGAACATTGTCGAAGCTGAGCATGTGTAGCATCTATGAGATCCTGCTTTTGACGGATTTCAGCAGCGAAGTCTTCTTCGGCAGAGGAGAGTAGAGATGATATTGCTGTGAAAGCCATTGTCAGTATCACGTAGAATTCAGAGACCGTCAGACTTACATGATATTATATCCCGGCTATTTTCTCCCACCGCGCTTGTGACCCCGCCTTCACCTTCTTGCGCTGTGGTTTCCTGACTGTTCGCCTGCGGATTTGGGTTGTCGCTTTCCCCTCCCACACCAAAGTCCACCGGCCTCAAACCTCCGCGGTTGGGTATGTTTGCATCTGCACCAACTTCAAGTAGCTGTTGTATTATGTTCCGGTTGCCAATTCTCGCGGCCAGATTCAACGCGGTATCACCCGACTTGTCTTGAGCATTCACCATCTCTGACATGAATCTTCCCAGCCCAATGGCTCTCATTGTGGGTGGCACTGATGGATTGCTCAAGGCGTTGAAGGAGCTATGTTGACTCGACGATATGCTTCCTTGGCGTACCACGAATTCAAGAAGCGATTCAAGGTAGTATTTGCTTGCAGCACTCCGCCCTTTCACAGCTGACGATACAGCGATGTGATGGAGAACAGTACGTCCACGGCCATCGCGCATCTCGATGGTGGGACCCAACATCTCTAGAAGTTCCGGGAAGCTGCCCTGGTCAAGATTATTTGTAACGACGCAAGCCCTCATGAGAGCACTCTCTCCGCCGTTATTCACCCTGAAAATACTTGCTCCACGAGCAATGAGCGCCTTCAGTAACGAAATCCGCGCCAGA
Organism: Symbiotaphrina buchneri; assembly: GCA_001599915.1. Lineage (NCBI taxonomy): Eukaryota > Fungi > Ascomycota > Symbiotaphrinales > Symbiotaphrinaceae > Symbiotaphrina > Symbiotaphrina buchneri. The sequence continues at coordinate 622,801 of BCIG01000005.1, read as the reverse complement.
GTAGCAGCCCAATGCAAAGCGGTATGAGCGGTGGAGTCTAGGGGTAGGTCGAGATCTTCACCAGAAAGCTGTTGTAAAGCAGGATGATTCGAGAAATCGGTCTGTGATGGGTCGAGAAATAACGAAGTGAGCATCTGGAGTTTCTCCTCGGCAACTTTCCCTGTTGGACGCGGCAGTGGTTCCAAAGGCAGAACACCTTCCTCTTCTGGCGGTAGAAAATGCCCATGTTGATGATACACAAAGGATTCGTTTGCTTCGGTTGGAGTCCCTTCCCTCATACTGATATCTGCATCTGGCATTGGCACGAAGGAGGAGTCCTGACTGTCTGAAGCCTTGATCCTCTTCCTTGGGGGCTCCTGAAAGTCGCTCTGACTGGGTCTAGGTTGTGAGAATCCATAGTTATGCCCACTTTGGGTACCATATGCTGAATCGAAGTTGCCATTCCCAATCATGTTAGCTTCAGAGTTGAAGCTTTGCATGCTCTGTTGGCTTCCTCCTGGATACGCCGAGTCCTGGCTCCCCATCTGCTGCGAGGGACGTGATACGAGGGTTGGTCGACGTCCCCCACTACCTGCTCTAGGCGCGGGGGAGTCAAAGCGAGCCTTGCTTATAGCTGCCACAGCATTGGATGCTGTGCTTGAAATGTTCTTGAAGAAGGTCCCATTGTTAGACTGTTGCCCATGACCTTTCTCAATACTGGCATTGTATAGCCTCTTCCTCTGAGCAGCCATTGCCTGTTCTTTGGTGGGAGTATCCACGCCTTGCCCAGCCGCACCGGTGCCGTCGTTGCCCATATCGTACTCAAGAAGTGGCCGGAGGAGCTCTTCAACTCCATACTGACGGCAAAATTCGACACCCCTCTCATACTTTATCCAAGTTCCTTGATACTTGCCATATCCTCCTTGGACTTTCTCATGTTCGCCGTTGAGAATCTCCTTTTCCAACACCTTGGTTCTTTTGCCTTTGTCCACACCAGCCACTTTTAGGATTTGCGTTGCGTTCAACCAGGAATCCGAGCGGCGCCTCATGACGGCGACCCGGTTGACCTCCATCTCATAGACTGAAACCCCAGAATAGACCGCCTTAGATGTGTGTTAACGTGCATTCTGGCAACGAGCAAAGTGCGTTTGTTTTGAGAGGATAGTCTTCTGGAAGACTCCCAGGTGCTGACTTACTGTGTATATCTGGGGCTTTTGCGCATAAGCGGGTCCATAGCCGTCAAGTCCATATGTCTGATAAGCCGGCTGTTGCATCATCGGACCAGCTTGGTGTAGTGGAGCCGGGGCCATAGTATACGGACCCATGTGGCCTCGCGAGGGAGGCGCTGAGCCATTCGTCGAGGGAAGAGAGCCATTCATGTCGAATGAGGACTGCGAGCGGCGGATCGCATGCTGTGGAGCTGAAGGGTGGTTGCGGGGATTCATGTCAGCCTGCGGCGCAGGATGCATGCCGTTCATTGGGTGGTGAGAGTTGTTATGTGGCATGCGGGGTTGGATATCAGTAGGAGGTGCAGCATGCATCGTGGAGGCCATCATGACCTCTGCCCGGCCGATAAGGCCCTGAAGCCCTTGAAAGACGGCGAGGGGATGGTACGGCGACGGCTTCGCTGGGAGTCCCAAGACCGAGGCAGCGCTTGTGTAGAAGAGTAATCGAAGCAACAAGAACTTTACATGGACATTGACTCTGCCCTGATCACTGACCACTGATCCTTGCTCAAGCAATTCGAGCGGTGACAGGAGTGGAGAGACTTGAGCGGTGGACGCGTCGTCCAAAAGAGGCAGGGTAAGTGGTTGCGTGCGGGAGCAGCCTCGCTTGAAGAAAGAAGGCCCAAGGGGGGAAAGGTGACTTGCAGTCGCGCGTCGCCTCGCCTCGCCTCCTTGCGGGTAATTGCTGCCTCCGCCGTCCGAGTCGAGTCAAGCTCGCAAGGTTACCTGCCGTACGAGAATCGTGACTTTGCATAGTTCACATCTTACTTCACGATAATCCCGCGCGGTCATGTGCAAGCTCGCAATTTCTACATCACACCAAAAATAACACCAAGGTGGACAGAAATCCCTCCAAGCCTATGACATAGCCTGTGATAGCTCCTGCCCTGACAACTTAAACCCTCCACAGCGTCAACGCGGCGCGAAGCCGTTTTTCGCGTATCGTTATGTAAGCCCTTTAAAGCCGAATCAGTCGCGTCCAACCATTCGCGGTCAGTGCTTGCCAATTTGATGCAAATCCGAAAGTGATGTGACCTTGTATGGAGTAGGGGTACAGCATGTCCAGCACCCCAAACCAGCTTCATCTGCTGCGTCATCTACTACGAGAATGTACCTACTTACCAGATCCCATTGCCCGGCAATGGACGAAGGCATATATCATCCAGAGGTACAGGCGCTATAATCCAGATGACTGGACCTCAAAGCGCCTGACCAGGTCTCGGAGCTCACAAGCTTCGGGTGAACCTACACCATCTAAGCGCTCTTCACGGTCAGTGCAACGTCCTTCGACATGGGAAGAAATTCCAGATTCGCGACGGACAGGGCTGCTCCGGGCCGCAAAAGCTGGACTGCGACTTCTGTGTCGTGCCAATACTGGGGAGATGGGCCCGTTGAGCAAGATATTGATGCATACCTATGGACGAATTGGACGCCGACGCCGCGAACTTTTAGCTGAATTTCTACGGACAGAGGAACTGCCGGGGCATGAAAAATCAAAGCTTGTCAATGCGTCGCCTGGGGGCCTACTCGCCACAAAAGGTTCGAGAGGATTAAGGGTCAGCAGGGGGGCAATATGGGGCAGCACTGGCCCACAGGGACTTGCTGGCAAGCTCCGAGCGCTGGTGACAAGCCAGCAAAAAATAAACCATCTACTGATAGATCGGCTACCCATAAGGCACCTCAAGCCTAGATTGCCGGAAAAGAATATCTGGGGCAGGTCTCTCCCGGTTAGACGGGAGAAGAATCTGCGGAAGAAATGGTGGGCGATGATATTAGATAGAGTGATGCCTCCTCTGCCGGAACATGAGTGGACGACACTCGAGCGCTTGATAACCAAAGCCGAGTTTTGGCGGGTTTCCAGAACCAGAAGGAAGATGGCTGCTGGAGTCGAGGCGATCGAGCATAGCTCCCTAAAGGTGCCCACAATGTACACCGGCAACTCCGATTCGGAAAAATACAGGGGACGGGGAAAATTACCTCATAACATTACCCCTAGGTATATGCGGAGGCTGTGGGCGAAGATCTGGGCACAGTCTCCTATTCTGCGATGGGACGAGGAGAAAAAGCTGTGGGTAGTCAAATGGGGACGACGACCTGCCTCCGATTATCAGAGGATCGTGCAGCCACTTCCAGGAAGTGGCTTGGGTGCTTTCTTTGAGGGAGTCGACGACACGGGAAGAGGAGAAGGGTCAGATGGGAAGCGGCTTCTAGGCGAAGTCCCTAAACGCTTTCAAAAGGGCCGATTTAGGAGGCGGGATCAACAGGCACCTGAGAGGAATTTCGAAGCAAGGACTGCGCTAGTATCCTGAGCGTGCCATTCGAGATTGGCTTGACTCAAGAACTACAACAGAAGTGGCAGTCATTCTCAGGCCTTGCCGCCTCTCGTCTGACGAGACCATGACCAACGTCTTGCCATTGTCATCACAGTTGTCCAGGCATTTCCAGGCCCGAGTGAGGACTGCACGCGTGGTATGATGATCACCATCTCAGGCTGTTGCGATTCTCCGTTATGTAGGCTCTCTAGATCCAGCAACGAGAGGGACCAACAATTTCAAAGGCAGTCCATCAGAGGTCGCACCTTCTCGAAAAAGGAGAGCGGAGATGGCGGCCCAGTGTTGCGATTCTGGCAAGGACCCGACGGACCCTTATCTATTGACGTTCACATGTCTACGTGAGACGCGGTCTTGGAAATCTTTCGATTCCTACGGAAATTGACCTGCAAAGGGCTGAGTGACGACTCAATCAGTGTGGAATGGGCCGCTCCAATTGGTGAAACCGAACCTGCAACCTCTGGACCTATTTCTGCACCGGGACACCGCAGGATGAGCCACGGGGAACGGGAACGGTTATCGGAAGCGGATAGGATATGGCGGCCCTGTGCGGCAGTAATGAGTCTCTTTCGTAGGCAACCCACCGCCCACTCCACCTGCCACGCCGTTCTGCGGTACGACCGGCGATTTGATTTTCCAGACATTCTTGATGATACTATTATTCTATCAATGGGTGGATCGACCGCTCGGAGAGAGGAGAGAGAATGGCTATATATAATACAATTAGCCCTCTTCTTGCAACAACGGGGCATCGGGCATATGGCGAAGAGTAACTGCAGATGATTAATTTCGTCTTAGAGTGTATCTGAGAAGTTCATATATGAAGTCACATGCAGAACATCGACCCTAGGGACGAGGGTTCGAAACCCGGAAAAATCTTTAAGGATTTTCATAGGATCGATCACTTGGGGTACTGCCCCAGTGATCCGAACTTTTTGTTTTTGCTTTTGAGGATTCGGGAATTCGAGTCTCCAACGCTCATGAGCTCTGGTTTTATTTCCCCAGTCTTTGTTTCCATCGGTGCATGGCTTTTCGCAAGTGATCTTACATGTCTATACGGAATCAGACAGTAGAGGGGAGTTGTCTAATAATGATACATCGGCTACATGCTGACAACTTCACGTATGTCACTCATTAAGGCCCCTATTAGAAAGACCGCATTTGCAGAGAATCAATAGCCTCGTCTACATGTTCCAGAAGGCATATCATGAGGGGGTTTCCCAGGTCAAAGCCGGGCGTTCCTTCGTGTTGCTGTATGTATAAGGTACTCGAGGTATTGATTCCGTTATATATATCGTTAATAACGACAGCTTCAAATCCACAACAGTTCCAATCTCTGCTTAATACCCGTCATACATTCTGCTATTGACAAACAAGCCAGCCATGCCCATCCCCGTCCCAATGCACATACCCGTCAACAAAATCTTCTTCTTCGTGCGCCTGGCCTCGCTCAGACCGGTCACGATCTGTCTCGTGCCAGTCGTACCAAGAGGATGGCCCAAAGCAATAGCGCCACCCCTTGGGTTCATCTTCTTGTGGTCGAGCTTCAGCACGTCCAAGCAGTAAACTGCCATTGACGCAAAAGCTTCATTTAACTCCACGATGTCGCAGTCGTTGATATCGAGGTTGAATTTGCTCAGCAGCTTTGGCACAGCGATCGACGGCCCAATACCCATAATTCGAGGAGCCAGACCAGCCACAGTCGCACCAACGAATTTGGCGAGTATCGGCTGTCCAAGTTCCTGAGCTTTCGATCTTTTCATTAGAAGAACGGCCGCAGCTGCAGAGATTCAGTTGTTAAACGCATCGAAGGCAGGGACTGTCTCTTACCTCCGTCCGTGACCTGGCTAGAATTACCGCCTGTGCTCTTATCACCAAAGTCCGGGAAAGCGGGTCGGATCTTCGCTAGAGCTTCGTACGTTGTCCCGTACCGAATGCCTTCGTCTTTTGTCAATGTAACCATTTTCTTCTCTTTCGTCTTTGGGTCGACGACTTCTGTAGTTATAGGCACAATCTCGTCGTCAAACCAATCTTCTGTGCCGCCTCGGCACGGCGGAAAGACTCGGCGGCATACCGATCTTGCTTTTCTCGGCTGATGTTGAAATCCTTGCCAACATTTTCAGACGTCTGGCCCATGGGCTGCATGCAATCTTTCGCCTCCTGAATCTTGAGGAGCTCGTCGTGGAACGGCCGCGTTAGCCGGTCACCGCCCGCTGTCATCGACTCGGCGCCCATGGCGACGCCTATTTCTATACTCCCGTTGCTGATTTGATTGGCAATATCCTGGACGGCCTTTAGGCCAGACGAGCAGAACCGGTTCACAGTAGACCCAGCAGTGGTATTCGGGAAGCCTGCGGCAAGGATCGCCGCGCGGAGGTAGTAGGCAGCTTTGCCATCGCTCACCTAAGCTCATCAGTAAACGTTCTCAGTATGCGTACTAGTAGCAGCAGCTCACATTGCCACAGCAGACATCCTAAATCATTTGCGGATCCAGCCTAGATCTCCTGTTCACCTCTTTCAGAAGCTGGTACATCATAAGCTCCAACGGTGTGTCTTTGAACCCGCCCTTATAAGCCTTCGTCAGGGGCTTCCGAATGGCCAGAGTGATGACTATATCATCGGGATTTTGGGCTGTGCTATACATCCTCTGCCATTAGCATCCATATGCTCATCATCTTATTATTAGGGACATTGTACTGACATGGCGGCCACCCCGCTCTTGGAAGGGCTAAGGTGGTTGAGAATAGAAGTTAGTCGCTCAGTCATGTTCGCCTTTATTGTTCTTTTCCGCGGCCGTGTGCCTGTCTATGATTGTGAAAATATATATATATATCAAAGAGTATTTAGTGGACGGTGGCTTCAATTCTATGGATGCGGGGGATGGGGTCGCTTTAAGTACGGTCCCTAATTTGGTCCGAGTCCGGGGTTGGAACAATTGTGCCGAGGTTAAACAGGAAAAGCGCCGAGCACTTCAAACTCTCGGTTCATGCGCCAGATATAAAGTCGGTTAGGGTCACAATAACCTCTCCTGGCTGCTCCTCACTTCGCCAGTCCGAGATAATGGACAAGATGCTCGCTTCATGGTAATTTATTGACTACTAGTAGATCTGGACCACTACTCAGGCTTTCCGCATGTGGAAATATCGACAGGCAGCCTTGTATCACCACATCGCGAGCCAGGAAGAATATGCAATGCAGTACACCGAGACACCAGATCGTAAACCTCCTCCGCAATACCTTGTTTTGGTTGCCGGCAGATGGCCGGAACCGAGACCAATTGCATCCGCCGCCATTCAAAGCATGAAGGCACCTAGCCTCAAAAATCCTATCCGCTATGACCACTGGAGCTCGACTTTTTGGTAGCACTTCCTCTCCACTACCCTCTACCCGGTTCCTGCCCTTTACCTCCTCGCGACGCCGTCCACGACACAGCTCAGCACCTTTGAAAAGTCAGTCGTATGTCCGTCTCATTGGTTGAGATAGTACAAACCTTCTCAGAAACGGCGCCCTGGTTATAGAGATATTTCGTCAGACCCCTTACTACCTCGATCTGCTCTTCTGCTGTCAAGCCTGTCACCGCCGTCTCGATAACCGAGCCCACTGTAGCCTTGTAGATGGCAATGAAGCTATGGTAGTACATGTATGTGAAGAAGCCCATGATAAATTGGCAATCCATCCGGTCCGTAATGCCGCCATGCCCGGGTATGGACTCGCCAAAGTCCTTGATTTTGAACGTTCTCTTCAGACCTGAAGCGAAGAAGCCTCCAAAAGGGGCGATAAGAGAAGCAAATGTCGAGAAGACGAGGATGTGGAATTGCATGGGCGCGAAATGCAATGTCCGGTCAATATGGGTCCAGGCAGGCAGATGGTAATCACGAGGCACAAAAACTGGATTTGGCGTGCACTCGAGCCCGGTGAAGACATTGGCACCGAGATCCTGAATCGGTCAGCAAAGCCAGATGGATAATAAACTCATAAACATACGTTGACAGGACATGTGAAATACTTGTAACGCATCAGAAGGTTTGTGAGACCATAGCCCCAAATGATGGTACAAATCCATGCACCGACGAATCCTTCGACTGTCTTCTTCGGGGAGAGTTTGATGAGTTGCGTCCGACCGAACGTGATGCCGCAGACATAAGCGAAAATGTCATTGGTGATGACCAGAGCCGCAGGAAGGAAGAACCATATCATTCCTTCGAAGATGTTGTTCATGACGAAGTGGGCTTGTACCACGATCAGATATAAGGCCATATGTGTCCAAGCGAACTGTGTGAATTGAAATCTGTAATGGCCCTTTTGAAGAGAAGCAACGAAGAAGACAAAGCCTGTCCAGCGTCAGTGAACATGACTTACAGGTCTGGCTTGTACAAGGTGCCGCAGGAAGGGGACTGTGAGCTTACCCATGATATATAGCATGAAGCTGATGAAACGGTGGTGAGTTGCCAAAGGCGAGAGCACTTTATCCACCAAAAGTATGTGCTTGAAGTAGTAGATGACACTCTCTCCATAGAGATAATACATTGTCGTGGCTAGAAAATACCAATTGAGCGATTTGGTAAAACGGAGTTGTCTTGCGCGACTGGGAACATTTGCAATTGCGATGACCTCTTTGAATGAGACGATCTGGATTGCGGTCACAATACCAATGACATAGATATGCCCCGCAAACATGCACCCAAAAAAAACCGCGATCATGACGAAAGTCCATATCGCTCTTGTAATGAAGGTTTGCTTTTTCTTTTCGTAGTCGGACACCGGCGCACCGTCGCTCTATTAGCTCGATAGTTGGTTAGCAACGCCGCATGTGGTGGGCACCCAAAGGAAGTAAAGAGTAAGGACCGAGGCAAATATCCCGTACCTGCTGGTCTGCCTTTTCCTTCATGCTTGTCTCCTGACTGTTAGTCCTCTCAATTTCAGAGATCGGGTCACTGGTATCTGAAAAGCCATCGTCATTGCCTTCCAATGCCGTGGAAGTGGCTGCCCCACGATGGTTGAACTTCACATGCCGCCTGCTCTTCGCCATGTTGCGCAAATGGGTGTCTGGTCGAGGATATAAATGGAGCGCTCCGCAGTTGAGCGAGCAACGGACGAGTATCAGCTCGTGTGGGCCCTGGTGCCAATAATTCGAACCTGGCCCGAAAGATGTGCAAGCGTCCAGAAGCTATGTATCCGGTTTTCAGGGCTTGGCCAAGTCCCAAGAACTCCAGGCCACCGCGGTGCGAGAAGATTATGCAGGAATACGCTCAACGAACAAAGGGTTACGAAGAGGGTTGACAATGCTATCTGCGGCCAGAAGGAGGGATGGGCAGGAAAGCGAAAAAGATGTGGATGAGCAGCAGAAGGTCGTGGGCTGAGGACGAAGCTCCGGAGTTGCCTGGCACTGACGTCCGGGAAACCCTGAACTTTTGGCGCGAGCGGTGGTGCACTACGAAGGTACGGGAACCTTAGGTAAGGTCGGAAGGTTGGTGCGACTGCTACGTCAATCTCCACGACCGACAGCAAGCAGCACATGTGAAATTCTACGGAAGGCTGATGAGACCGGTCGCGCAAAAGCTACTTCGTACAACTTCCGACGTGTTCGCGTGTTTGGTGTCTATAGCCCTCCGCGGTACAAAATACAGGCGATTTCGCCGTACACCTTCGCCGGCCCCGTAACGACAGGTGAAGCCGGCCATATATGCGTCTCTATGGCGGAAAGCGGTGGTCAAGGGGATGGCATCCAATGATGACGATGGCTTCTTTTCGGACGATGACTTCGACACATTGCCCGTCAACACACTACATGAATTGGAACAGAGCGCAGTACTGGCCACCCAGCAAGCCAACCAGTTGTTGAATCCCAGCCAGGATGAGGAGCCATCGCATGTTGCAGTTCCTTTGCCCACGCCCTCGAGGACCAAATTTCGTTATTTAAATTCCGATAATCATGCCAATTACCAGGCAAGAGACAGCCGGCAGACGGACCATCAGCTGCCATCATCCGATTACGGTAATCTTGACCATGAGACCCTGGATGAGGAATTTCTGGGCGCCAATGTCCCTCCTGTGGCAGCGGAGACCTTTCCAGAATACACTTTCGAGAAGCCTTCGGTGACTCTTGGTCAGCATGCCCAATGGCAGGGCCAGCCCAGCAAAGGCACGTTCGCAAGACACGAAGTGCAGCATCCGCTTCTGGGATCTAGACAACAGGGCCAGGGACCAGAGCAAGATCCTTTCATTGCGGATGACTCCGGCTTCTACGGGAACGTAGAGATTCGTCAAGATGATCACAATGTGGGCAACCTCGCTCAGGCCGATGGAGGGATGGAAGACGACCCCGTGTTGGCCTTGCAAGCCCAGGTCCAGGAGGTAAGCAGTTGCTCAAGCCGGTCTTTATCCGAATGCTCACTTTGCACCAGCTGCTTCGACAGAAAGAGTCTCTGCAGCAATCACTGAAAAAGGCGGAGCAAGCATCCCTCACCAAAACGGGTGAAATAGCAATAATTCGGGGCAAGCTTTCGAACATTGAGAAAGAAAACCAGTCAAGGGTAGAGCAATTGCAAAAGCATTACTTAGAGCAGTCCTCACGTCAGCGGGCGGAGCTTGAGGCGGCACGGGAAAAGGCCAAGGCTATCGCCACGGAAAACCAATTTCTCAAAGCAGATATCACGGAAGGAGGGAAGCGTATCAGAAAACTGGAGAAAACATCGAAGCTGGCTGAACGCGGCACCGCTTTTAGGAAGGATGCTGCCGATGTGACCTCCGTCACCACTCCGAAGAAGCCTAAAGGACTACCTTACCGAGATGGGTTCGATGACGATGAGATTATGATGGTCTCTCCATCGAAAGGGGCGGGAAAACCAAAGGTAAATACGCCGAAAATTGGAAATAAACGAAAGCGTCCGGCCGTCGATGACAGCCCGGTGAAACCGCTTCAACTTAGCCAATCAAAAGAACAGCCTGCTCCTCCAAGTCCGGAGAGATCACGGACCGCTCAAGATATCCCTCGAGCAGATGATGCAAAAGCTCAGGTACTTTCTCCTCATGGAACGTATTTCCCTTTCTGACGTGAACAAGCTCTACCAAAAGGTCCTGAACCACCATGCTCCGTCCGGTCCCGACAGGACCCTGGAACTGCTTGCTAGCTTCGCCTTCCCTTCCGCCCCGGAAAAACGGATTTCGTCGATTATCATGGACCACATGATGGTCTTCGGGGCGAGGAGCAGCTCCAAAGACCCTTCTATAGATGTTTGTGATGCGTGCCTTTCGATTTGGTCCCAATGCCTTAACGAAAAATATGTAAGTGACATCTACTCGTCAATACTTATTTCGTCTCACCCTTGACAGTACAAACCCCTCTCACTGATCGTGGATCTGGTGACGTTCGTTCTCAGCCTAAACCCGTTGTCCACGGCCCCTGGGATTGCCGACAATGCGATTGAATTGGTGCAGAATACGAGCGAGATCATCGGATACTTGCGTCTGAAACATCAATCACTGCCTAAATTTTCGTCGGAGCTCGATGTGACCGCCTGTTTGTCCTTCTTAGAACTTGTCACTCAGGGTTGTGTGACAAAACCGGTGGTTATAAAAGACTTTTGGACGAAAATGCGCTGGGACTTTGTGATGATGGAATTACAATATCAGCCCATCGAAGACATCTCAATCATGGTCAGAATGCTCTGTACTAGTGTGTTCGAAGATTGCTTCGGTCCGGTGTTTGGAGACAATGCAGCAGATCGCAAGCTCAACGAAGACCACATCATTGACCAAGCTACTCAGCTTCTAGCAGCTGCACCCAAGTTACCAGATCGTGACGATTCCTACACCACGAACGAGATCAGAGAACTAAAACTCGAGGTCCTCCGTCTACTGGTAACGATGGTATTCAGCCACTACGGTGGGAAGGCGCTGGCAACTCACGCCTTCGTTTTGGGCAGATTAGTGTGGTTAATGAATGATGAATTAGAATGTCTATATGACTATGCAGCCTGCCGAGCGGAAAGGTCAGATAGAGTCCCCTTGCAATGCACATCTCCTGTGAAGCTAATATTAACAGCGCCGAGATAATAAATCTCGCGATCCGTCTTATTTACCATTTGGTCACCGGACATGGATCAGATATGGACCTGCAGGCAAGATTGGCGGTCATACCAGGTGGGAACCATAAATATCTTGTCAGCCTCACGCGTCTGGCTTTCAGTGAGCCGTTTGTTCTAGAAGCTGAAATCGAAAACGAGACCGTGGATGCAGCTCATCAACTCTTAGAGAACTTAGTTACTCCAGAAGAGGGCGAGGCTTTACTAAGTGTTTTCTTAGGTGCAAGCAAGTGACAGGATTTATTTCAGCGTCTCTCTTACTTCATAGGGCGTACTTATTGGCATTATATGTCTGGCGCAACGGAGACTACCGGCTGAGGGTGCATTGAATGGTGCATAATAGAGAGGAAAAGTTGGCGGCGAATCTAGCATCTTTACTTACAGGGGCTTGCCGAATTCTTGTTATGGATTTGCATAGGCGTGTTTTCGGTACTTTTACGTCGAAAGTCACCAATTGGGCTCAAATGTTTAGGTTATCTGCTCATCAGGCATTCTATGTTCTGGTTGAGATTTTCGATCCCGTCCAGAGCATGTTGTTTTACCCTTGAGCTATCCAAATCCGCCTTTCTCACAGTGAGACATCAAAAACTCATTTCGGTCAAAATGCGGGCCAAGTTACAGAGAAAGTGACGAATGCAAAGATGGCTCGCCCCTCAGACACCACAGCACCAGGCTTGTCCGAGAGAGTCCTTCCGCATCAAGCATCCTCCTCTTCGGCCTCCGAGATATCCAAGGTGGTGCGATGATTCTCCATCGAATCCAGCACTTCTTGAAAGCAATCCTCGAGGAACCTGGCGCGCTCTTCATAGTCTGCAGAGTTGGCGTTGAGTACCTTGGCTGCATCTGACAGGCGCTGCAGAGCCGCACCAACCTGCAACATGTTGCCATTATGAAGGTTATCCGCTTCCTGGCGGACCACACCGACCTGGCGCATGACTTGACGGGAAAGGGTACCGACCGCCTTCAGCTCTTCGTGATGTGCTTCCATCAGGTCACGAAGCTCTTGCAATTTGCGCACCTTTGTTGTAACTGTGTCTTTAAGAGCAGCATTTGTGGCCTCCAAGATCGCAATCTCGGACTGAAGAAATATCATGTCCTCATCGCGTTCAGTCTTGACAAATACAGATCTTTCTGCCTCGCTTTGTGCGGTCGAAATGATCTCCTTCAGCCACGGCTTTGCTAGTTTAACCAGCTTTTCTTCCGGAGAAATGCTACACTTCCCGTCCATCTGCTGTGCGTTTCTCTCGCAATGAAGATCATTCTTCTGTTGTCTCTTCTCAGCTTTATGACCAGTCTTTCGGGGATCGTAAAGAACCGGGCGGTGAGGCGTTACGGCCACTTCTCGGCCAGGATGGGAAGCTTCGAAACGTTCCCCATACAGGACCTGCTGTAAGGATTTAGTCCCAGTAGGCGCCTCTATCGTTTACCAGTTCATTACGCTACCTTTTCACGAGCTGACTGATAGCCATGGGTTTCAAGCACGACAGATGATAGGTCAGTCATGGTACTGTCTGGAGAACACAATCCTTCCACATGAGACTTGAAGCCGTTAATAGCTACATTGAGTTTGGATTCGATGCACCTACGTTATCCCCGTTTGCATGCTTCGGTGGGTGCAAGATCAAGTGCTTCTTAGGGGTTTCTTTCTTCTTCTTGTCTCTGTCAGCTTCGTTCCAAGTTGAAAGCTTGTGATCTCACCTTATGACTGGGTTTGACCACCTTGGCTTTCGATGCTCGATTCTTCTCCTTTGGTTTCATCTTCTTCTTCTTGGTGGAGAGCTGCAGCTGGTCGAACGCTTCCAAGGGCATTTCTGGCAATGTCTTCTGGATTGAATGGATTTAGCATCTACATATCAAGGCTATCATATCATTTGACGTTGCAGATACCTCACGACATTTACGCTATGCAGAAGTGATTAGAGGCGAAATTGGAGAGGGTAAATCAGAGAGGAGGCTTGCCTTCAGATTCTTCACTCTCTGGGCGATTGCACTCGGCGTGTGGTTGGTCAGGCTCTAGCTCTTGGGTCAGATCCACTGCTTGAATGGGTACAAAGTAGTGGCAGTACGAGGGCAAGGTCCGTCGCAGTTTGCCCTTCTTCGTGGCCTTCAAGGAGGAGCGCCTCCTCAGCCGGCGTCCAGTCAGGCATCACGTATTCGAGGATCGAAGGAGAGTGGGAGAATTGGGGATAATTCGCAAAGAGAGTGTAGATGCGAAAAACAGAGGTAAGCAAGATGCAAAGAAGAGAGCGTGGGATGTAGGTAGAGGAGGAAAACGTGAGAAAGGTGACAAGAGAGAGTCAGAGTAGGTAGGAGGTGAAGGTAAGTGAATAGAGCCCTCGAGGAGCAGGGAGAAATTGTGAGGTGGTTACCCTAGATGTGCACATAGACTTTGACGCAAGTTTTCTGGTTCTTAAGAAACGTTGCAATTTTAGCCTCTATAGGCGAATGGTGAAATATCTAGAAATACACATGCTTGCCAGGCTGTAGCAGAAATTTTGGCTGTTTGAAAATGTGAAGCAACTCGCCTGAGTCTTTAATCCCAAAGCTTGACGATCGTGACGTTGATATGCAGGTTGGAGCCATAGCAATCGTCGATGACAATTGCTGAGATAGAGTCGCAGATTATGCGTCTGGATCGTCATCCCTCACCTCTCCCACGGCTTCCGTTCCATCAGCTTCCGCAGCTTCTGTTCCCTCACGCTCGGAAGCGTCAAGCTCTTGGCTTGCGGTTGCTTCCGCCTCCAGGCCCTCCTCCGCGGGGGGCTGTTCGAAAGTCTTCACCATCATAGAGCGGATGTCGGCAACCATAGCTTTCGCGCAGTCGTCGAAGTACTCCCGCTTCTGTTGCATGGCGTCCACCTCTTCAGAGAGGGTTTCGATCGCCTCGCCCAAGCTCCTACCGCTCGCTGTTCCAACGAACCTTGCCTTTTCTTCCACGGCCCTCATTTGCGCCGTGAGCCCACTGAAGCTCGACTTCAAATGCTCCAGAGTCGCACAGTGCGTCGTCAAATTCTCTTCCATCGTCGACCACAACAGGTCAGCCTGAGCTTTGACCTTGCGAGCGTTACGCAACTGCTCCTCAAGTGCTTCGTTTTTCTGTTTCAGGTGGTCGTTTTCCATCTGCAACTCTTTCGCATCCTGAAACACAACTTGGCGTCTCTTCTGTTGGCCGAAGAAATCGGCAGAGATGGTCTGCACGAAGTCGTTCAGATGTTTCTTAGCTTTGACCTGCGTCTCCTCGGAGAAGTCATGCCGTGTCAACACCGTCGAAAGCCTCTCTACACTGGGATGGGTGGGAGCGTCATCTTCTTCCTGTCCACGCTTGCGCTTCTTGCCAGTTGCTCCCATGGTCTGCTCAATACTGAGTTCTGCAACAGGTGCTCCGTCTTGGACCGATGTATGGAGCAGCTCACTCGGGCCGGGCGTGATGTTGGAATGCACGCCCGCGAATGTTGCAACTGCTGGAGTTACAGTAAGCTGGGAAGAACCCTCTGCTAGGTTACTGTGTTGATTGGCCGTATGCTTCGGTTTCTTCGTCTTTGTTGGCTTGATCTCTCCGATGTAGTGCTGCATCTGGCACCGCATATCAATATATAAGCGGCATAGCAAAGTCGATTGATCTTCCCTTACTCTTTCTCTTGTTGCCTCTGCGGACGCCCGCGGAGTCCGCTTTGACCTCGTCAAATGCGCCTCGCCTGCATCCTCAGTGGCAGCCATCTCCTGTAGGTGGTCAACACAGAATTCCTATGCTAATAACGGAACGAGACGACGTCATACTTCAGAAGGGTCACCTTTGGACATCTATGAGACGGAAAATATGTTAGTAGGTTTGAAGACGAGGGCGCTCATTAAACATACAGTGTAGTACTTTACCCTAAGTGCACCAGGTGTGCGATTGGGGAACGCCTTCACACATTAGTATATCGGCGACCTGCTGCTGCATCGGGAACCGACCTTTTCAATTTCTTTCCAGGCGGTTCCGGCGGCTTTCATAGATTGGATACGTACAGACTCGTTGCTAGTCCACTTCTCACCTCCCTGCTTCTGTGCTCGCCGTGTGGTTAAAGGGGATGTGTCGATGAGAGTCCCAATAGATTATTCATGAACTTACTGCCTTTCTCTTCCTGTTAGCGCTTTGTGAAGGCTGAGGAGTAGCATCAAGCGTTGGCTCTTCCTCTGGGGCAAGACTGGAGCTCTCAACGTGAGATAGTGGAGAGGACATGCGACCTCTATTCTTGAGCGCCTGGCGACGGAAGCACGTCAGTCACCACCTTGAGTGTTTGCAGACGACAGTAATCGACGAGCATACCCAGCATTTACTAGTTATTGCGTCTTTAGAGCGAGTAGGGAATTCCTGCGACAAGCCATTAGAGTCAGTACTCTATTGACGTTATGAATGAACCCACACTCTTCAGCTTCCCAATTGAAGCTCCTGCCTCCCATAGGGTCTTAAGGCGAGCGATCTCGTCTGAAGTCCAGACTCTACGGCCCTGCATGTTATCGACTTGTCCTTCTGCTTCTTCAGGTTCTGACCGTTCCAGAGGGGGCAAAGATGGTTTGCGCCCGTGCTTGTTTTGCCCCTGGTTCTAATGTCAGGTTCTATATGTTTTGTGCAGATAGATGCGACCATACCTGTAGCTCCTGAAATCGGTTCTTCATTTGCTCGACCGTACGGTCGGGGAAGTTCTGGGATTTGTTAGTTTAACGCGACACTTGGAGCATGTGCTGATGCGCTTGCCTCTTTTATCTCTTCCCAGCTCATGCCTATTCTCCGCCAATTCACTATACCTTCGTCTTGTTCATGGGACCATTGAACCACCGAGTCACCCATCCTGGTCTACGGTTTGCCCTGACAAACACTAGCCAGAAAACGAAAGTTGCGTGACAACCTTGTAGGGTCACTTAATGGGAAATACCTGTAAGTTACCATCTGCAGACTTCGGGTAGGGGCAGAAGGGTGATTGCTCACCTCAAATTCTCCACTACCAAGCTGCTCGACGTGGAATCGGGACGTGTTTTGAGAGGAGCCCTCGAGTCGAAAGGGTTATGGAAAGAGTTGCGGCGCCGTTTTCGAGAGATTAGACGGAAGACCGGTTGGATTGCCGACTGGGTTCGTGGAGGAACGGTGTGACTACCAGTAAGTGTTGAGGATATTTGCAGGAGAGTCAGGCGACGGCGACGGCCACTCGCATCTTGAAAAAACAGGCGTTCGACAAAGCAAGTAAATGGTGAACGAAGAACTTTCTATGAGAGGTTTGCTACTTACACAAGCCTGTGACCCGAACGTCAGGCGGATCAGAACATGCTTCTTTTCACCAATTCAGTATGCTATGCCATCCTGCCCAGAAACGCCATCAAATGCCGCTCAAATGTAGAACTTTATCAAGCAACAATAGCTTAGCCGCCTACCGTCCGTCCCGTCGGCGCTCTCTTTCAACACCGCGCTCTCTTTCAACCTCTACCTCGTACTCTTCCTCCTCGACCTTGAAATACCTGTCTACCACCCTTCGTTCCTCATTGGCTCTTTCGGCGTCTAGCATAAACCTAATTGTGCCATCCCGCCCACGCTCTCCTGCTCTTGCGCGAGGGTTTGTACTGCTCATGTCCATAGATGCTGGGGAGCGCTTATCCCTCGGGCCTTCCCTCATATGGTGCGGACTTGACGGACTGGTAGTGTTTCCACGCCCTTTGCCCGAACCATTCGTAGCCGGCTGTTTTCCTTGGATCCATTCCGTAAATCTTGGATAGTTATTCGAGGAAGATTCTTGGTTCAATGTTATTCTGATGTTGATAAAAGTATCGAGAGGGTACTCCTGTCCCACAACGGTTGCATTGCGGTGGTGTGTATATAGATCCAGCAGGTCAAGCAATGTTTCTATAGCAAGGAGTGTAAGTTTTCTAGCGTTGGACACGATTGAGGGACTCGATCCATGACGAACCCATAACTTCCGCCCTTGACGTCGCCCATCTTTCATAATCAACTGCATTATTCTCCTGATCTCTACTAAGGCTGGCTTGATGTAGCATCGCAGAGAGCTCCAAGCACGCGATGGCCATAGTTGACGTTGACTGCTTCAGAGGGGCAAATGTGCGGTATAGGTCCAATGACATGTTATATGCAGTCTTGGCCACCGTTTCCCTGTCCATTCTACATTGCTTCGCTAGCTTTAGAAGCAACTTCTGGGGATCTCTGCTTCTGAAATCGAAGCCAGAAGCCTCCAACATGAGACGCTCAAGGCCAATGATGGACTTGGAATGTGCCTCAAAAAGCTATCCCTTGGCATCAGTATAGTCACAAGAAGCCTGTATTCATATCGTGTGTACATACTGGATCGTCGGAGCTCAATTGTTCCGCAGCTGGGAGTTTCAGATTGTAAGCGGCGCACAGTATCTCTTTCGACTTCTTCAGGGTATCTTCAACCTTGCAAGCCGCGAACAGGGCTGCCGCCGCTGCATCCTGGGAGCTAATCAGTACTGCCCTTATATCAACCGGCGAGCCTTCCTTACTATAAAGTTGTATTCATTGTCTGCATGCACCAACCGGAATTTGTGGTAGTAGACCACAGCAGTGTTGAACGTCCGTACCGGCCTTGGGGCGTTAGTCGCAGCGCTTCAGCAGAAACAAGCTCCAGAAAACCTACAATTGTAAAGCTTTCCTCACGCTATCAATCCATGCGACACCTTGCAATCGCATGTTGTCCTCTTTGGCTTCGCTCACACCTATCGCCGCTATGCTTTCTTCGATTTTCTGTTCAAAAACATACGGTTGCGCAACTTGTATAAACGAGGGATGTGGGCCAACATGGCCATTCTCGCCATCGCGAGGTCGGTCAGATGCTGCGGCCATCCCAGGAGTTGGACACAGGGGCGGCCCAGAAGTTCTCCAGCGCAGACGTCGGGAAGCTGTTGATCGCCAGAGCCTTGGAGTCCGTCGAGTTGCGCCCAACGATCGGCACGCTACGAAAAACGCCGAGACACTTAAATTTGCTTGGGCTTCCCCACATTTTCGATCACTCCTCTTTTGGTGACCAGCCTCGCCGTTCTCTGCTGTGAGTGAACCAATATTGGCTACAACGTGAGACGTGATATTTGCTGTTGGAGAAGCTCATTGAAAGGATGATGCCTTGATTCTGTGGTCAGAACGAGCTGGATTGACCACGGGCTTGAAATGGAAGACTTGAAACCATTTTCTTGCTATTTACAGTGTCCATCTGTACCTGCTATGGTGCCGTTGTGGCTTGCATATCTAAAATTATGGAAGTTAAGGTAGGTAAGGTGTCCTGGTAGGCCAAAGTCTGCAGGCCAGTTTGACACCTATGGAGTACCTGAGGCGGACATTTGAAGATCTGACTCCAGTTTATTGATATTTTGCCATGATGTACTCGTATATGAGATTGCGTAACGTAAGGTACCTTGGGCAGGTGAACGATCTTGAGGATCTTGGCCCAAGGAATTACTCAGCTGCGAGCTCCTCCTGTATGGCTAAGAGGTTGAGCTCAAGGTAGAAAAAGCATTCTCTGATCCCGCGTGGTGAGCCAGGCATGTTCACGATATTCTTTGAGCCAATTTGAACAAATTCACATGCGCCCTTGCGCCGCCCGGCAGATGTTTGCGACCTGGTTGGCAAAGTTGGCACCATTCCGCAAACCGCTAGAGCCGCTGCAGGCTACGGGCAGGGCGGAAATCCGGGGACGGCAACTTTAAATCGCCGACCCGACCACATCTTTCTCCCTCTTCCTCAAAGAGTCAACAATAACCAGAGAAAACATGGAGCTCACTCTATGTCTGCTGCTATTGTTCATCTCTCTTCTCAACGTGGTGCAGGCCTACGTCGTGCAGTCCTCCGCCTTGAGAGGCCTTGCAGAACCCCTTCCCCTTGTGATATGGCACGGCTTAGGGGATAACGTAAGACTAGCCTCCCTTTGCCCCTGACTCTCCTGGTGAACATCATAGACTGACCTCAATACGAGTATGCAGCCGAAGGCTTGAAAGAGCTAGGGAACCTTGCCGACGAGGTGAATCCGGGAACATATGTCTACAACATCCGGCTCGACGAAGACCCAAGCAATGACCGCACGGCCACCTTCTTCGGCAACGTGACCGAGCAGCTGCAAAATGTCTGCGAAGACCTCGCCGCGCATTCCATCCTATCTACCGCGCCAGCTATCAACGCCTTGGGCCTGTCACAAGGCGGCCAGTTCTTGCGCGGCTACGTCGAGAGGTGCAACAAGCCGCCCGTGAGGTCTCTGGTGACATTTGGTAGCCCGCACAACGGAATCAGCAAGTTCATGTCTTGCGCACCCACCGACTGGATATGTAAGAGCGCCATTGCATTGCTCCGAGGCAATACCTGGAGTAGCTTCGTCCAGTCGAGGGTTGTACCGGCCCAGTATTACCGTGAGCCGGAGGAGCTTGATCGATATCTCGAGAACTCGAACTTTCTAGCGGACATAAACAATGAGCGGGAACTCAAGAACGAGACCTATAAAGAGAATCTGAAATCGTTGGAGAAGTTTGTAATGTTTATGTTCGAAGAGGATGAGACGGTTATACCAAAACAAAGCTCCTGGTTTGCCGAGGTCAACAGCACCAGCGAAAAGGTGACCAGATTGCAAGATAGGGCCATCTACCAGCAGGACTGGTTAGGCCTGAGAGTAATGGACCAGCAAGGGAAATTGGAGTTCAAAATTGCGCCGGGTCCACATATGCGACTCGGCGACAAATTTCTGAAGGAGGTGTTCGAGCATTATTTCAGCCCGACCCCGAAGGGACGGGACTCAATATCCCAGTTCTCAATTCAGGAACAGCTATGATCAGATACAACGAAAAAAGGAAAAAATTTGCACAGCAGTAACTCCGCCCAATGCATGTCCTACCCATAGTCTACTCAGCGCTGATGGCACGAAAAGCACCCACATGCCAGACCAATGACCACTTTCCCTTCATGCCTCCACGTCCTGCATAGCTTCCGCCTTCTGTTTCTTTATCTTCTCCTTTCGTAGAGCAATCTCAGCCGCAAGGTCATCCCCTTGCGATTTTCGCTTTTTCCTCGATTTCTCCTCGCCGGAGCCGCCCTTCCTCTTCTTCTCAGTCTCCTTAGGCTGCTCGATCTGCTTCGTTTCGCTGGAAGTGTCTATTTGCGGCTGGTCTGCAGCATCCTCAAGAACGTCCGCGCTGTTAGACCAAAGCTCTTCCGCTAGCCATATGGGCAGCGCCATGGTATTTGGTCCCTTAATATGTATACTCTTTACATTCCTCCACTTCTGCGGGACGAATTTCTCGATAACACCATTAGCCACAGCCTCAACATTCTCTGCGACCATCTCGGGCTCCCAGCTGGCTTTCCCCACTCGGATAGAGGTTGTAACCGAGGGACTTAGATGTACAAGAGCTGCTGAAAGTGTTCTCTCAATCTCCTTGGCTATCTGTTGCGGGGAAGCAGCACCCTTGGGCTCGTCCTTTTCCTTCTTCACCTTTCTTTCTTTCCTATCTTTCCCCTGAGGCGCAATATTGATTGGAAGCGGTCGTTTGGCAGTAGCCTGGTAGAAGATCTTTCCCAGGATGTTTGGCAGCAGTGTAACGATCCTGTCGTCGGCAAGGAAGATGTCGTACTCTTCTCGTAACTGTCGTTTGCTCTCGTAACTCTTATACTTCAAACGTAGCTTCGATACGCCGATGACACGGGTGATCCTCTTGGCCAATGCGGGAGGGAATGAGGGGTCAGCGATCACGTCCTTGAACGTCCGTTGAGGGTCGGCGGTGATAAGACAGATCGTCGCAGTCGGAGAGGTCAAAAGTGGATGCGGCAAGGCTCTACTACATTGTCAGCAGACGGATGGGTAATAGAGATCAGCCACTTCCTACATTTTTCTAGGCTTTAGCCTCTTCGCATCAATGATGTGTTTCTTCGTGGTCAGAACCAGCCAGATAGGGACATCATCCTCATCGTTGACTCCATCATCTGAGCCGTCGTCTCCTGCCAGAAGGTTCCGTTTGGTGCTGTCTGCTTGCAGCCGCTTCGTCTCCGATTTGATGTGCCCGACAAGCGCCTTCGAGGCTTTCAGGGTCTAAAGAGCAACTGTCAACGTCGCAGGGGAGCCTCAGGGATGAGCGGATTCTGACCTGATCTTTATTGATTTGGTATGGGCTTCCTTGATCCACCTTCGTGGTCAATGCTGTTGACGTCGGCGCCATGATTTTTCTCTATCTCAGTCGAAATGCTTGAAGTCGCAAAGGGACCAGCATTTACTTGGGTGCAAGAAATTTTGTAAAATCGGTACGCCAAGAGTTCGCGACCCCAAACCAAATGGCGCCCGCAGCCCGCTAAGCCCTTCACAGACACGGTAGTCAATTAATATTTCGTCGCACAACCAGCCTCCGGGAGTCCTAGATTTTTGCACGCAGTTCTACCGCAATATAGGTGTACTTTCCCGTGCCTACGGAGTAACAATGATGAAATGGTCCGCTGTAACGCATACTCCGTCCTAGCCCTACTGTCCTGGCGGGTCGTTGGTGCGCTTGGATATATGCGTAAATACCTCAAGGCATACACCAGCTTATCCTCTGCACATAAACACTGAGTATATGGAGTATATTGGCACGATTGTCCTATTCCATTCTTACAGCTACCTACACCGTACATGGTGCCCACTTCCGTTGGGCACTCCGCAAAGACGAACAGTCGAGAATGGCTGTCGAGCGCGAGGACTCGAGCCTGTAGGGAAGGTCACATGGTTTAGATAGCTGATGCCAACAGTCCTGACTAGAGTCAGGGCGGTGGGATCCTTTGCGACAGCTACTGCAAGCCAATTGGGGTATCACAATGTTGCTGCACAGGATTCGCTCCAGTTTGCAGGCCCGGCTCTTTTATGCTCGTGTGTGAGACGTCTCATGGGCGCGTACTTTTTGGGCAGTAGCGTGATTCCTCTGGCCTCGGCGGGGACGACTTTATTAAATGTTTACCTTAGCCATTAACGTTCCAACTCAGCCGAGTCTGGATAATCTTCACAACTCTGCTTGTAAATTTTGGAGACATAGCCATATGCTTAGAATTCCAGAAAACATCTCCAGCACTCTTGGAAGAATAGAAGCACGGAGTAAATGAGACATTGGTACGGCCTTGTCGTGTATTTAGGGTCTTTTCTTTACCTGGAAGGGTGTCCTGCCTTAACTGTGCAAATGCGGTGTTGCTTAACTGGAGCGGGATGCCAAAAGGAGTTTAGGTAGAGGTGACGGATGACGTTGGTTAAGGCAAAGCGAGCGTCTAGCAGCCTTAGCTCAACACGAACACACGACCCTTAACCGCGTCTCGTCTCGTCTCGTCTCGTCAAATGCGTGTGGTCGTCCAAAGCATTCCTGCCTTCTTCCTCTGCCTCCTCTTTACCGTGCCTCGCCTTCCACCAATTCTGGCCCTGACCTATCTCTGACCCTAAGGTCGCCTTCCCCCGGCCTTTTACCCTGGCGCGCATTTTGATCTTCCAGAGCTTCTATCTCTGCAATTATTACTCTCGTTCTGCTGGCCTTTGTTTTGGTGCAAGGCCAACTGGAATCGCGTATGGCACCATAAACGACGTGTATCTGGAGCACAAATTGGGTAAACAGGTCATCTTGCCGTGCTTCTGTCCAAATAAGCAGATATGGATTCCTCCCCTCCTGGTGGAAACCGATTGCCCCCAGTCGCGGGACTCAAGCGGCCGGCTCCTGGGCCACTATTGCCGGCTTTCGAACCTCTCTCCTCATCACCGTCTTTTCCACGATCCTTCAAGCGTGTAGCTCGGTCCTCGCCTTCTGCGGAAGATGGTTCGAGAAAGAAATACCCAACGCCAATGCCATCTTCATCCACTGGCCTCCTTCCTTCTTCTCCGCCTGGCCTTTCGACAGCGCGTGCAACGCGCCCTTCACTCGACCGAACTCAGTCATGCATCTCCGAACGTGTTCCGCTCTCCACTGTTCCTTCAGTCACGCTCTCGGCAGATGGTGAACCGCTGCTAATGGGGAGATCGAGCAATTCGTCCCATTACCAACTTTCGGCTAACAGGCTCATCTCGCGAGTGCATGTTAAGGCAACTTATGTCGCGGCGACCTCGGCGAACGAACCGAACAAGATCCAAATTGTCTGCATGGGTTGGAATGGCGTGAAGGTCCATTGTCAAGGAAAAGCCTGGGAATTAGCAAAAGGGGATACCTTTACCTCAGAGACGGAGAACGCGGATATCATGCTCGATGTGCAGGATGCCCGAGTCCTGCTCATGTGGCCACCACATGAGAAGAAGGACTCCAGCTCTGTTTCAGGGCTTTCAGACTCGACCTGGACCTGGGATGAGGAAAATTCGCCCAGGAGAAACATTGCCGCTGCACAAGCGAGTCGCCTTCAATCGAGCCCTCTTCGTCGAGGACGTCTCCTCTCTTCCCCGGTATCGCCAAGCCCAGCGATCAACCTCCCTATTCCATCGTCTCCACCACATCATGCTCCGCTGCAGCAGGCCCAAGACACTATCCAGGTGTATGAAGACGAGAATGAAGACGAACGTAAAGTTGGCGTGGTCAACGATGCAATTGAGACGCAATCGACTGAAGCCGCATCGCAGCCCCTTCCTCATGTCCTTAATGCCTCTAAACTGAGCTTCTCAAGTGAGTCCCACGATTTCTCGGACCAGGATGAGGGAAATGATCCGATAATACATTCCTTTGGGCCGCACGGTGATAATCTGCTTCCCCGTATGGCGTCCTTCACTGCTTCGGATTCGCCTGAGCGCCATCGTCATCACCGGCCGCTGGAGCCACTGGCAGAGTCGCCACTGCGCCGAACAAGCTCTGAATCCACCCTGGAAGCTCAGCTTGACACAGTGACAAACCATGTTATCAACCAGTTGGCCTTCTCTCGGCTCTCTTCAACTCCACTTTCCATCCTCCTCCAGAATCTGCCAGCGAAGATGAGAGGAGCAAGTCCGTCAGAAACGGAAAACGAAAAGCTCTCCAAAGACGATCTTCGAAAACTCTTGGAAGCCACAACCTGTGTGGGCTCCGTGATTCGAGAAGGGAAAGACGCAGCAGGGAAGCCGCTGGAGAGCGAATACTATTACATTCCAGAGCTGGATCCGAATGAAAGGAGGAAGGAGGCTGTAGTCGAAGGACTTGGTAAACCTGGCCTAAGAGCTTGCAGAAAGCAGCACAAGGTAAGTTCCCAAGGGACATGAAGCCATGAGTGATCTCAGAGCCTGATCGATGTATAGCAATACTACTGGAGAAAGCCAAAATAGCGATTGCACGACTCGCTTAAGAAGGCGCTGCCGTGAATTCCTGAGCAGAGCTATGCAGACATGTCTCTCATCTGCACCACGAAGTTCAATGTCCTGTGCCATTTGTTGATGCTAGCCCCCGGCTTGCAACGCTTCACCGCCAGGCATTGCGCATCATTGCAAGGAGGATGGAGAGAGCAGCTCTCGTGCTGCAAGGCCATTCGACGGTCAGAGTCTAACACCCTTTCTTTTCATCTCTTGTAAACTGCATAGCATAGCGTGGAGCCTGATTGTTTGGACTACAATTTTCTTTGTCTTGCCGCAAAAGACATTTTCAGTTATGCAGAGTCTTGTCTGCTTCGTCGAACAAATCCATCCGCTGAAAGAGCATAGCGAAGAGCCGTCATGTAGATAGGACGTCAGGCGGTTCGTTCTCGGTCTGAACCCTATTTGTTCTTCCATAGACTCTCCCGCCGAACTTATGTTCAGTACCATATGCTTGAGCCTGCAGATGGATAACCTGCTTCTTCGAATTTGGCATAATTATGCACTTCCGTTTAGAGCAAATGTTATATGTAGACTGCGGCGATCAGCCTTGGAAGAAGTCGTGGATATCATGATATCTTGCATCTAGGTGAAATCCAGGAAGTCCTGCTTTGAACGAGGGCCGCTACATCAGAACATGCGGTTCCTCCCAGGGCTGTAAATTGCTGTTCCAACGCATCATCTTGAGTGAGCCCCTGGTTACCCGCGGGCACAACGGCGAGTAAGGATTGATAATTCCCGTTCTAGGTTCACAGGTTGGTTGTTCAAGATTGAGGTACATTACCGTAAGGAGTACGAAGTTGTGTCTCGCCATGACGTACTAAGCAGGAATTGGCTTGCGATTCTCGTTAATCTTGGAGCGCGATCGTGAACCTTACCCAGCAGGGTTAGTACAGTACCGGCACCGAGCCTTACCTTACCACAGGTCTCACCTACCGAATACATCGTACTGTACGAAGGTGCCAGCGCGTACAGGTAGATAACTGCAGAGCATCAACCTCCCTGACTTACTTTGTTGACACTTACTCTCTGAGTATACCTGCAAGAGTGCTTGTCAATCCGGCCAGCCGCGGAGCGTCTACGGAAATTGTGCCTAGCACTGGATAACGAGCCCTCCTTCCAAGCCAACTTCCGTTACAGCAATGATCCGATTTGGCTCGGTATCTTGAACAGGATGAACTCGCCCTAGCACCACCTGCACTTCGTCACCCCCATTGCCTGTTCGGCTCATCGTGGAGCGTTGCCTGCAATATGGACAGGAAGCGGAAACGTACGCGCCGAGTTGTCCACCCTCTAGGAAGACCGGATCTGGCGCTGACGCTTCTATAGGCGAATTACGGGAGCTCAATACAAAGGCCTGGGCGGGCGAGAAAGGTGATGCCCAATCATCATTTGCGCCCCTCTGATAGCTGACGGCATTCCAGACGTGTCACCGGTCAGTGGGTCATTCGACTCATCCCTCAAGAAGAACACAGCTTTCATCAAGCGTCTCCGCACCGCCATTACTGCTTCGACCGCGCCTACATTTTTGCAGGAGATCCGGACACTGTCCCTGCACAAGTATCTCTCTGAGATAATATCTGCAAGCTATGAGGGTCTCTGTCGACTTAAGTCGCCGGGAGAAATTGCAGCAGGAGTTGAAATAGTTTCTGCCCTGCACCAGCGATTCGGACCGGAAGAATATACGCGGTATCTTGCCTGGTACCTTGGTCGAGGCTTGAGCACCCCAGAGAAAGCGCAACTAAAAGCTCTAGCACAGGACGTACGGGAAAAGGAAGAGAAAGAAAGGCTGTCAAGACACAGAATCCTTTTGCGGGTCGTTACAGAATTATGGCTTGTTGGGGTTTTGAGAAGTTTAGATGATGTCACTCGGCCAGATGACGGAGCGAGGGGGAAGGACAACACTGGTGTTGCGCCAGCCAAGGGCGCGGATGGCCAGGGTCGGGGGAGAGGCGGCTCGGAAATCGCGCGTTCTGAGAGAGACGGTAACCTGGACCCGTTCCCTCTGGAAGTATTGAAGGATCTTCTGGGCCATGATCGCGACCATGTCAACCTCCCTATTGTTGTGCTGTTTGTCAAGAGCTTCGCCTGGGACGTGCTAGGTGTCAAGTCGGCCGCTACGGAGGGACGAAAAACGGTCGAAGAAGACGGAGCGACTACGGCTGCACCAAAAGACGGCGACGAAGGAGCGGAAAGTGACGTAAATGGACAATCTCTCGATGATCCTCCACTCACGCCACCTGATGTTCAACAGCGGTTTAAGAATATACTTTTGCGCTATTTCGAAGATGTGAAAACACATCTGGTCCGTGACCAAAAGGCATTGGCTACTCAAGGGCGTCGGAATGCCGAGGCGTACGTCAAATCCGGCGAGGTCTTTGAGGATAGACAGGCCAACTACGACAAGCAAGTTAAAGCGCAAGAAAAACTGGTGTCGAACGCCCAGGTTCTGTGTGACGTGCTTGGAGCCCAGATGCCGGATCTGAAAGAAGACGACGCCACTACTTCAGCAAGTGATGGTGGCATCGGTCTCGTCAAAACGGGCGAATACTTACGTGGTCAAGGGGAAGGCGCGGGTATATGGGAAGACGAAGATGAGCGGAGATTTTATGAGAATCTAATCGACTTGAAAGAGAGAGTGCCTGGTATCTTACTCGAAGAGAGCAAGAAGAAAAAGCCGGACGCTGAGGCTCAGGTAGGGAAGAAGGCCGGAGAGAAACCCGAGGGTGGGACCGACAATGGAGCGGAAATCACAGAATCTACGGAAGCAAAGACTGCAGAATCCGAAGATCAGTCTACTGTGATTGCAAATAAAACAGTCGGCGCCCAAGTCGATGCGATCTTGACCCGTCTTCCTGAGCTCACCAGCAAAGAATCAGTGGACCAAGCGTCCATAGATTTTTGTTTCTTGAACTCGAAAGCTTCAAGGAACAGGCTTCTTAAAGCCGTCCAGGAAGTTCCTAAAGGGCGGTCGGATCTTTTACCGTACCATTCCAGGCTTATAGCCACCTTGGGCAGGTATATGCCTGACTTGGCTCAAGGCTTGGTGAGTTATCTGGACGATGAATTCCGGAGTCTGCAGCGGAGGAAGCAGAAGGACTTTCTTGGACAGGTCCGTACTGGTAATGTCAGATACCTCGCCGAACTGACGAAGTTCGGGGTTGTTCCTGAGCATGTCATCTTCCACTGCCTCAAAGTCAGTTTGGATGATTTCTCCAGGATGAATATTGACATTATCTGCAATTTGCTGGAGAATTGTGGGCGATACCTACTGCGAAACCCTGAAACTTCGCCTCGCATGGTCTCCTTCCTAGAGACTCTACAGCGGAAGAAAGCGGCCCAACATCTTGGCCAACAAGAGCGGATGCTAATTGAGAACGCAATCTATTATGTGAATCCTCCGGAACGAGCGGCAATAACGCAGAAAGAAAGGTCGCCTGTCGAACTTTTCGTCAGGAAGCTTATCTATTTGGATATGAACAAGCGCAATTATATGAAAATACTCAAGCAGATCAGAAAGTTGCATTGGGAAGAGCAGGAGGTAAGTGTTATAAAACAATGTGCATTGGGGGGTTGCTGACTATGTAGGTTGTTGGAATGCTTGAGAAGATTTTCAGCAAGCCGGGGAAAATCAAATACAGCAACATACACCTCCTCGCCATCCTTGTTGGCGCCTTGTACCGCTATCATCAAGAGTTCGTCATCAAGGTGATTGACAATCTACTTGAACAGATTACTGTAGGCTTGGAGCAGAATGATTTCAGACACAATCAGCGCAGGATTGCCGAGGTGAAGTATCTTGGCGAGCTTTACAATTACAAAATGGTTGACTCCCCGGTGATCTTCGATACCCTCTACAGGATAGTCACCTTCGGCCACGGTAAGACGTATTCATGACATTCATTGTAAGGTTGCTAACAGGTTATGGTAGAAGGTGGAACGCCTATGCCTGGTCGGATTTCCCAGCTGGACCCTCCTGACGACTTCTTTCGTATTCGTTTAGTGAGCAGTCTACTAGAAACTTGTGGGATGTGCTTCGATCGAGGTTCCGCAAAGAAAAAGCTCGACTTCTTCCTTATATTCTTTCAGGTAGGACTTTCTTTTTGAGTGGCCGATTCTCTCTATACTGACACTCTCTAGTATTATATCCATACTAAAGACCCCGTCCCCATGGATATCGACTTCATTATCCAAGATACCTACGCCATGATCAGGCCACAATGGAAGTTTGCGGCTGACCTGGCCGAAGCCGGACAGGCTTTTGCAGATGCCGTGAAGTTGAATTACCAGGTCTTCGGTCCTGAGAAGGCTGCTGAGCCAGATGATGCGGCGGAAGACGATTCTTCTAGTGACGGTGTAGCTGATGATGATGAGGGACCGGGACCTGACTTAGACGAAGCCGAATCCTCAGATGAGGAAGAAGAGGTACCTGAGAAGACTCCAGGCTGTTCACAACCTCCGCAAGCCTACTTACTGACTCATCTGCAGACGACGATTGGCGAGACACCACGGCCCGAATCCGATCTCGAGGAAGATATTGTCGTTACGCGTCACGAGGAGGAGCGTGACCCCGAAGCTGAAGCGGAGTTTGACCGCGAACTTGCTAAGATGATGTCTGAGAGCTTGGAATCCAGAAAGTTTGAGCGCAAACCGCTCTTCGATGTGCCTTTACCCATGAGACGGGCTCCAAGAGAGCAGTCTGTCCACTCAGACGAAGGAAGTGGGAATCCCACCCCAGACAGTGCCAACAAGATGGCTTTCTCTCTTCTGACGAAGCGAGGGAATCGGCAACAGGTTGGTATCATGTATCTCCTTGCTTTTTGCTTGTCCTAACCTCAAGCTAGACACGTACTGTTGATCTTCCTTCGGACTCTACATTCGCTATTGCAATGAAGTCTAAGCAGCAGGCTGAACGAGAAGAGCAGCAACGTATTAAGAATCTTGTCTTGAACTATGATTTGAGGGACGACAATGACAACGATGGTGAAGCCAATTTCAATTTTACTATCACACCAAATACAAATACTAAGAACCCAAAAGGATTCGAGAAGCACACGATTTCCCACGCATCGACGGCCAAGTCAGATAAAGCTGGCACGAACCGCAGCAACCAGCGGGCGAGGAAGCTACAATTAAGTGATGTCGACTGGTGAGATTTGCGATTCATTACCAACAAAGGCACTCTTTTGGTCGTCGATTGGCTTCAGATGCTAATATGGCTGTATGGGGTCCAATAGGACTTGAGATATCGCAGGTTATGACGTGATCTTTCCAGGATGATGACATGCCCCGAGGCAGAGGACTTATCTGTGCCAATTCTGGTCTGCATCTTCTGCAGGATCCCATTGCTCTAGGCTAAAATGGCTGGGCTTGCAACCAATGCCATACATGGCTCGACTGCAGTCGCTCTGGCTGTGGGATCTGGAGAAAGCATTCGGCAATGCTGCAATCTGGACCTGGGGGCGCTCCAAAGAGAAGAGACAAGACAGTTCTCCCTTCTCCGCTCTTTTCGAGATGCTCCTGCCAAGAGCAGAATCAGTTTGGGAGTCCCGCGCTATCTGGGCGCTGAATGGCTAGGGATGGATGTTGCAGAAAGATGGGCCTTTGCGCTTTGGTGGATGGAGTATAATAGTGATTAGTGGAAGTCCGAAGAATACATACGAAAACTTCCACGGGATCAGAAACAAACAGCTGTGAACCCGTCTGTACGAGGGGTAAGGGTCAAATCCGTGATATAGTGCTTTGTAGTCGGACCCTCTCAGATAAAGGCAAGGTAGGTGCACGTATAACGGAAAAACATTGAACCGAAATGTGAAGCCAATTGAAACGTCAAATGTTCAAGACTACCACCAGCAGCCTCCTGGGATTATGGCAGCAACATCCTGAATGCCCATGAGGCCACCGTAACACCCTTAATGGACGCCTTGTCAGTCTGACATGATACCTGGCTTTCTTTCAAGGGGTTAAGCTGTGAATTGGGGTTCACGTTGGTCACAGAATGAACGACCTGTGACCATGATTGATACACAACTTTGCTTGAATGCAGCCGTGCATACTGATTACAGCCACATGGGACTCCCAAGGCAGTGGATTTGGTGGAAACATCGACGGCTGTCTAACCTGCATACATTAAATACCAGTAAATGTTCAGCAGTAGGTCGATTTCCTTGCTTGTTCCAAGTCTCCGTTTTTAATCTGTACGGTATGCTGTCATGAAGCAGTTTGCTTGTTTTACCGGACTGGTATCTTCAGTTCGCTGCAATCTCCATGTGAATGTCACCTAGTATTTCGTGGCGACGGCCACTTCATTTCCATGTCAAACGTCAGGTAAGGTAGTCGAGCGAAGGCCTGCACCTTCCTTTCCTGAGTCCATGCTCCTACAACCGCATTGTGAGCACGCATATCACTCCAGGATATGCGGAACACCGAATCAAAAAGCTGCAGTGGCCGACCAGCATGGCGGACACACCAACAGAGCACTGGCGGGTTGCCGACGTATGTTTGACCTTTCTGATAAAATTGTGGGTGGTGGGGACTAATATCTGTCAGATTGTCTACCTATCACTGTTGGCACCTATCGTTGTCATGGCTATCGTCGAATGGGTCCTCTGGTACTTGGCTTTTATGTACGGACTATTGAAAGTCTACATCAAGGCGGAGAATCGTAGTACCCGCATTCTAGCCATCATCGTGGCAATAGTGTTCAGCTTGATGAGGTAAGGTTTCCAGCTATGTCGCCCTGGCCCCGGTCATCTCATATGAAGCAGGTTTATCTTCTTGCCTATCATGGTCGTCACAATTCCCCTGCCACCTGCAGTGACTCAGTATTTCCCTGCAAGCTTGGTCAGCTTCCTCCAGTGGTTCGCATTCTGGTCCTTTTCAGGTCTATTGCTGGGGCCGTGGTTGTTATGCGTCTATGAACTTGTCACGAAGACTGTTGGCCGATCCAAGGTATTGAAAGAAGATCTGAATGAGAAGAGCGCTCCGAAGGTGGCTGTGGTCATGCCTTGTTACAACGAAGTACCGGAGGTCCTCATCGCAGCAATCAGATCAGTAGTTGAATGTGACTACCCAGCCACCTGCTTACACGTTTTCCTGTCTTTCGATGGCGACGAACAAAACGAATTGTACTTGAAGACTATCGAGGCGTTAGGCGTCACGGTGACGCTGGAGAACTACCCGCAGTTCATTGATCTTGAATACCTCGGATGTCGAGTTACTGTTTCAAGGTTTCCACATGGAGGCAAACGCCAATGTCAGAAGCAGACTTTCAAGCTCATTGACAGGATTTACACCGACTATCTGCGACACAATGATGACATGTTCGTCCTTTTTATCGACTCCGACTGCATACTGGACAAAGTGTGCATCCAGAACTTCATGTATGAAATGGAGCTTCGGCCCGGCGGGAATCGAGACATGCTGGCGATGACTGGAGTTATCACGTCCACTACCAAGAAGAACAAGTTCATAACTCTCTTGCAGGATATGGAATACACTCATGGTCAGCTGTTCGAGCGATCGGTAGAGTCTGCTTGTGGTTCAGTTACCTGCCTACCGGGCGCTCTTACGGTGCTCAGGTTCTCAGCATTTCGAAAGATGGCAAAGTTCTATTTCGCGGACAAAGCAGAGCAGTGTGATGACCTATTCGATTATGGGAAATGCCATCTGGGAGAAGACAGATGGTTGACACATCTCTTCATGATTGGTGCTCATCACCCATATCAAATTGGTATGTGTACCGGAGCATTCTGCAAGACGGAGGCTGTGCAAGAATATCGGGCTCTCTTAAAACAGAGAAGGCGATGGTTTCTCGGCTTCATCACAAATGAGGTCTGCATGTTGACCGATGTCAGATTATGGAAGAGATACCCTGTTCTTGTGCTCATTCGCTTCATGCAAGACAGTATTCGAAGTACTGCACTGCTGTTTTTCATCATGGTCCTCTCCTTGGCTACTCGCTCGCAAGATATCGGCAACTTGCCGGCTGGTTTTATTGCGGTATCTCTAGGCCTGAACTGGGCGCTGATGTTCTACTTCGGGCTGCGTCTGGGCCGCTTCAAAGCATTCCTCTATCCAATCATGTTCATTGTCAATCCTTTCTTCAACTGGGTGTACATGACCTACGGCGTTTTTACCGCCGGTCAACGCACATGGGGAGGGCCCAGAGCAGACGCGGGCGCGGCAGATGAACATACCACCGTGCAGGAGGTGATCGCAAGAGCTGAGGAAGCTGGTGACGATCTCAATGTTATTCCTGAAACCTTCAAGCCTGCAGCCGAAGCCAGGATTCGGGCACAAACTGGAGGACTACCAACAATGACGCTGCAGCCTTCCGATCATGTCGAAGGTCGTTTCACTTCTCCTGAACGTCTCGAGAACGGTGTTTATCAACAAGCCAACATTGATTCGATGCTCAGTTTACCTGACCTCCTATCGAAGATTGATCGTCCGGCACCTACACCAACATATCCGAAAGAATCTTCAGAAAGTTCGAGTGTGGATACTTCTACGGAAGACTCTGCTTCCTTAGAATCCCATTATGACGACCTGGATATCCGTCAGAGGAACGACAATAGGGCTTCTACTGACAGCTGGGTCCATAGGGAAAGTCTACAACATGAGGAGGAAGGCAGAGGCCGTGCTGGCTCCTTCTTGATCGACATGCAAGACTCCAAGCCTGCTGCTGCAGCCTTTGACATCTCGGATCCGTACACACAGCGGAAGCATACCAGATTTGATAGTTCCAGCACTCTTGAACCCTTGCTTGATTCTGCTGGTACTCTGAGAGAATCGGAAGAGAAGCAAAGGGTATCTCACGAACGCGGAAATGAGCAAAAAGGGCTCTCACGCATCGATCTTTCTAGTATGGACCATCCCCGTGCTGCGACAACGGACGCTGGCCCTTCAGGGATCGCACCTAGCTGGAATCCCCTTCGCCGCTTCGGCCCCATGCGTCGACGGAGCTCATCCGCTGAAGAGGCTGGGATCGAGCTTATGGAACAGCAAAAGATGCTGCTGACTGGACCGAGGAAAGGACAAAGAAGTGGACAGGAAAGTGGGAATTTGGTAGTCGATCCAAGGACAAGCCCGACCTCACAGGAGGAAAGGAAGGACAAACGCAATAGGCTCTTCAAAAAGCGGCGAGCGAGCTCTTTCGGCGGTAAGAAGTGAAGGTTACTCAGCTGCTGGGGCGTGCTTTCACCAACATAATTTGCTGCAGCGCCCGAGTCGCCGAGAGCTTTCTCCATGGCTTCGGCTTTGCTCCCGTGCCTTTGTTGTCTACTTTTCTGCCTTAGATAGTCTATCAAATTCAAACGATACGAAGAACACGTGGATTGCTCATGAGGACCATTGTAAAGAGAGGCCTGATGCCCGCGATCATAAAGTGCGCCGTCTCCGTACAGAATATTCGAATCTTCCGAAGGCTAAAGGGATATCATGCACAGGTCTGGGCTACCTCATACAGCATTGGTACAGAATTACGTTCATATGGAGGATAGTAGGAAGGAGTACGCATCGCTGGTAGTGTGGCGGGCGATGAAGATTCCATGACACTCCTTTTCCTTGAGTGGGCCATGTCGATTGGATATCGAGATCAGGAGCTCGTGGTTTCCATTGGTATCGATAGCGTGAGGCTCTGCTTAAGCGCGAGGCCAACTGTCAAGGGGCGCCGTTCCTATTGGCCAGCCGACCCATTCGTCATTCAGTGATTGGCAGCAAACAAGCGCAGGCGAGAAACGGCGAGAAGGTTCGACCTAAGAAAAAAGTTGCTTGCCATCGAAGCACGGGCGTCGCCCGCCTTCACAGTCCGAACCACCCTCCCACCAAAGCCCCAACTACTACTTCTTCGTACGTGAGGTACCTACGACTCTTCCTACAGAGTGTTAGTCAGTACCGAATACCGTAATCCCACACGCTCAAAGTCAGAAGAGGCTCGACCGGACCACGAAGTACCTCCGTGCAAATTGCATTGACGTGGTTTTTCTTTTATCACCCAACGACTGCAGCTACAAATCACCCACCGACCACATACAAACGCATAAACTTTCTCTTCACACCAACTCACCCAGCACAACTTTCATTTCCTACTCACACCTGAATACTAAAATAACTCGACCTTCATTTGTCATATTGCTGGAAAGATGAGCGTTGTAGGCGTCGATTTGGGAACGCAAAACACCGTCATCGCGGTTGCAAGGAATCGTGGTGTCGATGTGGTAAGTACGCCTCCGCCTGTTTGCAAAGACTGTCGCTCACCACTGCTGGTCTCAGATCACCAATGAGGTTTCTAATCGGGCAACTCCGTAAGTCACTTCCTATTCCCGCCCGTGGTTGAATAGTGTGAGCTCACACATCCTCGAACAGGACGCTTGTCGGTTTCGGCCCCAAGAGCAGATACCTAGGAGAGTCAGCAAAAACGCAAGAGATCTCCAACCTTAAGAACACCGTCAGCTCCCTGAAAAGACTCGCGGGACGCTCGTTGCAAGATCCCGATGTGCAGATCGAACAAGAGTATGTCTCCGCTCCGCTGGTGGATATCAACGGACAGGTTGGCGCGGAGGTCACATATCTTGGGGAGAAGCGGAAATTCACAGCGACGCAGCTTGTCTCGATGTTCCTGAGCAAGGTCAAGGCGACTGCGTCGGCAGAGCTCAAGCTTCCAGTATCGGATGTTGTGGTCAGCGTACCTCCTTGGTTCACCGACGCCCAACGTCGAGCGATCATCGATGCGGCGGATATTGCAGGCCTGAAACTTCTCCGCCTTATCAACGATACGACGGCGACTGCTCTCGGCTATGGTATCACTAAGCTGGATCTGCCCACCGCTGAAGAAAAGCCTCGTCGTGTGGCGATTGTCGATATCGGTCACAGCAACTACACTTGTGCCATTGTCGACTTTAGGAAAGGGCAGCTCGAAGTGAAGTCTACTGCTTGGGACCGTCATTTTGGTGGCCGTAACTTTGACAAGGCCATCGTGGACCACTTTGCCAAGGAGTTCAAAGAAAAATTCAAGGTTGACATCAACACCAACCCGAAGGCCAAAGTCCGGGTCGCGGCTGCTGCCGAGAAGCTGAAGAAGATCCTCTCCGCCAATGCTTCCGCACCTATCAACATCGAGTCTTTGATGAACGATGTTGATGTCAGCGGGTTTATGAAGCGTGAAGAGCTGGAAGAATTGGTCAAGCCCCTTTTGGACCGCGCTGTTGTGCCCCTGGAGCAGGCTCTGGCAGATGCAAAGTTGAAGCCCGAGGATATCGACGTCGTCGAGCTCGTAGGAGGTTGCACCCGTGTGCCGGCCCTCAAAGAGCGTATCCAACAGTTCTTCGGAAAGCCGCTCTCTTTCACCTTGAACCAGGATGAGGCCGTCGCTCGTGGCTGCGCTTTCAGCTGCGCTATCCTCTCGCCAGTCTTCCGTGTCCGTGACTTCTCCGTCCATGACATAGTCAACTACCCAATCGAGTTCACCTGGGAGCAGTCGCCTGATATCCCCGACGAAGATACCAGTCTGACAGTGTTCAACAAGGGAAATGTCATGCCATCCACCAAGATTCTTACTTTTTACCGCAAGCATCCTTTCGATCTTGAAGCAAGATATGCCAAGCCTGAATCATTACCCGGGCAGATCAACCCCTGGATCGGACGTTTCTCCGTCAAGGGCGTCAAGGTTGACGCTGATGATCAATTCATGGTCTGCAAACTGAAGGCACGACTCAACCTGCACGGTGTCTTGAATGTCGAGCAAGGCTATTATGTCGAAGATGTAGAGGTCGAAGAGCCAATTCCAGAGGAAAAAGAAGGGGAGAAGAAAGATCCAGATGTAGGTGCTTTTGATTTTCGTTCTCGTGTCAATTCTACCGAGGAACACGCTGCGAAGCGTACTAAACTCGCCACGGCCACATCGCTAACGCGGGACATGCAGGCGATGGAGACCGACCAGGCCGATGGTAACGCGGATAAGAAGGTCAAGACACGCAAAGTCAAGAAACAGGTTCGGAAGGGTGACCTCCCACTTGTGGCCGGAACTGCATCGCTCGATGATGCCACCAAGGCTGCCGCTGCCGAGCAGGAGAACGCAATGTTCATGGAGGACAAGCTTGTGGCTGATACGGAAGAAAAGAAGAACGAACTCGAGTCGTTCATCTATGAACTCCGAGGCCATCTCAAGGACAAGTATGCCGAGTTTGCCAGCGACGAGGAAAAGGCCAAGCTCCGCGAAAAACTAGAGCAGGCAGAGGTAGGTTCTAGTATGCTTTATCAATCTACTTGCATGACTAACGCACGTTCCAGGACTGGCTGTACGATGAGGGCGAGGACACCACAAAGGCCGTCTATGTCGCTAAGATCGACGAGATCCGCTTCGTCGCAGGACCCATCATCCAGCGATACCAGGACAAGATCGAGGCCGAGCGACAAGCTGCGCTAAAGGCACAAGAAGAAGCTGCCGCGGCCAAGCGTGCTGAGCTCGAGGCGAAGAAACGGGCGGAAGATGAAAAGAAGCAACAAGAAGGGCCGAAGGAGAGCAAAGATGCGGAGATGAAGGATGCCACCGATGAGGCCGCCAAGCCTGACAGTGTGGAGGAGCCAGCGGATAAGCAGAAGGCTTAATCACAGCATTTGTCTTGGTTTCTTTAAGTGACGATCATTCTCCCATGTGTTGACGGTCTGGGGCTTTGGGTGCATGGTAAAACGATATGTTTTAGCGATGTTGTGCCTTGAGGAAGGTCCCATTGTGGTTACGGCAAAGCGGTTGGCATGCTGACGACCATTTCCGCGTTTCTTCTCATTAGCTACTACTTTACGACCATCATAGATCGGTGTTCTTCTACGTAGTTAGAGAATTTAGAAATGTCATGGATGCGATGCCATATCGCTGGCCCCGAAGTCTGACTTTTCTCTCCAGAACATTATATTCCAGGCTTCTGCCAATCAAGTTGCTTCCAAATAATCCGATGCAATTACTATGTCCTAGCTCACTTCTCGGAAGCGTGAGATTGAATGAGACTGCCCATTATTGGCTCAGGGACAGCATCCGCCGTTAGAAGTCAAACTTAACTTCTGCTTCCTATTGTTAGACGAGTTTCACATGCAAAAGTAAAGTACCAATGAGGTCACAGGCACGAAAACACAGGGACGGTCCTGCTTCGTACTGAGACAGTTCTCCCAACAAGCTCCCATGTAGGATATCCTCCGCCATCCATTCTCCATTCTCCATTTTCCTTCGTCCTTTGAACATTAGGATCTCAGTTCTACACAATAAGATACACAGCCATCTCGCACT
The DNA here is from genome assembly GCA_001599915.1 of Symbiotaphrina buchneri. Lineage (NCBI taxonomy): Eukaryota > Fungi > Ascomycota > Symbiotaphrinales > Symbiotaphrinaceae > Symbiotaphrina > Symbiotaphrina buchneri. The sequence continues at coordinate 584,617 of BCIG01000005.1, read as the reverse complement.
GAAATCCTGCAAGATCGTTACGCACAGGAGCTCAAACACGGCACAATGAGTGCATCACCTACCTATGCGGATGTTGCTGCTCCTAACAATGCCACCAACGGTCATCTTACGAACAAGCAAAAGACCGACGTCGGCTATGAGCTTGTAGGCCGGGCGATAGATGACTACCCGCCCGGAAAGCCTTATAGCACCGCGCTGAAGGAATACCCGCAGACCTACGAGAAGAGAGTATATGTACCCACACCAGATGATCCCTTGATTGATCCAGGTACCGCCAGAGCTACGCTGGCCGCCACGCATGAGCATCCGAATGGCACTACGGAGGATAATTGGGCAAAAGATCACTCCGACCAGCTGGTAAGCATACGTCCTCCACTACATCAGCCGCTGAGATCGTGCCTAATACTAGTGCAGGTTCTCGTGCAGCATGCCCAATTCTTTGACCGCGACCTAGATGGTGTAATTTGGCCGTTGGACACATACAAGGGCTTTCGAGACCTGGGCTGGAACTTCTTCCTCGCAGCCTTCGGTACTTTCCTCATCAATTTTTGGCTTTCGTATCCTAGCCAGCCCAGCATATTCCCAGATCCATTCTTTCGGATCTATGTCCACCGAATGAACAGGCTCAAGCATGGCAGCGACAGCATGACGTTTGATGCCGAAGGACGCTTCAGACCTCAACAGTTCGAAGATTTCTTCTGCAAATATGACAAGGACAACAAGGGTGGCTTGACATTCACGGATTTTCTCAGAGCATGGCACGGTCAGATGTTTGTTTTTGACTTGTTTGGCGCCAGCGCTACGTTCTTCGAATGTGAGTGGCCGACCCAAGGAGGACAGGGATCAAGTCCTTGGTATGACTTGTATGATGCTGACGGAAGCAGGGCTAGGAGTGTATGTCCTTCTCTGGCCAGAAGATGGCGTGATGAAGAAAGATGACATCCGAAGAGTGTTCGATGGCAGCATCTTCTATAAGATCGCCGAGGAGCAGCGGGCCAAAAGGGAGTCGAGAAAGCGGAAGTAGGAGAAAGGAAGACATGTGCCAGGCGAGATCCCCAGGCGGCGAGCCGCACGTACGTAAGCGGGTTAGCAAGAAGGGACCGAAGCCAGCATTTGAGCGGAGATGTTCCGAAATGCGGAGAAAGGACTTTTGGAAGTCTTCAAAACGAACGTTAGAACATCTAGAGTCCTGCTCCGCCGGTGTCTACCGTAGCCTACCCAGGCAGAAGAACCTGCCTTAGCTTAGGGTCCAGCATCAGCTTGACATTTGCTGCAACTCCTCGGCCCCTTTTTTTATCGTGACCCTAGTGACTCGAACTAGATCTTTTCGGAATGGCGGACATGACCCTATTTGGTGGTAACTCTTATCAATACGCTAAGATAAGGTGGTGCCTTACAAAGTTAGTGGGCCGACATCATCTTTGCTCGTCTTTCTCCTCGGCTTCAAAGGGAGAAAAAGTTCGGCAGCATCGCCTTCCCAGTCTGTCCCTTATCTCGAAACGACCCATCCAAAACCAAAATGGCCTTGCCCGTCTTGCCAATCTTACCCCATCTGTCATTGGGCGGTCTTTGAACTTGGAAAGAAGCCATGGCGAAACATTATTGTCCTTTCACGCATGGGCCCACGATGAACCCAGGTTCTTCTGTAGGGCCCGTGGCCTCATGTTGCATTATTGTTGTCGCAGACTGGCCGCCTCTCTCCACACATTTTGGCTCTTTTCTCTTCAACTGCATAGCATCTATCTTACCTTGTCATTCTTAAACAATTAATTTGGAGCGGATTTGATGAAACATTGCTTGAGAGACAGCCCCTTGTCATGAGCGCCATTCCTCTGGACGGTGGTCTGAAAAAAGACAGCGAAGGGCCCGCTGTACAACGGCCCCCTACACCTCCAGACACAGAAGACAACGTCTCTGATTCACCCTCAAGAGATGCTCCCTCCATTCCTCTTCCGCCACCATCCACGATCCCAACAGAAGTCCTCGATCTCGACAAGAACACACCGGACCATCATGTTCCACGAGACCCGAGACTGATACGATTAACGGGTGTCCATCCCTTCAATGTCGAGGCCCCACTCAGTGCTCTGTACGATGAAGGATTTCTGACAAGTCCGGAATTGTTCTATGTGCGGAATCATGGGCCGGTCCCACAGGTTCCTGATGAAGAGATCATGGACTGGGAATTTTCTGTGGAAGGGTCCGTAGATATGCCCCTATCACTGCATCCAGCACTGACCATGCTTCCTGTAGACTTGTTGAGAAGCCATTCACACTGTCACTGAGGCAGCTCATGTCCGAGTATGATCAATTGACCTATCCCATTACCTTAGTCTGTGCTGGCAACAGGCGCAAGGAACAGAACATGGTCAGAAAGAGCAAGGGCTTTTCCTGGGGTGCTGCCGGCCTATCTACCGCATTATTTACTGGGGTGGAAATGCGTGAGGTTATCAAACGAGCAAAACCACTCAGGAACGCCAAATTCGTCTGTATGGAAGGCGCGGACCAGCTTGTACTTCCCCACTGACACTCAGAAGATGATCAGTGCTAATCTTGCATAGCCGAACGGTTATTATGGCACCTCGGTGAAGCTTAACTGGGCTCTGGACCGCAACAGGGGCATTATGCTTGCCTACAAGATGAACGGAGAGATATTGCGGCCCGACCATGGAAAGCCTGTCCGGGCTGTCGTGCCAGGCCAGATTGGTGGCCGCAGTGTCAAGTGGCTCAAAAAGCTCATTCTGACTGCAGAGCCCAGTGATAATTGGTACCATATATATGATAACCGTGTGCTACCGTAAGCCGCCCCCACTCAAATATGTCTGTCGGCAAAGTTGACAAGGATCAGGACCATGGTCAGCCCGGAGGAGTCTGCGAACAACCCCAGTTGGTGGAAAGATGAACGTTATGCTATCTATGATCTCAGCACTAACTCCGCCATTGTCTACCCCGCTCATGAAGAAAAGTTGCCGCTCGTAGATGGACCAGAAACGTACAGGGCCCGAGGCTATGCCTACGGTGGAGGTGGAAGAAGAATCACCAGAGTCGAGATATCCCTCGATAAAGGAAAGAATTGGAGGCTCGCCGATATATATTATGGCGAAGACGCTTACCGAGAGACTGAACAGACGTTATACGGCGGGAAGATTGATATGTGGTGGAGGGAGAATTCCTTCTGTTGGGTCCAATGGTCTCTTGAGATCGCAGTCGTCGATCTCGAAAGTGCGGACGCCATCTTGGTCCGAGCCATGGACGAAAGCATGAATATCCAGCCTAGAGACATGTATTGGAGCGTCCTCGGAATGATGAATAACCCTTGGTACAGGGTAGCCATCCTCCACGAAGGTGATAATTTGCGGGTTGAACATCCAACTCAACCCGCCCTTCAACCAGGAGGCTGGATGGAGCGGGTCAAGAAGAGCGGAGGCAATCTTTCAAACGGTTTTTGGGGCGACAAGTTGGGAGGCGAGGAGTCGATGATGCCTGTAGAAGCAACTACAGTGGAAATTAAGATGACAAAGCCTGGGGTTGACCGTCTGATAACCATCGACGAACTCAGGAAGCATGATCAGAAGGAGAACCCCTGGTTTGTCGTCAAGGGAGAGGTATATGATGGAACAGGTTTCCTGAAAGAGCATCCAGGCGGTGCACAAAGTATCATCTCTGCCGCAGGTCTGGACGCTACCGATGAGTTCATGGCCATCCGTAAGTTGACACTTTGCGTCATGACAATCAAAGCCAGAGACTCCGCTAATTCTCTCGCAGACAGCGAAACGGCGAAAGCTATGATGCCCAACTACCACATCGGTTCTCTAGACGAGGCAGCAAGAACGGTCCTCGCGGAGGGCGACACCGCCAGCGACGACCCGAATGAGAAACGGGATACGTTCCTTGACCCTCGTAACTGGAGGCACGCCACTCTTGATAAGAAAGAAATTGTATCATGGGACACGCGGATCTTCCAGTTCAAGCTTGAGCACAAGGAACAAACCCTTGGTCTTCCTGTTGGCCAACATCTCATGATCCGACTACGGGAGCCTGTGACAAGGGAAGCAATCATCAGGTCTTATACCCCAATTAGTGAGACCTCGCAGAAAGGTCGGCTGGACGTGCTGGTCAAGGTTTACTTCGACACGAAAGAGGTAAAAGGAGGGAAGATGACCCAGGCTCTAGACTCATTACCCATTGGCCATGCTGTCGACTTCAAAGGGCCTATTGGGAAGTTCGAATACCTCGGACATGGTCGGTGTACGATCAACCAGGTGGAGCGAAAAGTGAAGCGCTTCATAATGATCTGCGGTGGTAGCGGTATTACTCCGATCTTCCAGGTGTTCAGAGCTGTCATGCAGAATCCAGAGGATAAGACTCGCTGCGTCGTCATTGACGGCAACAGGCTGGTCGAGGATATTCTCTGTAAAGAAGAGCTGGACGCCTTTGCTTCTAATAACGAGGATCGGTGCAAGTTGCTCTATACGCTTACCAAGGCGCCGGAAGACTGGGCAGGTCTACGGGGACGGATCAACGGCGAACTTGTCAAAGAACATTGTGAGAAAGATGACGAGTCGCTGGTACTGATATGCGGTCCAGAAGCGTTGGAAAAGAGCATGCACAAGGCTTTACTCGAGCAGGGCTGGAAAGACTCGGATCTCGTGTTTTTCTAGGGGAACCATTTCACGTGCTGGGAGTTGTCGGTATAGGTTGAGGAAGGCATTGCAAGCATTTAGCGCGGGAGTTATTGACCCCTGATTTGGATAGGGGCAGGAAAGGCATATTGTTTTCGGTACTGGATTTGGTGGTAAAACTTTTTTTACAATGGATGATGGCGATAAAATATTCATAGACCATCTTGGACAATACAAAACCAGAACATAGCAAACAATTACTGTGTTGAGATTGACTACTTCGTATTACTGGGGCTTGTGGTGGAGGGCAAGCTTTAATGCGTCCCCAGGTACGAGGCAGGGTCAGGAAGCACCCGCGGAGGTAGCGCTGCAAAAGCAAGACAAGCATAACCTAACGAGCTTAAGATAGTGGCCCGATGGGATCGTCGTGACCTTATCGGAACCACGATGCACCAATCATCGACCGTTCAATTTTTTCTTATCAGGATCCGCGCAGATGGACGAGCAAGAAACGAAGGCGCGGACGGCGTTTCTGCTGTCGTCCATACGTAACAGCTCTGCACTTGCATTTCCTCGGTGATGCTCCTCTATACAAGCTCCAGCCCTTGGCTGATGGCATGGCCCGCAGGTGGCATGGCCTGACTTTATCCCTATTGTTCAATTATGTACTTACGGGCCTTTTCGGACCTCCAGACCTTCCATAGCTGCAATTGAAAGCATACCTCTTCTCTCTCCCGCCCTCTGATCTCTCTGTGTTGTGATTTATTCTGCCTTCCCTTGCGTTTGCTTTACCTGCACTTGTGCGGTGCCAATCTATCGAGGTCTACGGACCCTCAGGTTTTCAGCAAGGATGGCGAGTGCAACAGAGGTCAACGGTGTGAACGGCCAGTCTCATGAGGAAAATGTCCCTAAGCCTCAAGATCAAAGAAAGAAGGTGGTGGTTGTGGGCTTGGGCATGGTCGGCATATCTTCTATGTACGTCTCAGATTGCTTCCAAGCATGTTAATGCTAATACGAGGGCGCTCTATCAGTGAAAAGTTGACCAAGCTCGATGCCAAACGAAGAGAGTACGATATCGTTGTCATTGGAGAGGAGCCTCATCTTGCGTATAATCGCGTGGGATTGACATCCTTTTTCCAGCATCGGAAAGTGGAGAATCTTTATTTGAATCAGCTTGAATGGGTGAGCGAAGCAGTGGGAGATTTGAGAGGAATCAAGCATCACTGACTCTGCCCTAGTATACTCAACACCCAACCGGGGCGCTCACTTACCATCTGAACACGATCGTGACGGAGATCCGACCCGAGAACAAGGTTGTCCTAACCTCCAGCGGTGAAACGGTCGCATACGATATTCTCGTCCTGGCAACTGGCTCGGACGCGGTCTTACCAAGGCACACCCCTGGTCACGATGCCCAGGGTGTCTTCGTCTACAGGACGATTGGTGATCTGGAGAAGATGATTGAGTACAGCTCGCGGCCGGGAATCAAGGGCACCACCGGCACTGTCGTCGGTGGCGGTCTTCTCGGCCTCGAAGCCGCCAAGGCTATGATGGATTTGGAGGAGTTCAAGAAGGTCAAGCTTATTGAGCGTAACCGATGGGTACTTAGCAGGCAACTTGACGGAGACGCCGGAGGTCTCGTCGTTGAACAGGTCCGGAATCTCGGGGTCGATGTGATGTTGGGCAAGCGTGTGGGCAAGATCGATGTGGATGAGGAGAACAAGGTCAAGGGAGTGACATTCGAGGACGGCGAGAAGATGGATACTACATGCATATGCTTCGCAGTATGCCTGCCCGAGCGATTGACCTTCCCTGGAGACTGACGTTTGCAGATTGGAATCAGAGCCCGCGACGAGTTGGCACGAAAGGCAGGAATCAAATGCGCGGAGCGTGGGGGTGGAATTGTGGTAACTGAGGACCTCTCAACGAACATTCCAGATATATACGCCATTGGCGAGTGTGCCAGCTGGGAGAACCAGACATTCGGCCTAATCGCCCCGGGAATTGAAATGGCCGACGTCCTCGCTTTCAACCTTACACAGGCAAAAGCTCACTCGCCGCGGAAGTTCAAGAGACCAGACCTGAGCACAAAGCTAAAGCTTCTAGGCGTCGAAGTGGCAAGCTTCGGTGACTTCTTTGCTGACCGTGACGGGCCGAAAGACTTACCAGTACGTCGCCACGGTCTCCGAAAAGAGGGTGCCCGTGGTTCTGAAGATCAGGTCAAGAGAATAACGGATGGCCCTCCACCGCCGCCCGTCAAAGCTTTGACTTATAAAGATCCTTTCCAAGCTGTCTACAAGAAGTATCTCTTCACCCTCGATGGCAAGTACTTGCTTGGAGGAATGATGATCGGTGACACGAAGGATTACGTGAAGCTGGTCCCCATGGTCAAGAATCAGAAGCCCTTGGAGATACCGCCGAGCCAATTGATATTGGGGGCGTCAAAAGGTGGAGATGACGACGATGATGATCTGTGAGTTGTTTGATTCGCCGCGGCTTAACACCAATTGACTGTCAAACAGCGACGATGACACCCAGATTTGCTCCTGTCACAACGTTACCAAGGGTGATGTGGTCAAGAATGTGAAGGATGGAACATGCAAAAGTATCGGGGACGTCAAGTCGTGCACCAAGGCTGGCACTGGGTGCGGTGGTTGTATGCCACTAGTCCAGTCGATCTTCAACAAGCAGATGAAGGCTATGGGGGCTGAGATCTCCAATAACCGTGAGTCCTTGTGTAAGGGTGTGGCTTCTGCGACCATGCTGACCGTTCTGAAGTATGCCCCCACTTCGCCCATTCTCGTGCGGATCTGTTCAATATCATATACGTCAAGAAGCTGCAGACGTTCAAGGAAGTGATGAATGTTGCAGGGAAAGATCCTGAATCTCTTGGGTGTGAAGCTTGCAAACCAGTTATCGGGTCAATATTAGCTTCAACGTTCAACAAACACATCATGGACAAAAGCCTCAATGGTCTGCAGGATACCAATGATAGGTTCCTTGCCAATATACAGCGTAACGGTACCTTCTCGGTCATCCCCAGGGTTGCTGGCGGCGAGATCACTCCGGACAAACTCATCGCTATTGGCACAGTAGCAAAGAAGTATAACCTGTACACGAAGATCACAGGAGGTCAGAGGATTGACATGTTCGGTGCGAAGAAGCAAGATTTGCCTCACATCTGGAAGGCACTCATAGACGCCGGCATGGAAAGCGGTCACGCCTACGCGAAGAGTTTGAGGACAGTCAAGAGCTGCGTTGGTACGACATGGTGTAGATTTGGCATTGGAGACAGCGTAGGCATGGCTGTCAGGCTGGAAGAACGGTACAAGAGCATCCGTGGTCCCCATAAGATCAAGGGAGGCGTATCTGGTTGCGTCAGGGAGTGTGCTGAGGCCCAGAACAAGGAGTGAGTCGCCCTCGTGGGATATACCCCGTGACATCCGCTGACGATCCCTAGCTTTGGTCTCATTGCCACTGAAAAGGGCTTCAACATCTTCGTTGGAGGCAATGGTGGCTCGAAACCACGACACTCGGAGCTGCTGGCTAAGGATGTCCCTCCAGATGATGTGGTGCCGATTCTTGACAGATATCTCATGTTCTACATCAGAACCGCCGACAAGCTCCAGCGGACCGCCCGTTGGGTAGAAAACCTTCCCGGTGGCATCAAGTACCTGCGTGAAGTAGTTTTGGAAGATAAGTTGGGTATTTGCGAAGAACTAGAGAAGCAGATGGAGGAGCTTGTGGGCACATTCTTCTGCGAATGGACCGAGACCCTTAAGGATCCGGAAAAGCTCAAACAATTTACGCCGTTTGGCAATACCGATGAGTCAGTCGAACCAGTGGAGCTGGTGGAAGAGCGCGGCCAGACAAGGCCAGCCTACTGGGCCAAGGACTCGGCCGCAGTGGACTTCAGGGGCACCCAATGGAGCAGCTTGAGCTGGCAGCCCATGATCGAGGCCTCAAAGTTGGCTGACGTCGAGACTGGGTCAAGCCAAAACGTCAAGCGCGGGGACACCCAGCTTGCGATCTTCAAGGTCCGCGGCCAGTACTATGCCACGCAGCAGATGTGTCCACACAAGCGGGCATTTGTGCTCAGCGATGGTCTTCTGGGCGATGACAAGGAGAAGAACAAGCTATGGGTCTCTTGCCCGTACCACAAGAGAAACTATAGCCTAAAGGGAGAGGATGCGGGCAAGTGCTTCAACGATGACGCTGTCAACATTGCCGTCTTCCCCGTCGAAGAACGAGACGATGGCTGGGTGTACCTGAAGCTGCCGCCGGTAGAAGAGCTGGACAATGTCCTTGGAACAAGCAAGTGGAAGGTCAAAAAGGACGAGACTCCAACACCGTTCGAAAAGCTTGACAAGAGACTCAAAGGCATGAAGGGAAGAAAGCCCTTTGAGGAAAGTCATCTGGCGCCTCGGCCCCAGGCTGTAACGGCCGCGGGCGGAGGTGGCATGGACTGGTAGATTTGTGCAATGTATGAATGAACGTGTATGAAGGGCATAGGGTGTACAAGGAACGGCGTTTACAGAGAATTCCTTTTAGAGACAATAACAAGTCATTCAGTCTAAAGATGTCCGGTGCCCATAAGACAAATGGTCGCTGAGAATAAATAATCGCAAACACAGGCTTCGCGAGGTCGGGGAGCAAACTGTGACCTCTCAGGATATTGAAAAGAAGGCAGGACCGATATTGAATTACGAACAGTGATAATAAGCAGACATGTCTGGGGTTGATGCTCAGGGGACGCGACGACTATATCCAAGCACGTGACTTCGCGACGAGTGCTTCCCCTTTTCGGGTAGTCCAATTTATGGACGTGTTTCCCGGACGCGACCTGAACCCTTCTCCAAGATTCAACACCGCTCGCCGCCATTGCCATCTGCACAGCATCATGGCTACCACAACGGCCGTCGAAACGCGCCAGGCTGCTCAGTATCCGCTCTACAACACCACTTTTACCGCCCACCGCCTCTCGCCTCTCTATCACGGCTCCAAGCCGCTGCTCGAGAGCGAAGCGCTGGCCGAACATGCCCGCCGCTTCCAAGAGATCCTCAAGGGCGACGTGCTTCGCGGCGTGCACGTCGGGCTCTCAGCGGGTGCGGATGAAGGCCTTGGTCGGGCGGGCGCATTGTTGGAGTGCCGGTGGGCTCTGCTCGGTGACGAAGCCTCCTGGAGAGCAGCTCAGGAACGGGAGCTCGCCGGTCCCGACACTACGCAACTTTCAGAGCAAGACAGCGACACAGCCCGAGGCAAGCAGATATACGTCCAGGTCCGCTATGAGTCGGCCACATACTCAGCCCTGCTGATGCGGGGCCATCATGATGATCCCTCCGCGCCGGCGGAATCTGCCAACGGCTTCACGCGCCTGCCGTTGTTGCTGACCCGCATGCCGGGACCTCTCCGACTCATCTTTTTAGAATATCTATCAAAGACATTTGACACACGCACCTCGGTCATGAGACTGTCCTCGGCTTTCATGACGCAGATGTTCGAGGAATGTCTCGGACGGCTGGCGTCCGCAGGCACCACTACGCTCACGAGCACGATCAAGGACGTGCAACTGACATTGTCATTTCCTCCACCGGCTACGCCGCTTCTGAGGATCCTAGATATTACACTTTCTCGCGATGACGTCCTCGAGTTTTGGTCGAGGGGCAAGCAGACATCCGAAACGCAGACGGCAAACAAGCACCCTCCCGCCCCGTTCATGGCGGCGCTCAGTCACTATACTCAGGCGCATCTGGCCCTGGACCTGAGCCACCCTGGAGTTTCCATATCTAAGCTTGCATGTGGAGCTTTTGTCCTAGGTGCCGAAGGGAAGATCAAGATGTTCGCGCCTTCTCAGGATGATGGAGACGTGTCACGCGGTCAGAGGGATGTCATCGCTACCATTATAGACCACTTGATTGGAAGAGCGACCTAGATCTTGTGGGCAGTGACTTGGGGAAAGGAAAAAGTGGCTACCTGATCGTCACTAGCCAGAGAGCACCAAGAGTTTACTGGCAAATGGGTATATGCGGACCCATTCTGACATCCAGTACATGCTGTCAACCCGAGCGGCACATTGCTGAACGCCATGCCAGGGACGCCTCTAAGCCCTGCTATGACCGCCACCGGTGCCCAGGCTCACATGGCCTGTGGTAGAGACGAACCGGGCCGTCGGTTGTCCAGTTCGGACACGGAGGTCATGCTGCCTCAATGAGACGTGCCGCCACCTAAGAAAGTATACGGTTCCAGAGGGTTACTCTATATACATATGAACTGGTGGAGCGAACGAGCTCATCGTCGCATGTTCCTTGCCGAGATCGTCCCCTTAAAGGCATCATTGGGAGGGGGAAGGAACAACAACTGTCCTCTACACGCACGAGAAAAGCAAGGAGAAGGGGGCGAGGCGGGGTAGATTATGGAGCATAAGAGATATCTGAGCTCATCAATTCGTGTATCTAGCGAACATGTACAACCACCGTATCGTGACAAGACATCAAATCTCCTTGCCAAGTTCACCCCGCGGCTATGCAACATAAGCGGATTATCATACTTCGTGTGGGTCATCTCTGAAACGTTCTTGCACATCTTCGACCTCCGTCATCCGCAAAGCGTCGTCCACGCTGGACACGAAGTGGCTCGGGCCGCCGCACCGATCCATGATGCCCGAGAGCTGGAACAAATGGTAGACCCGGGACCGGCGGGACGGGATGCGACAGAAGAAGACGCGAACGCCTTTGGAGACGTAATCGTCGACAATCTCCCACAAGACCTGCGATCCGCTGCCGTCAAGCTGCGTCACACCGTGGATGTCGAATATGATGTTCTTGTTATGGTCCGGATCCCGCACGCGCGGAAGCGCCGGGTGCGCAGCGTTGGTGCCGTAGTCTTCTAATCGCCGCAGCCGTTTCTTGAGTTCCCCCGTGTTGGCGAAGGTCAGCGGCTCCGGAATCTTGACGATCAGGCAGCCCTTGATGAACTCAAGGCGCTCAGGGTCCGCCTCGGCATTCTCGAACTTATCTGTGGTCCCGGGGACACGGCCCAAGATTTGGATCCGCGGCCTGGTGCTGTGTCGGATCACCTGCAGGACCGACAGCCCTACGCCGATGGCGATGCCCAGCGAGAGTGAGTAGAAAATTGTGGAGGCAAATATCAGGAACATCAATATTAATTCTGGCCATCCTCGTATGCGCCAGAAAAAGCGGAGATCATGTGGCGCTTCTTCGATGAGTGACCAAGCAACCACGGAGATCATCGACGAGAGCACAGCTTTCTGAAGGACAGTTAGCAGCTTGATGTTATTCCGTACTTTTGAACTTACCGGAACGTAATAGAAGTATGGCATCAGAAAGAGAACACAGATGATGGCAATGAGACTCAGAAATACGGAACTCATGGGCGTCTTCCCACCAGTAGCCGCATTGACTTTGCTTCTACCGTAGCCTCCAAAGGCCGGCAATGCTTGGAAGCAGCCACCCAGGATGTTGGCGACTCCCAAGGCTACGAGTTCACGATTGGCGCTCACATGGATCCCTTGGAGACCCACGCTGTCACGTCCACCTCCTTCAAGGCTTTTCGCTGCCACTGAAGATTCAAAGAAGCCAAGTAAGGCAATCAAAAACGACGTCCCCATAGCTTCGCGCACGTGTTTCATATGACCGAACTGAAAAGGCCAACGAAAAGGGAAAGGTGACCCTTTCGCAGCTTCGATGGAACCCAGAATCTCAAGACCTTTCTGATCCCAGCTGAAACGCCATGCTAAGACGGCGGACAGGGCAACAACTAGGAAGCGGTCCGGGATGAATGCGATGCTGGGAAATCGAGGCTGTAGCCTTCTCTTCAATTCTCTATATTGCATGGTTCAGCTTTTGCGGATTGCACAATGAGCGGGAAAGATATCATTACCTGCAGACCATGATGATGCCGAAGCTTCCAAAAGCCACGGCACAAGTAAGCCCGTGGCTATGCCGGACGTTCTCGAACAAAAATCGTAATTTGTCCACGCTACTGCCATGGGACACTCCACCGACATGCTTTGCCCGTCTCTCCAAGCCCATTTCAGGAATCAGTTGATCAACCACGATGACGAAGCCAATGGCACTGATAAAGCCACGGAGAAAAGGTCGGCTCAAAACACTGTCTAGAAACCCAAGGCGTGTCAGGCCAGCAATGAAGATAATCGCTCCAGCCATGCCGGTTACCACTCCTGCTATTCGAGCATTCATCAACATATCCTCGTCGCTAGAATGGCCCTTGTCCACGCTTGAACGCACAACAGAACCCACCAGCAAGGAGCCGGCTGCTTCGGGTCCGACGACCATTTTTGGACAGCTTCCAAGCAAAGCATAGACGATCGGGTTGAAGACGAAAGAATAGAGTCCATTTATTGGAGGAATATGGCCGAGATTGGAGGCGTACGAGAGGGACATCGGGATATAGAATGACGCCATGGTGAAAGCTGCGACCAGATCACCCTGAAGATAGGAAAATTTATACTGCCTCACCCAATTGAAGCCTGGGACATAATACATCATATACCTGCATAGACACCATGGCATCAGCAAGCGCATCTGGGGGAACGTAGACAATAAGTATGGGAAGATAGCATCCATACATGAGTCGCTCGTTCCGCACACCGTACTTCCTGGCAAGCCAACGTGTTGTGCTGAACTTCTTGGGGTCGTTTTTGCTGGTATCCAGAAGTCCCTCTGCAACGGCATCTCCTAATACACCATGCACTGAACCACTCGCATCCAATTCCTCATCTCGAAGGCTTTCAGGATATCGCCCGCCAAAACCGTTCTCTGACGGAGCAGGGCTGGGAAATCCATAGCTCTTTGCAGACATTGGCCGCGGAGAGAAGGTACCGTGTGTACACTGACCAGGGGGACAGCCGTCCCCATCCCACTGGTGATGTAGAAAGACGCGAGCGGCATTAGGAGCAGGCTCTTCAATCCCTCCCTCGACGATGATGTCCGTTTCATCGGGTCCGGTGGCGCGTGAAGCTTTGGCGGGCTTAATTCCCGCTTGCTCTACCTCGATCGGAGCTGTTGAACGTCCATCAATCGGGAAATTGAAAGGCTCAATCTCCTCACGCGCCTCGGGCGAGGAAGGTGGCTCATGGGACGTTCGGAGGGTGCTCGGCACCCTTGGAGCGTGGGGGTTTTCTCGTATCGATGAAGCGCGTGAGGAAGGCGGAGAGGAGGGCCTCGATGCGGGAGACGGTCCGGAAGAGGACATGGTGGGTGCTATGATAAGCTGCAATGCCAATTAACCGCAATGGAACGGTATCGCATGGTCCCCTTCTGTAGAGGAAGAGATGCTTCCCGCCGGGTCAGTTCTCAAGTTTGCATCGCATCATAAGAGCCCCAGGCGAACACCCCTTCTCCCACCACGGAGATTTGAGGGCATGCGGCTCCCGATGATGTCGGTGTTGCTTAGTCACCTTTCTCTATCTGCCCTTCGTGCGTTATAGGTGATCGTACATTGAACCATGCGCTGTACTATCTTTTCAGATACAGGCCCACAAGGACTGCAGTTTACGCTTTTACCAGATTCATGTCGAAACATCATCAACTTAAATCCCTTTTCTTTCCCTTTTATGGGCGTCAAACTAACGATAACATAACAGCTGAGGACAAGCCTCGATTGAAGGCTGAAAGAACAGTGAAGACGATAGAGTAGCCTCGGAGACATCTTCTCCGGCTGGTTCCATTGCTCAGGCTCCCCTCGCCATCCTCATCATCTCCCTCCCTAAGTACTTCGCGTGAAGTCCTCTCACATCTTCTCATCTCCGCCATGCTGCTGGCCGTGGTCCGGCCTGACTTTCCGGACCACGGCCAACGTCCACCACCATCAACGTTCACCACACTCACCCCCTTAATCCCCATAGAGCCAATGCTGCGCAGTTATGCAGCTCATCCCGAGCGAGCTCTTCTAGACACAAAACCAGATGCCCTGCTCGAACGGTTCGCTGACGCTTATGCTCACTGCGCTTTCTTGGGTCCGGTCCCAGCACCCTGAGCATACCTTCCAGGGTCGGTCGCGTCCGCTCCCTGGGAGACCAATCCCTTGACAGAATCCCATGCTTGTCTGACAGCGGGTGGTGTGCTCTGGTTCGCGACAGCAGCATCAATCCTGGCGGTCACCTGGTGGACAGCACTTTGAACAAAGGTGCTCTGTGCAAACCTAGCCCGGAAGAACACGGTGTACAAAGCCAACATGATCCAAGAGCCCTTGATGAAGAGGATTGCCTTGAGGAAGAGATGGAACCACAAAAGGATCTCAAGCACGGCGACAAGCGTCATGCTTGGGTCATAGTATTGTTTGACAAACTTGCCAATGGCGTCCGCCAAGGGGGATCCATGCGTAGCCGGCTTCGCGTTAGGAGAAGCCGGAGTGGACGAAGTCGCCTGCTGCAACGTAGGTTGAATGGTAGGGATCAAGTTCGTGCGAGTGTAAGTTGCAACGTGGAAGATGGAGTAGACGGTGTATGGAAGAATGGCTGGCGAGGTCTGCTTCGAGAACAGCCAGACAAGGGCCATGACTGCGCAAAGGACCGATTAATATTGACCACATATGCGCGCTGGCAGATGGTGTGAACATACTTAGATATTGTACATTCTCATCGGCGAGAAGTGCCAGGGGAGAACCCTGTCTAGTGCCGGCACGGGCACGAGCACGTTGAGCCTTGTAGACCACGATGCCATAGGTGATTGCAGCTGACAGAAAGGCGGTGCGATATGAGAAACGGGCCCATCTCGTGGTGGAGTGGAATGTGAAAAACGATATCCCGTAACGAATAGAAGAAAAGAGCAAAGTCAAATGGCTGGCAGCAGACGTCAGTACGATTTTACCCCACGCAATGCACAACCACCAGAAAGTTGCAAGCCGCCGAGAGAGAAGCGTAATGCCAGCACTCAATTGACGCAATTGGGATTCCAAAATCGATCAAAAAGAAGAGCAAGATGAGAGGTCGACACCACGTACCCTACAAACCATCCAAATTGCAAGGTTTGCGCCAACGCAAGAAGCCTCTGCGTCAGAGGAAGCGCGGCGGGAGGAGGAGGCGCCATATCGAGTTCGAGTACTTCAATTCTATGGAGAGCTGAGATGGGTGCGAGTGAACCGGCTTGAGGTCACGAGACGTGCCGGCAGGTAACCGATATCAATGATCGACAGCGATGAGAACACTGACTGATAGAGGCAGTCGAGTGAGACTTGACTGGACGACTGAAGTTGAAAGGTGAGTGGTTGGAATGGAAGTAAGAGTTCGTGCGGACGATGGAGGAGGTAGAAGAGTGGAGGATGCGGTGGGTTGAGAAAGTGTCGGGTGGCTGTGGGTTGGCGGCTGGCGGCGATGGGTGGGAAATCAAGGCAAAGGGCAGGCAGGAGCCCTGAGTACTGGTGGTACTGGACAGCTTGAGCTTTTCCAGCTGAGAGTGACGTACATTATCTGTCTAAGGTTGTGCTTAGACCTCTCTGCTGGGTACCCTCTAGGTATTTGCGGTAGCTTTTGCACCTTCAATTACTCGGTGGACCCATTGGTTCGTCAGTCAGTACAGCACGCTACGACGAACTCGGTAAACACCTTGCCCGGCTCACAAGTCGTACTGTGGAGTACTTCGTACCGCAACGCCCAAAAGTACTTAGGTACTACCATCGTCAGGCAGGCGATCACCACGATAATAATACTAAGGTACTACATACTATCGAGACCCAATCCGTCCGCTTTTCTTTGCAAGAGTACTAAGGCACTACCATCATAACTACAAAAAGGTGCAAGACGACAGTTCAAGGAAACCCCATGGAGAGAATGAGCGAGCAATTAAGACCGAGTCGTGAGAGAATACAATTATTGAAAGGCAGGAGATTTACCGTGATGCCATCACCGTGCCACAAAGCGCACAATGAATCTCAGGGTACAATGGTCCCTTAAAGTAACCACAAGCCCCACCGTTGCAGCTTCCAGCCAATACAAAGCAAACTCCTGACCCCCAGCTTGACAAGACACAGCAAAGAATGAGCAGGCCAGAGCGCGAGCGAGGGTGCGGGATCGGGTGAAGAGAGGGCAACTGGTTGGCAGCAGGGACGGTGATGGGGCCCTCATAAGGTTGATTCAAGCATGACCAGAGCATACCCAACTCCTGGCTTGCATTTAACGCAGCGAGAATCCCTTTCTCTTGCCCTTCTCTTCCAACGGCTTCCCACTTTCGATCCTTGACTTCTTTTCTTCCAATTCCAGCCGTTGTCGTTCCAGCTGCTCTTTCATCTCGCGATGTCTGGCGTACAGTTCCTCCTCGCTCTGCTTGAGTTTGCTTTCCTTTTCTGCGACCTTCTGTTGGAACACCATCTTCATCTCCGCCTCCATCTTGGCCAGCTTCTGCTCGTGAAGAGCGCGTTCCTCTTCCTGTTTCACAGCGGGATTGACCTCCTTGAACACGCTGGGATCCTGAGCCACTCCCATGGCAGTAAGTTTCTCCGACCGGTAGTTTTCGTACAGTGCGTTGTTTGTGTGTTCCTTGAGTTCTTCCATGTGTGTCCGGATAAGCATCTGGCGTAGCTTGACAAAGTCGCAATGCTCCTCATTGTCTACCTCGATGATCCCCCATGGATATCTTCGTCCACGTACTTTGCGACCCTCGGCAGTTGTCACCTCTGTGTTGGCTCCGACCACGGCGAAAGGTACCTTCGACATGATCTCGTTGTTCTCGGCAATCGTCTCCTCGTCATCGAGTTCGTAATGAGGCCCTTCAAAGATCTGAATTGCGTGGTATTGTATATCCGCCAGAATCTAGCTCTTCGTTAGAGGATTCGCGCAACTATTGAACCAAACATACCCTCTTTTTGAACATCGTCACCTCGTCATCGGTCAAAGTATCCGCCTTGGCAATGACTGGAATCAGGTTAACCTTGGTATGAAGCCGACGCATGACCTCAATGTCAAGCGGCTTAAGAGCGTGGCCGGTCGGCTGGATGAAGTATACACAGGCATGGATGCGGTTGTCCACTATATTCATGCGGTTGACCTTGTTCTCCGCGTCCAAGTAGGCATCGAATCGTTGCTCGATGTTGTCAAGGATAGGTCTCCAAGACTCATCATTGTTCACAAAATCGCCAAACCCGGGCGTGTCAACAACAGTCAGTCGTAGACGTACTCCATTCTCCTCGATATCCGCACTGATGGATTGTATGCTGACAGTTTTCGGGATGATGTCCATGCTGGGAGGTTTGCGTTCCTTTGGCGGGTAAAGCGACGTATTGAACAAAGTATTCACAAGCGTTGATTTTCCGAGCCCAGATTCACCTGTCATGTTGTTATTAGGCTGACCCCATCGGTGCCCATCTTACTGAGCGCTCAAGAACCGGGGAGAACGCACCGACTACCATAACATTGAAGTTGAAACCTTTGCGCACACTCTTCCTATGCCATTGATTGGGCAAATTCGCAAATCCAACATAACCAGTCAATTTTCTTCGAACGATGTTCTTTGGGTCACTGGCGATCTGGGCGGCGGCTTTCGGGTCTTTCGTGGTGATGCTGGTAGGAGGTCCCTGACCGTTAGGGATAGGGCTGGCACGTTCAAGCGCAGGGGATACGGGTTTGCCGTTCGTCATTGTAGGCGAGGCCATGGATGATTGCATGGGGGGCGACTGAGGGACAGGAGAAGCCCGGGTGGGTTGCTGTGGAATCGGCCCGTTGGTAGCTATGTCGAATGGGACCATGTCAGCCAGTACTCAATGCTGCAATAGTTGAATAACAAGAAATGTGACGGTGACGTGGATTGAACCTCTGCGGTAGGAGAACCAGATGCATTCAACCAATGCTTGGTTGACAGGCGGGATCGGGGAAGACAGTGAGGGAGCATTAGCGGTTCCAAGGCTTTGCTTACCCATAGCGCGTGTGGAAAGACCGTTCAAAAGAGTGACGGTATGCTATCCTCAGTCGAATTAGTGGACCTTGCTCAGTGGATAAAGCATGGTAGGTGTCGGGCTGAAAGGAAGACGCAGGCGGGCAGCAGTGAATGTGAAAGCTCGAGAATGTCGACCTACCTAGGAAGGACTTCGACAGCTGTGGGCCGGGCGCTGTCTAACGGCAGGCTGAAATGAAGCACGAGCCTAGCAGGGCTTCGAATGGACCTTGAGCGTCGTCTGTAGGCAAGAGAGCTGCAGAAGTCGAGAAGGCAGCGCGTTAGCAGAGGGTTGTTGTCACCAGGCCGGATGATGAAGTTCGGAGAGATTTCGAAAAAGGGGCTCGCTCAAACAAGCCACTAAGGAAAGAACCGACACGTATCGGCATCGACGTCGATGCCCGGCGAGCTGTCAATTGGCGAGAGTAAAGGACAACGTACCTATGTCTGTGATCGTCAGTGCACAATAATGATGGCAGAATTTGGTTTTGTCAACCGCAGCAGAGCAAATGTGTCGTGCGCGCCCGTGGAGACCAGATTGATCGAGATGTGCCCTGCGTGGTGCGAGCGTGTGCGAGTTGACTGAATCAAGGGGAAGCCGCGCGACAGGGTAAGGTACACTGTAAAGGTATCGATACGAAGTCACTTAATGCGAGGTTAGCTCAATAAATAGGTCCAGGTAGCGAGCCAATACGGAGTAAGGGCGGTTCGTACCTAAAGCTTACCTTAGGTACCTTACGGTACTAAGAGAGTCTAACGGCTCACGGTTTCAAGCGAACCTTCTACCTTACCGTATGTGCTAGTGTCCACCAAAAAGGAGAGAGACAGAAGAGTACAAAAGTGTGAAGATCCGGTTTTTTGAGTGATTCCATGTCATAACATGAGGAAGAAGATGCTCGCAGTAATGGGCCGATATCTTCTAGGCTCTACTACCTACCTGCGTACGGTACTTTAGTCGTACAGAGCGCTCAATATTGAAAAGCGTGTATGCCAGCACGATGGGAACTCAAATATAAGTAATTCCTTCCTCTGTTTAACACATCCATATGTTTTGGCTACCATATACAATAACTCACAAAATGTCCATGGTCCTACAAGCCTGCTAGCCAAGACGGGTATCTCGTACAAGGTAAATCTCAAAGACCCAAGCCCTCGTCAGGTTCCACCGAGTCAACTCCTTCAACCCAGGCTAGCCAAAGTAGCAGCCAGGGAGCCCTTATCATACTTCACATACTTGCCTTTGCCTTTGTCAATCTCGTGATAGCGGTCCCAGAAACGCCCATACAGGGGCTCGATGATCGCTTGGACCTCGCGGGCCAGCATCGGCCGCACCTCTTTCTCCATGTTCAAGGTCTTATGCCGCGCGACCATCTCATCGAAGCTCATGTTGAAGCCCTTGAACTTCTCCTTGATAGCATCCTTTTCCTTGCTCCCTAAGCCTCGAATCACCTCGGCAGAGTTCACGAGCGAATTGGAGCCAGAAGTCGGTCGCGCCCCACGATTGGTATATTGCACATCAAGCAAATAGCCCGATGGTTCGCGCCAGCCGTCCAGATAGAGCGAAATGGCCTTCTTGCGCCACGCATCCACCTTCGCTGTGCTGCCAGCGATGAGTGGAGCTAGCTCGGATGACCGAATCATCTGATCCACCACGGCGACATTGTTTGCAAGGATCACTCCCAGTAGGCTTTTACCTTTGAGCAAGGTACGGCCCTTCGTCTCAAGGCTTTGAAGTAGGGTCTCAATTGTATCTATAGCGTAATGGGCAAAGAGCTGTCGCCCGTCCGCTCCGACATCGAAGGACCTGAGGGTCGGAGTACTAGCAGAGCTAGATTGCCGCGCCGTCCAGCCTCCGTCGCCAAGTGAGGCCATGATTGACGAAAGCGGCGCAAGATAAGCTGTCATGGCTTGTAGTCTTTTCATACTGTCAACGGTGACCTGAATCACGGATCCGTCCTGAGGTAAACTTTGTGCATTCTGTATTCGTTGTCGAATGTCATCCAAGAGCTGAGTCAGGGACGATTTGGCCGTTGCACGGACCGGCTTCAGTGCATCTGCGAAAGCTCCTTTGAGTTCTCCGGTTCTGCTGTCAATGATGAACGAAAGGTTTGTCACGACATCTATGATCTCATAACCCAAAAAGCAATCCGTCGTATGGTGATTTCGGATGTGACTGTTCAGCTCATTGAGCGTCTTGCTGAACTCTGCCAAGGCCGGCTGGCAGGTAGAACTGAAGACACGGCCCCATTCCTCACGAGAGAAGAGGGAACATACGATGTCGTATTCGGCCAGAAACAAGCCTTCCATGGCAGAGGCGTACGAGTCAATCCCATTGGTACCCTGACGGTACAGTGTGTCAGGCGATCTCTTTTTCGCCGTATTCACCGAAGCAGCGGCAAGATTCCTCAATGTATCTGTGATGTACGGCCCCCGTATCTCCGCATATATCTGAGCGGTAGGAGTCTCTCTTGTATTGTAGTCGAAGGTTGATGCGGTAGATGAAGCGACGAAGGAGTTGATCAGGCCAAGTTTGGAGATTTTCTCTCGAGGTAGTGAAGGGAACGGTATCTCTATTGAGTGATTAGGAACAGCTTTCCCCATTTAAAAGAGGGCGGCAGACTCACGTTTCGTAAGATAATGGAGGGGCTCTACTGGTTGGACGTCTTCTCGTAAGACATCTCTGAACAGATTCTCGAGTTGCTGGCTACCGTAGTTCAACAGCCCCTTCAGCTCCGAGATTGCCTGCTGATTGGATCGGAGATTGGTTGACTTCAGCTCTGAAAGAGCCCGCTGAGTTCGTTTTAGGGAATCCAGAAAGTCAGACAAGCCAGCCTTGTTGGGGCTTTGAAGGAGAACCAGCGTCAGTCACAGTTCATGCCGTGGAATGAAAGGCTCCACTCACCCAGCGCGAATGATCTTCTCTTCCCTTGACCGGATGTCCAGCGGCTCTCTGATCCGGTCAATGGCTTCGTTGATGCGGTCTACATCTGCTCAATTGTTAGGTGCAATGGGAGATATGGTCAACACAGGGACATACTCGTGTTCATAATCTGGAGGTTCTGGGTTTTGCCGTATATCGGACCGACGGAGTCTTGCACCGTCTTCCCGCTGATCTCCAACTGCTTCAAGGAGGCTTGGATCTTCTTCTCCAAAGCTCGGGACTTCTCCAGCTTCGCATACAGGACCTCCACCTCCGCCCGGTCCTCGGCATCGGCGGCGTGCCGAAGGCTGATCATCGCGAAGCTGCGGGGTCTGGAAGACTGTTGCTAAAGGGACTGGGCAAGTAAACAAAAGATGTCACGGCTTGATTAGAGCAGTTCCATGAGCGCTGTCATCATCAGACGGAAGTGTACACGACACGTATTCGTATGCCTCCTCCCTCTATAAAGCTTCGTAGGTGCTCTCAATAATGAAGCCAGGAGCACATTACTGTACACGAGGAACGCGCTTTACACCGTACCGGGGAACGACATAAACGCATATTCGTATGAGTTGAGTATTGGATACGTCAGGACCAGGTTTCTTACCTCCGTCGTTGCCAGATTTCATGACAGTATGGTACGAGTACAAAGCCTGATAACTCGCACCGTTGGTATACTTCGTGTACTGCCAAGATAAGCTTTTGCCTGGCTCCCGTTGCCTAAGCCGTTTCTTGGACAAGCGCGCAATCTTTTGCGCAAGTGCATCTCGGAAGATCATTGATCCTCTCCTCCACCAGCGGAACCAAAATCCGGAATTCGATACGCAGTACTCCGTATATGACGAGTGACGGCACCAATAATCGCACCACTTCCCAAAGACAAGGAAGCTCCTATCTATCCAACATTTCCCCCGACATGATGGCTCCGGTACACTTGAACAACTTCGCTCCTTAATGTTTCTGCACATGTATACTTCTTCATTCACCGCAGGCCTGTGCAGGACATGTTACGACCACATCGCGTGGTGTCGCGAGTGCTTTGGCAGCGAAAGCTCCATGGAAGAGCTACTCCAAGCAGGGATACATCCCGCCGACTCTCCACGCTTCTCGCTGCGGTCGCGGTGACCTTGGGGGTTGCCGGTGGTCTAACATACGCTGCTGGTCTCCCCGCTTTCCTTACACAAAAGGCGTCGTCAGCTACTAGCACGATCGCCTCTGCTCTACCTGCGAATGGGGTACACAATGACCGACTCCAAGAGAGGAAGAGGGCAATTGAGCGCAAAGAAGTAGAATTGGGCCGGACTCTATCGGAGACACCTTCTGAAGATACCACAGAGTCGCCAGCGGCTTCCGCGAGCGTCCTCTCTGCTTGGGATGCGTTCGCCTCCAAGTTCTCGTCCGCGAAGGACAAGATTTCGTTTGAATGGCCCGCAATTGGGGATAACATTGCCGACTTTATTGTGCCCATATGGATTAACCTCTTGCCTGACTATGTCATCAAGTTGCAGAAGGAGCTGTCAATGGCTCCCGGCTCCCTCGCGGATGAAATCTGGCAGGAGGCGCAAGATGCGGATTTCAATCCGGAGATAGCATGGGATGCTTCTGTCCGCGTCTCCAACGACCTTTGTGAAGGAGAGAAGGCGTTTCTCCAGAAAAGAAAGGCCTTCACAGCTATTGCGTTAGCGCGATATCTTGGCCTCAATGATCGGGACGTGCATCCCGACGACGTGCCAACCATTGCGCTCTGCGGCTCTGGAGGCGGGCTGCGGGCGCTTGTTGCTGGCAGTGGCTCGTACTTGTGCGCTCATGAGGACGGCTTATTGGACTGTGTGACGTATACGGCAGGCGTCAGTGGCAGCTGTTGGTTACAAGCAATCTATCATTCCTCGCTGGCAATGCGCCGTCCTGACAGAGTCGTCGACCACCTGAAAGCCAGATTAAGTGTACATATTGCATTTCCTCCCGCCGCACTCGGTCTCTTGACCTCAGCACCAACCAATAAATACCTGCTCAGGGGCATCATCGAGAAACTGAAAGGTGATCCTGATGCCGATTTCGGCCTGGTCGACATCTACGGTGTCCTTCTCGCAGGACGACTCCTCGTCCCGAAAGGTGAACTGGCTGTAGAGAACGATGATCTTAAGCTCTCCAATCAGAGGCGGTACGTTGATACTGGTGCCTTTCCACTGCCAATTTACACCGCGGTTCGCCATGAGATACCGATTGAGGAGGAGAAGACGACGGCTGAAGGCGCTACCGGCGTGGTCTCTGAGCAGACAAAGGAAAGAGCAAGACGTGAGGCGTGGTTTCAGTGGTTCGAAATGACTCCATACGAACTGTGGAGCGAAGAGATCGGAGCTGGTATTCCGATGTGGGCGGTTGGAAGGAAGTTTAACATGGGCCACAGCGTCCCCCGCGAGAATGGTCTTGCGTTGCCTGAGGTCCGTTTACCACTATTGTTGGGGGTCTGGGGCAGCGCTTTCTGTGCAACCCTTTCACATTATTACAGGGAGATCAGGCCACTGTTGATGGGTGTTGCTGGCTTTGGAGGAATAGACGGCATGATATCTGAACGAAATGATGACTTGGTCAAGGTCCATCCGATCGACCCGGCCAGTTTCCCCAACTACGCCCTTGGCATGAAGGGCCTTCTTCCTGCAAGCTGTCCTGAAAGTATTTTCAAGTCGCAGCATCTGCAGCTTAGTACTTGACCCATACCCCATGGAACATGCACAGAGGCTAATGTATACCAGTGGATGCTGGCATGTCGAATAATCTTCCCTTATATCCACTGATGCGCGCTGGCCGAGGAATTGATGTTATTATTGCGTTCGATGCTTCGGCAGATGTGAGGACCGACAACTGGCTCAGGGTTGCAGACGGTTATGCTCGCCAACGAGGTATCATAGGCTGGCCCATGGGAGCGGGTTGGCCAAAGCCCATTTCCACGCCACAGCAGGTTACTGATGGCTTGGAAGCTGCACAAGCTGCCGCTGGTCATGACGCGGGTAAGCACATGGCAGACGCCGGCAGGGCGGTTTCTCAGCTAGACGGGCAGAAGGAGGGCCCGTTGAAAGATGATCTGGGATATGTGACAGTGTGGGTAGGCTCCATGCATGAGCGCTCATCATCTGATGAGCCGCCACCTTCCAAGATCATGGATGAGAACGATTGGAAGCGGCTTCGCGGGGAGGACGCCGGTATCGCACTCATATACTTCCCCTTGCTGGCAAACCCCAAGGTTGAAGGCGTGGATCCGATGGTGTCTGACTTCATGAGCACCTGGAATTTTGTATGGCAGCCTGAGCACATTGACAAAGTCGTCGCCTTGGCCCGAGCAAATTTCGACGAAGGCAGGGAGCAGACAAAAAACGTAATTCGAGCGGTATATGAGCGGAAGAGAAATAGAAGGTTGCGGAGCGAGAGGCGGCAACTCAAGGCGCGCTTAGAGCGCCAGAGGTCTTTGGGCATCATGGGAGCAGAAAGTCATCACTGGTAGACAAATGTAAAGCTCTCATCGACCATCAGTAACATTTGACGTGAAGACTATTGCTCCACGGCGAGTTGCTACCTGGTGTGAGCCTTTCTCAGGTTCAGTGTTGGCCGAAAATACTCTCGTCGTCATAAAGTCTATGCAGGCGTCCTCAACATGGCTTCTTAAAACCGCGCGAGCATCGCCTATATGATGCCTGTCGATCGTTGGTGGCAAAGCCTTCTCGGTCCTCGGTCTGAGATGAATTTGTAGTACCGAATTTGTTGTATCTTACCATCATCTGCCTGCAATCCCGTCGCCGAAAATCCAGCTGGCCACGTCATAGCGTTGTCTTTGCCTTCTGGTTCCTTTTTAAGTGCCCTAGGCCATGTTCTTTAGCATCACGAAGTTCATCTTCTGGCTGACCACCGGGCAATTCCGTCGTGGAGTTGACCTTAGTCCCTTGCACTGCCCCCGTCGTATCTGCCATCCCCACTACCTGAGGCCACATGGCAGAAGTGTTACCTTGCCTTTCCGTGATGTCGGAAATACTGTGTTCAGGAGGAGCATCTAGATCGCTTGAAAGCGGTCTTTCCGTAGTAGGATCCTTTAAATCCCTGCTCTCAGAATTCACACTACTTGCTTTGCTCACATTGGCACTCATAGGACTTTCGGTGCGCAGACCAAGGTCCTTATCGATGACCCTCTGGTCTCCTTCCTCCCCTCTCCAGTCCGCTGGCTGCTTTTGCGGAACAGGTTCACCCTCTTTAGGTTCCTCGATGATCGTCCTTCCTGTCTCCTCGTTGCCCAGAGCTCTCCAGTAGACTGCGAGTTTATCGAGAGCCTTGATGCCCTTAGTGGCGCTGCCTTTGATACCATCCAGTCTGTCCCACTCAATCTCAAAAATGCCAGCGTTGTCAGCATTGCCAGATTGTTCTGGACCATGACCCTCAAAAAAAGCATTGAACCATACATGGGCCACGGATGTCACCATGGTCCACCCATAGGTCGCTCTGTTCCGCCTCTCAAAGTCAATGTTTATATCATTCGTTGGCAACACTACGCGAGAAATGGGGCGAAATATGACAGTTTTCCCACCTCTCTCAGCTCCTGGCGTCTGTGGAGCCGGTTCTTCGGGCGCGGCGTGCGGATCTTTGGGCTCGTTAAGGTTCATCTGACTGGATGAGCTGACTCCATTAGCAGAAGCACTGGCATTCCTCCAATTTCCGGCGGGACTGTCCCAAGGCTCGTCCGATACTGTCCTTTCTGCCCGCCCGAACACGTGGAAAGTCTTGATCTTCTTGCCATCTTCAACATAGCCTTCAACAGCAACCTTGACGCCCTCTCTTAAGCCAGATACCCGTACCTCCAAGATTTCAACCTGTCTTTCCACGTATATCTTACCATGCTTTGTCCAGCGGTCAACATATCCGACCCACCGCAGTTGGCTAGGGATCGAAACGCCTGCACCAAATCCCGAGCGCATTCGGCGTTCAGTGAAGCGCTGCAGCGCATCTTCCGGAGACCATCCTTCCTCACTGATGAGATAGGAGCAAGACACTGTTCCCGATCTACCTTTACCAGCCTTGCAGTGCACCACCACGACTCTGTCCTTCCCACCTTTTAGCCAGTTCCGCATTGAGGCCATTATGGGTGGTATAAGGGCGAATGGTGGTGGGTGGTGATCCGGCCATGGAAAATGCCATATCCTATTGTGTACCTCGGAGTCTGGATATCCAGTGCCCTCAGCTCGGAACTCCCAGATAGCCCAGTTGTCTCCATGCTTTGAATCCAGAAATTTCACCAATTGGTCTGTTGGATTTCTATATGCCCGTTGAGGATACGTCGAAGAAGGACCGGATGTTGCGATGACTGCGTATAGACGAGGTTAGTCATTTGTCCCAGCAAGACATGGTAAACTGGGATGGAAGACTTTGGTCTGTGACGTAGCATAGATCAAGCCCAGCTTCTGGATGCCGTAGCCGGGGTCCTGCTACGATTTGCCGGAGAAGTGAGGCCTGGGCTTGTGTCAGCCGATGAATTGTAGAGCAGGCGAACACTATCAAGTAGTGTGCCCTTGGTCCAGATGGCCTTACCATAGCGGAGTTGAACGCGCATGCCAGAATAAGCTCATCAAGGACCAGATGAAGGAGCGCTATCAGCTATGCTAGACAGCCTGATAGCTGCATGTTCCTCCAGCTCTGGTTCTTCCACAGGCAGCCAGCCGGACAGGATGATGTCGGCGTTGGGAAGAGCAAGAAAACAGTGCCTGATTCAGCGTTGTTCGTGCCAACTACCCAGATGCTGTACGAAGGGTGAAGCATGCTGATATCTTCCTGTTCCTGAATCCTGAATCCTGGGCGGTAGGGCCGCATCTCGCTAGGCTTCCCTGGAAAATGAGTCCGACTCCTTTCCTACGTCATTGGCCGACCGTGAACCGTAATTTACGAGATATGGTACTGTACTTCGTAAGGTACTTACCGGGTGAATACAAAGCTCACACTACAAATCCCAGGCATTTCCTTCTGAACATAATGATAGTCTGTCGCATTGAATACACACCGGATGGTAATGCGGATAAGGTAGGTTGATAGATGCATGGCCGCTTGCTACTGTGTATGCGAAGCTATCCGTTTTGTCCCTTTAGTCTACCTTCGTACTCTTACTGGCTCATCTGCTCTGGTGTCCCTTGCTACACATGTTATAGACTTCCCCTAGCACCTAAACACGCTGAGACAACAAAACGGTCGGATTGTGGCCTTCATCTTGTAGCCGGGGACAGTTCTCCTTAACCCAGTCTCCCAGTCTGCCCACATCCAGGCCAGCCTCATGCATGTCGTCAATAAGGCGACTGGCCCTATGGTCTCCGTTTTTGGCACACTTTCTCACCAAAGCAACAAATGTGCCTTGCCTGGGTACCAATCCCTGCGCCCTCATCTCGTGGTAATATCTGAGGGCATCCTCGTAGTCATCCGGTACTAGGCAAACCAATATGAGTCGATCATAGGTCAACATATCAGGACTGATCTTCAAGGCAAGCATCTC
Source organism: Symbiotaphrina buchneri (assembly GCA_001599915.1). Taxonomy (NCBI): domain Eukaryota; kingdom Fungi; phylum Ascomycota; order Symbiotaphrinales; family Symbiotaphrinaceae; genus Symbiotaphrina; species Symbiotaphrina buchneri. The sequence continues at coordinate 556,654 of BCIG01000005.1, read as the reverse complement.
TGACGCTAGGAACATCGCCAGGCTCTTCCTGCCCGCCTTGCTGCAACCACGGAGAAGCGCATTGAAAGTTGCTCTATTCGGCCCTTCTTGACAGAGCGTATGAAGCTTTTTGTAGTGATCTAGGGCGCATTCCAAGTCGCCATGTGCAACGTCGCCTTCGATGATGCAGTTAGCTGCAGCAGTGGGAATGGAGCGACCATCTTGATGCAGCTCAAGCAGTGCGGCAAACGCAAGCTGAGGGCGGGATGTATCTTCACAGAGATTCAGATATAAAGATCGCATGCTACTTTCCTGAGGCTCCAGCCCAGCATTGCGCATAATGCAGAATATAGCAAGGGCAGTCTTCATATCTCCTCGATGAACATAGGCTTCAATCAAGGCTTCGTACTGATCAAGCGTTAAGATGGCCGAGCGTTTCCCCAGTATGCGGAAGACATCAGTGGCCAACGCGATGTCCCCCGCGCGGGAAGCTGTGTTGAGTACATTCGAACATGTTCCTAGCGCGGGGTTCAGGTATTCCGGCTCGACCCTCTTCTTCCAGGCGAAGCGGGTGGCTTCATACTGATAGGATGTTGTTAATCACCTATTTCCAGGGGCGACTTGAGTTGACTCACATGGAAACTGCGGCTTGCGGTCTCAAGGAAATAGTACCAGACTGTTGCAGACACCTGGAAGTCCATTTGTTTTGATCGTTGTTTTAGAATGCGCAATGCTGCATCGAACTCCTCAATGTCACAAAGATGGTAGAGTACGAGATCGTATAGCCAATTACGGGTGCGCAGACCATGCCGCTGCATGCCCTCCAGCTCCTCCAAAGCCCGTTCAAATTGGCGATCACGGACAAGTCCAGCGATATTGTCATGTTGCCCATCCAAAGAAAGCGAGTACCACCGTTCACGCATCTGCTGCAAGATCTCTTCACGAAGGAGATAGTCTGGATGTATCGACAGTGCCTACGAGCGGTGTAAGTCCCTCTTCGCGAGCGGGGGCCAGTTTTACTGACTTTCAGAGCTGCGTGACATGTTGCTGCGTCAGGCGCAATGCCCATGTTCCGCATATCCTCCCACAGAGTCGCGACTTCGGCGGCCGAGCCGTCATCTGGACTGACATTCGCCAGGATGAGGTAGGTGTATAGTCGGCAACTGGGAGGCTCTTGGCGGCCCTCCACTATATACTCTGCTAACTCAAACGCTTCCCGATGATGACCTGAAGCTGCCAGAGAGCGCAGATCTTCGTAGAGCTTTCCAATGGTATGCCTGGCCAAGTTTGACCGTTCTTTCGTCAAGCTGGAGGGGCGGCGGATGCCGGCGGGTAAGTGCGTGCCATCATCGGCTCGTACAGCGGAGCAAGCACGATGTGAACCATTTTGCGGGCTCGAGAAGAGCGAATATATCCCTGGGGCAGTTTTTGCGGAGTAAAGACACTTTCGAGGACGAAGCACTCGGCGCAGGATGCCCGTCGCAGGACGATGCCTAGGGGGCGCATTGAGCCATGAAGGGCAGAGACATTGCCACAGGCCGTCAGGCAATAGTCTCCCTCCCAGCATCTAGTGGTGAAGCACCTGGCATCTGAAAGCGTCTGTATCAAAGGTCCAAGTGCAAGAAGGATTATTCGGGGGTGGAAGCGATCCCGCCAAGACCACAGGGGCTGGAGTTCCGGTCATGCATTGGCAGAGCACGTGATTCCAGCGATTACCATGGGTCGAAAGCATGAACATATCTTAGGTACGGACCCTTTTCCCAGGGATAAGGGTTGGCAAACAGGATATGCTTGCTCCTATGTTTAGAACTAGGTAACTACCTCACTAGACTATTTCTTGCCCCCCAGAATCCATCGATCCCGAAGGCCTCCACGTGGGGTCAAGTCCTCATAGTTTCCTTCCGGCAGAGAAGTCGGTAGGTACCCTCTCTGGGCATGTAATCTTGGACGAATGCTCCTCGCTCTCCTGTATATGCGTCGACCTATACCTCGAGAAGCATTCGTCTGACACAAAACTATCCCCTAGCACGGGCGGGTGAGGGGGCCGCCCGTTGATATCAAACTTCCCTACTTCCCTGTTCTCAGCCATCAGCCTCGGCCCCTGCCCCGGCCCCTTCCTGGGCCACCACGCCCGGCACCTCGACCGCGGTCTCCCCGACCACCATGGTGATCTCCGCGTTGGCCTCCACCTCGGCTGCCACGACTGGATTGCTGGCTCTGCTGTTGATCCTTGACCAGGTCGATGATCTCATCCGGGACGCGCAGATACTTGATCTGTGGACAACACGTTAGGGCTGATGGTCTGCGAGTGTTCTCAGACAACAGGCGATCAGCATACATTGTTTCCCCGCACGTAAGCTTCCGGTAATCTGAAAAAGCGATCGCCCTCGGGGCTCGTCTGGACGACCTCCTTCAGAGTCAGGTTCATCCAGGTGTCACAATTGACGAGATGACCGTTCAAAGTCTCGCCGTTCTTGAGCTCCACCAGCATAGGATGGCCTTGTGCGGCGTTCAGAAGTCCGAGTGGCAGCTATGATAAAGCGCGCAGTCAGCTCGGAGAAGTCAATAGTCAGAGCCGTCCATTCTCGAACAGCATGGGGAGCTATAGATAGGGGAAGGGAACTCACCATCGTACCGACGCAGTGATATGGAAGATGGCCACACGTGTGTAGCTATCCTACCGTTGCAGGTCGCGGGTCGCTCAGCGGTTCGACTGTGGAGCATCAGAAGTTACGAGGACGGAAAGGAAGTGCAGTGTGAGGTACGAGGTAAGGAAAGGTAAAGTGTAAAGTGTAAGGTAAGGTACCGTATGAAGGCTGTCGTGAAAGGAACGGGTGATACCTTACAATTAGCGTTGTAACACGTTACGGTAATTAACTGTCTTTTGTCCGTCCAATCTTATCTGATCTATCCAGACTAGACCACTCCAGACAAGAAGATGATACTTAAGATGAAATGGAATCCAATAACAATAATGATGTGTGAATATTATCTAGACTAGTATACAATGTCGGCACAAGCAAATGGTCATATCTTGATCTCTGTCGATTTTTTCCAGAGATTGATGTATAGCAGTCGAACTGCCGCTTTGCGGTTTGAGCTCGGCCCCCTAAGAAGCTTTCCGGGCATTCTTCGAGCAGATTGAGAGCCCGGCTCAGTTTTGACGATATGATGGATTTCTGGAAATATCTAACGTCACGAAGGCGTCAAGGATATGTGTGGAAGGTAGTCCTGGGATCATGTCCGATTAGTATTTGTTTGTTGTCGACCCTGTCTGTCCATCTAGACTCAAAACTGCTGCCTGCGGCAAAATAGAGTTGGGGCGGACGTGCAGTGCGTGCTTCAAAGCGCTGGGGCTTACGACGCCCCTACGACGACTCCGGACCACCAAGGGGTCCAACCACACCTCCCAATGCCCACCTTCCACCTCACCCGATACTACGAATACCTCGTCAACCAGGGGAAATCATCATCTTCCATCTGAATCTGTGTACAGTCCGCATAATTAACATCTTTTCCCACTTATCTTTCAACGCTTGGCTTAGGCATCCATCATCTGTGTCGCTGCAATACTATCGCGCCTTATATTACCCCTTATCTTTGTGCGTTCTAGGCAACAGCCTCCTCAATGCCGACTGTCCACCGTTCTTTCATCAACTCTTGGCATTGAGGATCCAACCTGTCTCGTTTCCTTCTTTTGATTGACATTTTCTATTCCGAAGGTCCTCTCTGTCCAACAAGTGCACGTCAGCACGATGCGTGCTATCCTTCAGGCTGCCATTGTGCTTGGCCCTGCTTTGTGTACAGCTCTTGGTCGTGTCGGAGGTAGTCCAGCCGGGCCTCCTTTGACTATCCAGCACTATGGTATGAGCAGTCTTGTCTTCAATTGCTTCTCGCATCACAGGTCTGACCAGAGAATGTACAGATTTGGAGAATGCATCCGTGAAGTTCACCATCCCCTGCCCGGGATGCAGCGCAGTTGCTGGGGACTACGAAGAGCTTGTGCGTCTTATCAAATGGTGCCGTACCCGTGTGGTCTTTTACATGCTGACTAGTGTCCCAGATTGTCGACTTGCAGGCCCAGTCATCGAACGCTCCTTGTGGTCTGCCCAATCTGACGCTCAATGGCAATCCTCTGTCTCAAGATTCGGCCGTCGTCGCCTCTACGGATGTGCTTTCTGGCGAATTTGCGATCGAGGGTGCACCGACTTGGATGACGAGGTGGCGGTCCATGTGCTTTCCTCCAAAAGCTATTGAACCGACAGACAGACCTCTCCCTTTTGCTAATCAAGTCATTGATTTCACTGTGGAACAAGTCAATGGTGCGCCCGTGGAGACACTTACCGGATTCCGGCTCTCCTTCTCTCAATCTCCCGCGGCGCGTTTGGTCCGTTTAGAACGTCTGAATGAGATGTCCTCTGATCTCGACGAGACCTCAGTTGAATGGCTGGATCCTCCACCCTTTCTACGTCTCGACGCAGTTGCGGGAGAGCAAGACTGTCAAGTTACGTTTGAAGACGACATGGACGAACTACACCGTCTACTAACCCTCCAAAAGGAACTCAAGCACTTGATCAAACTGCAGAAGAAAGCTGTCCGCGGGCATTTCAAGAACCAGGCGAACTCTTTCAAGGCCGACCTCGAACGCTGCGACAACTTCAGGTGTATGGTGCGGACTTTGTTACGACAGGCTCATGGTACCATGCGCATGATCTTGCTTTCCTTCAGCAAGCCAAACCCTGGCCGGGAGCATCCGCGCCATGGAGGCCCGAGCAGAGACTGCGCAGATCGTCCTTCACATGGTTGGCCGCATTGCCCTTCTGGGAATCATAGTCAGACGCCTCCGGAGCCGCCACGTCATGGCTTCCCTCCACATGGTCCTCCGCCACACGGATTACCACCTCATGGCAAACGTCCCCACGATGGAAGGCCACCCCATGAACTACCAGATGATGAAGCTGACCTTCCCATCCCACCTCCCCCTCTGCCGCCATTTGGAGGCCCTCCTCACGAGCGGCCGACGCATGGGTCACCGCATGGGCCACCGCATGGACCACCGCATGGACCGCCGCATGGACCACCGCATGAACCACCGCATGAACCAGAGTACAAAATGCCTCGTCGCGGTGAAGGGCCCCACGGACATCGGTCCGGTAGAGTACCTCCGTTCATCAAGGCTGGGTTAGCCTGGATTGGCATCAGTACCTTGGTTTTCCTGATCATACGGAAACTTGCCTGTTGCTGCGCTAACCCCCGGCGTCGTGCGGAAAGGGCGGCTTGGAGAGAAGAACGGCGTACGCGGCGGGAGTACCGTAGGGCGGCGCGTCGTCATTCATGGAAGGCTTTCTGGCGATACGCCGTTGGTGACAGGTTCTATGGGGGACGCAGTGGCGATTATGACGAGAAACGGCGACTGGTCCTCGAGCAGGAAGGTCTCCTGGAGAATGTAATGCTGGACGAGATTCGAATCCTTCATCGAGCGCATGAGGCTGTCGCGGCGATGGCAAGGGCCGAGGAAGGCCTGAACCCAGGACGGACGATTCATCGGTCAAACAGTCTACCAAGTTACCGTAGTACGGCAACCCCTGAGCCACCAGCGTATGAGGAGAATGACGGCACCGAGACGAGCGAGATTGTGGCAAATGGTTTCCAATACATTCACACTCCCTCTGGGTCGCCACCGACTAGTGAAGCTGATAGCATCTACACGCCGGATAGTAGCAGCGTCAGCAGCATTATTGACACGAGGTCGAGAATCACTATTGAAAGCGACGACACCAGGGACTACTAGGAGGAACGCGTCCCGGGCCATTGTCCCCGGTTCCATTATAGGCGATGATGGCGTTTTGAAGATCAACGGAGCCAAGTCTGAGCAAGACGAGGAGGGAAGGCATGGCCCTACATACTGCTGTAGTTTCCGACCTGCTTCGTACTCTGCTAGGTCTCCGATTCCTATGAGTTCAGATGTCTGGCGCAAGAGGCTTTGTGAGCTAGGGTGCTTATGAATTTTTTCCATGATACCTGCTGGTCCAGTACAACTGAACACCTGCTTGAAATTGTCGCTAAACCTTGGTATGCCTCGTAGACTCTCTTTAGACTATTGATACAACTGGCTCCATAAAAACCCGTAGACGCAAAGTGCCATCCTCCTCGCAGACCCAGGGAGGGCTTTGTTCTGTAGGCGAATCCGCGGTTGCCTCGTGAAGTCCTCCCATAGATCCTCCAAACGGCGTGACATCGACCAGCCATACTTTCACTCTATCGAGATGCTGCTTATCGTCCTCTGTGGCTCTCAGGTATATAATCGCGTGCCTGATTATGCACACAGTGTGTCAAAAGAGGCTAAGATAGAAACTATCACACGACATCGATTTCTTAATCCTCTGTCTACCGCCGTCTAAGATACCAATTGAAAGCGAGCTGATTCGTTTCAATATCGTAGGGAGACGGGACCTGGAAGAGTCAGCCAACCGCGCAGATGACCATATCGGGAGAGCATTGCTGCTTGACATACCTCTGCCAACCCAGGTCTTGCCACCGGGTGCCGCAAGTAAACGGCCGAACAGATATTATGATTGACCTCTAGATAACGAGGGATGAAAGCAAATGCACTCATGTAATCCCTTGGCCTCCAGGGAGTTGCATATGGCTTGGACAGATCCTCGGGGTTTTCTCGCGCTTCTCTCAACGCAGCACGCAACGCCTTTTTATCCTCTTGGGAGACTTCCTCTTCGTCCTTAGCCCCCTCCCCATCCCTTGGGGCAGGACGGTCGTTGAGTGAGAGCTTCGCTGTTATCTCCATAAGCTGAGCATCTAAGCTGTCTGTCAATGCCGTATTATGAGCTGACGGTTTGGAGAGGGTGCGCTTTAGTAGACGCTGGAAAGCCCGAAGATCCTGCTTCCTCTTTGCAGGAAGCACATCTTTGGGATCTGATAGCAGTTCCCTTGCGTAAGAGAGGAGAGTATTGAGCCTTTCTTTGGGCTCAGGCTTTGCGGGTTGATGCGACTCCGGTGCAGATTTTGCCTCTGCACTTGCATCGCTTCCTCCTTCAGCTGTCTCTGCTGGTCTCGACTCGATCTGTTCCTTCCCTGCTGTAACTTCTGACTCTGTCTGCTGCGCAGCCTTCGCAGCCTGTTTCCTTGCTTTCCTAGCGGCACGAACCTCAGTCCTGTCCTTCGGCGCTCCCGTAGCAAACAGAACCCGTTCCGGGTCCACCTGGAACATATCGCCTGGGTTTAGAAGGTATCCTGGATGAACCATCTGTGGGAGAGTCAGGGAACAACTCCTGCATCAAATCAGAGACGGCTTGGGGCTGTGTTCGCCTCACCTTTTTGCCATTGACCTTGACGGAGCCGTGGACGACGAATTGTCGAGCCTGCCTGGTGCTACTGGCGAATAAAGCCCGGAAGATGGCAGTGTCAAGTCGTCGCTCCACAGGCGCGTAGACCATACCCATGTACGGGATAGCACTGGGATTTCGCACTCGAGTGCCAGGAGTTGGATCCAAGCCAGACCCCCGCCCAGCCGCCATCTCCGAGCCGTCGTGCTTTGCAAGATAGGTATGGCTCATAGGGATTACCGACCTGGCTCGAGGGTCGAACATACGATGCCACTGCTTTTCCCGTATCTGTTCTCCGTGATAAGCCCGTGTCAAAGACTTCGCCTTCCATTTCTGCTGAAAAAAGGTCCTAGTTTGCGTGTGGGGGGTCCTTTCCCGGGACAGATTGTAAAGGTTATATTTGTTCCATGACTGGCGGAGTTTCTGCCGTCCTCGTGGTTAGAAAGCGCGAAGCCGTGAGACAACAGGGAAGAAAAGGGAATCGTACTATCCGCTTCAGCGAATGGAATCGCTTGCGCATCTTTTCTGACACCGTAGACTGGATGGGCAACGGTGCGTTATTGACGGTGGACGATGAATAATTTCTCTCGTTATTACCTCTTCACCCTTGGAAGTTCTGCGAGGGAGCTCTTCGGAAGCGGAAAAAGGTTTTTACCGGATGGGATTTTCTCCGCAATAAAAATATTCAGCTCATTGTGAATCGTCATATTGTGCTCAACTGTATTATATCGTGGATATTGTCTATTGAGATCTGCGTTCAATAGCTTTTCATCCGTTCAAGCGCTCTGAATTTCACCATTCACCGCCCATAATCCAGCCGCTCTCTTTCCCCCCCCTTCTCTCTCTCTCTCTCTCTTACCATTGTTCTCCGAGGGTACAACTATATAATCTCGATGAACTGCCCCCCATCTACCTTGAACCCCTCATACGCTTCTTGAGCCGTACGCCCCGAGTGCGCAGGAGATTGCGCCCTTCTACCGGACCCACAGCTTTACAACAACTCCTGGCCCTCAGCATAATTATACGCCTCCGAGCTGCGCTATCACTAATTTCTACATCATGCCAGAGGTCAAGGTCGAGACGGTTGAACCTGATCCGGCCGCCACGTCGATTGGCAATGACCAGACTGTCAACAGCGACAGCCATGATCTAGCAGCCTCAGTCACACCTGCAGAGCAGGGTGTAAGTGAGCCTGCGAGCGCGGAAGTAGCGAAGAATGAGGAGCCAGCGCCAGAAGGACCAAAGGACCCAGAGCCCGCGATCACGAATTCGATCGAAGCTGAGCCAGAAGAAGAGAAGAAAGAGGATGCCCGCTCGAACGGAGATTCGAAGGGGTACAGGCAAAGAGGCAGAGACAACAAGAATTGGCGTCCACGCCGCGATTACAGCTCCAACGTCAAGTCGGATTTCGTCTCACAGAAAGAGAGTAGCGATCCCGATGAGATTCGCAAGCAGGTAATTTGCTGACTGCCGAATTGAATATGGACAGCTCGACTGACCGCTTATGCAGGTCGAGTTCTACTTTTCAGATTCGAATCTACCTTTGGACAAGTTTCTCTATGACAAGGTCGGCGGCCCCGCGAACAGGCCTGTGCCGATCAAAATGCTGCACAGCTTCAAGCGCATGCGTCACTTCCAGCCATACGATGCCGTCGTCGACGCTTTGAAGGCGAGCGACTTCCTCGAAGTTACCGATAATGAAGAAGTCCGACGCAAGGTACCCCTGGACGAGTCCACTTACGGCGAATCGGTGGAGGACGGCCGGAAAAAGTACGAGGACAAGGCTCTGGCAAGGAGCATCTACGCCAAAGGGTTCGGCGAGGAAACATCGACAACTCAATTCGACATCGAGGCCTTCTTTGCTCAATACGGGCGCACCAACGCTATTCGCTTGCGCCGCACCCAGGAAAAGATATTCAAAGGCAGTGTTTTTGTAGAATTCGATACCGAAGAAACACAAAAGGCCTTTCTGGAGCTGGATCCGAAGCCAAAATGGAATGGTCAGGAACTCATCATCAAGAGTAAGCGCGAATACGTTGAAGGGAAAAACCGAGACATTGAATCAGGCAAAATCAAGCCAACTGGCGAATACGGTGGTCGTAACCATAACCGTGCCCCTGGAGATGATCGTGACTGGCGTGAGCGTAGGGATGAAGATCGGAAACGCGGGTTCAGGGACAACCGTGGGGACAACCGTGGTCGAGGGGGCCGTAACAACAGGGGACGGGGCCGTGGCTCGCGTGGCCGAGGTCGTGAGGGCCGTGGCGAAGGGCGAGAAGGGCGAGAAGGGCGAGAAGGGCGAGAAGGTCGGGAAGGTCGGGATAGAGAAGAGAAGAACAGCAGAGATCCTCAGTATGTCCTCCGTGAGCCTGTCACTCATCTATTTATTGCTGACCCCACATCTAGCCAAGTCCCCAAGATAGAGATAACGGGTCAGTTTGGATCTGATACGGCAGCTTTGGACAAATCAGAGGGCAACGCGGACGTCAAAGACAAGGCCCTTGCCGATAGCGGCGACAGCAAAAAGCGCCCTCGCGAAGAGGCAGACGCCGCGGACGGCCAGCCCGAGGCAAAGAAGGTGGACATAAAGGAGTGAATGTTGTGTTTGGGACCCATGTCACTCTGGGGATCACCCATCTCGATGATGATCGGCGGGCTCTCCTCGGTATCGGTTGGCATGGTTCGCTCCCATTTGTTTGATGGAAATTGGGAGATGCTCGTTGGTCATGAACGTAATGCCGATCACGTTCCGCAGTCGCATCTAGATTAAGGGAGCATATTCTGGCTGGGCTTTTCACGCATGGCGAGGGATTAGTGAGGCTTAGGTTGGGGTCAATAGAATCAAAAGTTCTTCTTTAGCCCAACTCTTGTGATGATGTACAATGAGCCGCAGAATCTGGAGGTATTGTGGTTGGACATGTACTGCGGTGATAGATGGCCTTGATCGGCAGGTTGGCAGAACCCCTTTCATCCAGCGTGCTCCACTATTTCACTGACTACCACTCCCCCTCTAATGACAGTCTTGATCTGCTCAGGCACCGCACATTCTTTGTAATCTCCCTCGTCTCCCTCGCTGAGCACATTGATATTGACCGCAGAGCATTTACTTGTAAAGATTTCTGTGCCCAAGCTCTCCTTACCCAGGTATATAGTTGCCCCGTCGACCTGGTCAAGCAATACTGTAGGCAATGTACCCAAGACCTGGAGCGCGAACCCCGGTGATTTTATAACATCTACTGAAGAGACCAGCGAGTCGATAATGAGGGCTAATTTGGGAGAATTGTCTGCTGAGATCGCATTTGCCTTGCCCAGGATCCGAATGGTAGTCTGAGAGCAACGACTGATTAAAACGGAGTGATTGATGGAAGCCTCAATCTCGATCGGTGCAGATTCGTTTTCGAAGTTTTCCTAGCATCTTTGAGTCCAGAGTCACAGTCCGCTCAAGGATCTATACTTACAATAATCCACTTATTGCCGTCTAGCTCTTTTCGGGGTGGCTTCTTCGTCCGCATGCTCTCAGGTTTTGGTTTCTTACCAGGGGGCGCTGGGCTCTTTCCGCGTGAAGGGAGGCCCGTCTGACTTCCACGCTCTGGTACCACAGCGCCAGCCCGCAAAGAAGGATTTTTGTGGGTCATCTCACTCTTATCGACTTTCCGGAGACCCTTTGTAACAGCCTCGCCCTGATTCAACTGCTGGAAGACGGCATCCATGTCGCCAGCTGGCGCCGAAGCCTTAGTAGGCACCGGTGGAGGTGGAAGATTATCGAAATTCGGTAGTGGCGGTGGTGGCGGTGGAGGTGGAGCGCTTCCGCCAGCAGCAGATGTCTGGCCGTTAGATACCACAGCGGCCTTCCCAGACTGGACTTCTACCAGAGCGTCCTTCGGATCAAGCCCATTCTTGTTATTCCAGGTCACACCCATAGCATAGTGTCGCTTGATGTAATCGGCGAGGGACTTGAATATCTGATAGAATGCTTGTACGAATTGCGCATGTAGAGGCTCTCTGCGACAGAGTCAGAAGGTATTATATAAAAGATCCTATCGCTTGATGCCAAGAAAAGGAGGCGTACTTCTCTCTGTAATCTTTTAGAACCCTATTGCCATAATATTGAGCGCCAGCGAGACTTTCATTGACATAGTCGGCAGGCTTTGGTTCGATGGTGATCCAGCTTAGCAGCTGGATGCCTTCTGACACCATGCTAAGATGGTTGAATAGAGGGGATGCCCTGTTGGCCTCTCGTACATCGGCCACTGCCCCCATGGCTTTCTGCAGCTCTGTCAGGATTTCCATGTACACCGGAGACTGTATGTCAGGCTTTTTTGCTTTGGTTGTGATGATGAGGACAGTCCTCTCCTCTTTGAATGCTTTCAGAAATAGTTCTGCCTAGTTATCATGTCTACATTAGACATGGTGGGCCAGGGTATATCTGCGGAAGATCCGGTCATCTCGCACCTGTTCTGCAAGCAACCCTCCTAACTCGCTTCCCTTGGCCACAAAGGCTTTGACCTCATTTTCTATAAGCGCATCAAAGTCCTCAATTGCCGGTGGGAGTGGTTCTGGTGTCGGTTGTGATGGAGGCGGAGGCGGAGGCGGAGGAGCAGTCGCAGAACCACCAGAAACTCCAGGGGTCGAAGTTCCAGAGGGCAGCCCACCATTGACGCTGGTACGATCGAACGTGGCTTCGGCCATATCTTCAAGTCTTGAAGTAGCAGCTTCGAGCCTACAGAGAGTCGGTCAGCATCTTCAATTCCTCATGCTAGTCGTCGCGAGCAATGTGACGAATGACGGGCGGTTGGATTGAGACGTACCGCTTGATTAGCGTTGTGAGGTTATGCATACTGCTCGCGGCCATGACTGAGGATGTGCCTTCCTCGGCGATCAACTTCCGACCTTACTCTTCTCTCAGACGACAAGGTTGGGACCGATTAAGTACGAAAAGCTCCGAGGATGAGCGCGGGCAAGCGGCGGGGGAGGGACGAGAAGAGGAGGTAGAGTATGGTACTAGGTAGTCGGCCGGTATAATGGATGGTACGTTGCCAGATGAGCGGATCCTCCTATGAGAATTGGTGGATTGGAAGCGTGGAGAGAGCTACAAGGACCAGAAGATGGTGTGGATCAGGCTCATGAGGATGGTTGGCGTGCCTGTTCCCCCTGACTCCCAGACCAGTTGAGCGAGCTACGTAAGCAGCGGCGCAACGCACAGACGGTTAAGGTAAGGTACCTAAGACTAGCTTGCTTTGCTTATACCTACCTTACTCTAGGTACCGGTACCAGTCCGTTCTTTATCTTAACCTCGCCTCAAACGCTTTGTACAGGCACAAAGCACGACTTTGTCGGTATTCGCCGTCTCTCTCATGTGCATTCAGTGACACGCCTGTGATGTTAAACGATTCTGTCATTTCCTGACCAGGGGCTTTATGAGCTCTTGAGCCCGAAATGGAGGCAGTCAACATTGATTTCTGCACACTGGGCATGTTCATCATAGGTGAGTGAGTGCCTACGTGAACTACCTCGGCCTGTCCTAACCTTTGGTCGCTATTCCCACGATAAGACGAAATCCACTTCTTGCCTCCAACGCCTCCTGTGTATGATATAGTGGGTGGAGCCGGCGCATACTCGGCCTTGGGTGGCCGCCTTTTCTCTCCTCCGCCATTGTCCCGCTCCATTGGCTGGATCGTTGACGTGGGCTCCGACTTCCCGCAAGAGATACGTAGCTACATAGAGAAATGGAGAACAAGCTGCCTCTTTCGAGAAACGCCTGATCGACTGACCACACGTGGCTGGAATGGTTATGATCAATCTGAAAAACGAGGTCCGCAGCCCTTTCGCGCCAGCCTAGAAAGAAGAGCCGTCCACTCATTGCTCGAAAGCGTTCAGGTATCTGACTCCGAAACTGCGGCTGGACCATACCTCCCTGACAGACACCCTTCTCATGTCTAAATCCTTCCATCTGATTTCCTCCCCTGCCCGCTGCATAGATCAAGTTACGAACATCTTAGCTCGACGGCGACACCTGGGGGCATCCCATAACCACGAGCCACTGTTTATCTGGGAACCTGTGCCCGATCTCTGTACGCCTGACCAGCTCCCTACGTGCCTGGAGGCCCTCAGATACGTTCAGGTGGTCAGCCCCAATCACGGGGAGCTTGCCGGCTTCTTTGGGGCTGGGAACGCTGAGACCATTGATGGGCATGTCGATAAGAATCTCGTGGAGCGGCTGTGCGAACAGTGGCTCGCACATGGGATAGGTGAGAATCGACAAGGGGCCGTTGTGGTCCGCGCCGGCAAATCCGGGTGCTATGTCGCCTGCCCGACCATCAAAATGTGGATCCCAGCGTTTCACGAGCCCCAGAGCTTCCCGGCTACGAACCCAAAGGTGGTCGACCCGACTGGGGGAGGTAATTCTTTTCTTGGTGGGCTCGCTGTTGGTTTGGTTAGGGAAGGAGCAGTTCCGGGTGTGCAGACAATCATTGAAGCAGCTCTGTGGGGGACTGTAGCGTCAAGTTTCGCGATAGAGCAGGTGGGCATGCCTATGCATGATGAAAAAACAGAGACATGGAATGGTGTGAGGGTGCCAGACCGGCTTGCAGACTTCAAACAGCGTCTAGGATCGTATGTACAGCAATGAATAAACAGTGACAGCCATGCAGCAGCCCACTAGCTCTCGGGCCTGTTCTGTCTCTCATGTTCGATTATTTCCCGACTCCAGCTGTAGGACGAAAGGATATCAGCAAAAGGATATCGGTCATTGTGTAGATATGGATACTGCTTACTATCGACTTGGGTAGAAACGTCCGGGCTCAGGAAACCTCGTCCTGTGTTCTCTATCTGCACTCAGGCTGAAAGCCAATCCCACTATGCCTAGCGCAACCGCGCCCAGGACTGCCGTGTTTGCTTTCCAGTTGGCAGGTTGCGCGTACCAGCCTCCAGCAGGGGACCAGATGTGCTTCGGATAACTGTAACCGGTGAGTCGCACTGCATGCCAGCGTCGAGCGTGTCGAAGTCGGCCTGCCAGGCATGTAAGGGTACAGAATGCAGGGCATGCTTACGGAACCTTTCCACCACCACCCTGCGGGCCTTGTCAGTCGCGCAAACGCAAAGGATTGTAGGGCTTCGCAGCCACTTACCATCTTGTCCGTCTGGTACACGCAGCGGCTAGGAGGATGGCTTTAGTGGACTCTGTGCCACGCTGCGGGGAGGAAGCAGTTATGTTTCGTAGGGTTACGAAGGAATTGAGCGTTTCGGAATGATGGTCATGTCCGGTCACCAGTCGTCGACTTCCTGGCGAGCTGGGTGCTGTGGGTTGGGTGGGCAGTTTCCCGGCCTTAGTCATCCACCACCGCACCAAAACAGCAACTCCGCTCCGCAACCGTTTTGTCGGAACAAAAGCTAGAACGACAACTTTTTGATGAGCTGAAAGGGGCCCCCTTCACGATCCTCACCCACGGCCCGCCGACTCTGACGACTATACATACGGGCGCAGCGGAGCACCTTCGAACTTCATGTCGCGGACAGCATAGAATCTACTCCTTCGTTCCTGTCCGATGAAGCGGCTTCGCATTGGGGGGCGGTCGCCAACTTTCCACGTCTTCTGCAGCAGGCAATGCGCTTCCCAGCAGCACAGCGTTATTAATGTCCGCCGCCAGTCGACGGTTGCACAGTCGGAGTTTGGAACATCAGACGCTGCGTCGGGTGCCACATCTGATACGCAGTTGCAGGACTCGCCAACAAATATCATTCCAGACCTCTCCGTTTTACCTTCTCCTCCAGCAGAGAATGCACTGAAATCAGCCAAACTTGCCGCTCTACACTCCCGCTTGTCCCTTCCAGCATCTCTTCCACTCCAGACTCTAGCCCGCACTCTTGTCGATCCTTCCGCCGATCCCTCTTCGTCCTTCAACAATGCTTCTCTTTCTGTGCTGGGCAATGACCTTCTCGGCTACTATACTGCGGAGCAGCTCGTGTGCCGTTATCCACGGCTGCCGATGACCGTAGTGTTCGCTGCGATGTGGGCGTACGTCGGATCAAAAACCAGTGCTGCTCTGGTAAGAGAATGGGGTGTGGAGACGGCAGCGGTGCCAGGGAGTGAAGTGGACCCGGGACTTCTCCAATTTGCTCGAGTAGTGCCTGGTGCCGGCGCTTCCAAGACTGGCACCTCGAACCGCCCAGATAAGGGTAAAGACTGGAGGAGGGGGTTGAGTAGTCGGATCATGTACGATGACGAATTCGGCGATCTCAAACCAGGGCAAGGGTCTAGGCTGGCCCGTAACGCTGGAGTTACATTGGAAGCTGCAAGTTTTCAATTTGTGCGGGCCCTTACTGGAGCTGTGTATCTGCACGCTGGTCGTGGTGCCGCAAAGAAATTTTTCTGCGATCACATTCTTACGCGGCAATTGTCTTTGTCCGGCCTTTTCGACTTCAGGCAGCCAACTAGAGATCTCAGCCGTTTATGTGCTCGGGAGGGCTTTGACCCACCGGTGGCACGTTTGATCAGTGAGACCGGCAGAAAGAGCAGGCATCCGGTCTTTGTGGTGGGCGTATATTCAGGAAAAGACAAGCTTGGTGAAGCAGCAGGGAGCAGTCTGGATGAGGCAAGAATCAAAGCGGCTATCTCTGCGTTGAAGTCGTGGTACCTCTACAGCCCGATTGAGTACATGGTCCCGAGTGACGTGGAAGGCAATGAAGGAAAGGAATGGAAACCGTCCATGATTGACTACGGGGAGGTGGTCGTCTAAAGCGAAACTCCCACAATCTCGACTTTTTGCAGCATTTTGCTCTCGTGTTCTGGGTATTGGAAGGAATATGCATATGGTCATAGCAAAAGCGGGCCCAAGTCACCATTCAAATGTACCATTAGGTAGAACGAGGGTAATCGGGAAGTATGGTCTCCATGATTTACCCCTTTCTATGGTGACCGAGCAAAGAGCTCTTGCCATCAGTATGTTCCTGTGAGACCGAAGCCTGATGACCCTTACGGACGTGCTTAAGCTCTCCATGGCATTGTTCACACATGGTCAATGTAATCAAATGCACTACAATTGATTAGATACCACGGCTTTCCTTCTCTTGGCTTAGAGAGACAACTAGACGGAAGCCAAAATATGTGGAATTGCCGGCGGAAGGCTCCTTTCAAAGTCTATGAGCCGGTAGCAGAGATTCCGTCTGCGTCATGTCTTTCTACCATCACCGGCTCTTCCTCCACTTCCTTTTGACTCTGAAGGCTCTTGCCATAATCAGCCCACAACTCCCCCACGGACTTGCCGAATATCCTTGTCCAGAAAGAGTCCTGGTCATAAGCCGTATCCTTAAGGCTTCGGTTAATAGTCCTGACGGAGCCTCGGCCGTGCGACTGTTCGAGATAATCCAGAAAATATGCGGTATGCTGATATCCAGCGTCCCAATCGCCATTGGCGTCCTTGGTCCAATGAGGAGGAACAAAACCACAGGTCAGTCGGACCCAGTCTGCGATTCCCTCGATGAGACCTCCAGGGGCCGTGCCGCAAGCATTGTACTGCCAGCAATGGACCATCTCATGGGTCAGGACGCCTAGGATCTCGTTTTTCTTGCGATCCGGCGGCACAGAAGCAATGTAGTCCGTGGAAAAATGTATCTCTTTATGATCGTCATCTAAATCCTTGCCCGTCGTATAGGCGACCCCGGGCATGGGTCGGAGGATCAATGTCACCGAACGAGTGCCGGGATATGTGCCCTCATGCCTGTCATACAAGCAGTTGAGGACGCTTTTGACGGCATCGTCGACGGCGACACCAGCATTGACGACCGCCAAAAAATCGCGGGTGCCCTGATTGTACAGGTCATGTAGTTTGAGGCGCAACCGCGGTCGAGGGCGAACGGGCGCCGAGCGAGCGGCTTCCTTTGCTTCTTGCTCTCGGCCTTCCTTTTGCAGGGATGGCGAAGATGGGACGGGAGACATGGGCAGGCCGAACGGCTGCGGGAGGGGTGTCTGGACCGGCTGGACGGGATCCATGGACCCTTGGAATTTGACCGATGAGTACGCGGCGATTACGCCTTGATCTCTTTGACTATCTTACTTTTATTTTGCCTGGCAGGATGCGGTATATTATTTCTCGAGTTGCATGGATGTCGTTACTTGAAACTCATCCGAGATCCATAAGCTGCCTAAGGTAAATAATAAAGATGTATCGAGAGTACGATAAGGGAAGTAAGAGTAAGGCTTTACTCGAGGTAAGATTACCTTGATCATCTAAAATGAAAATAGAACCTGCCTGCTCTACCTTATCTGCTCCATCCTACCTCATCTAAGATGTTTCGAGCACAGGTAGGAGGTGAGGATCTTCCCATTGTCCAGCGCCCAGTCCCCAGTACGGGGTATTCGTACCCTGCCTCGCCTGTCTCTCCCAGCTTGAGGTTGCTCGGTCCTCCAGATTAAAGCTTGCGGCTCTCTTCGCTTTACATCGTACGGAGTACCTAGGGTACCTTACTCTGTGGGCTGCGTGTGCCCTGAGAGAAAGTACCTACTTCGTACACCGATTATGAAACTCGCTTATCCGCTTACTTGCAGGTGAGCTGCCGCCGGGGCCTCCAATTCACCATTCCGCAACAGGCATGGTCCCTTGGGTCCCGCGTTGCTGTTGCAGCTGTCGACTCGCTCGCTCCTTCTCAAAGCAACGCCGCAACACCACGTCTAGACATCCAGACATCCACGCCCCCCCCCCACCATCGCCATCTCGACACCGCTCCCCCCTCCGCATCAGGAAGGCACCCAGCAATCACAGCTTCATCCATCCTCGTCAATCAGGCTCTTTCCTTTCCCGCAACATCATGCTCTGAAGGTGAGTCCATACCGTTCTGTTGTTGGCTGGCGTGGTCGAGCGCCCAAAACAAATACAAAAGGCGTGTCTTTCCCCTCTCCCCTCTCGTCTGCTTCCTGTTGCTTTCACTCTACGCGTTGGCAGAGTTGTCTCTTGTTCCCCATTCAACAACTCTTATCGCTGCCAACGATTTGTTGGTTTTGTTTCAGGATCTTCACAACCGTCCTTTTCCGTTCTCTCCTCTCTCCTCTCCGGGGCGCGGCAATGCCGTCGCCAACCGTTATTCGTGGGCTAATACCCAATGGGTACAGGCTCGAACAAAAACTCGCCATGACTCTGACGACAGACGTGGCCCGGATTTCAAAATTGAAGTCCGACCAGGACGACCTCAAGGTCGCCATTTTGAAGAAGCTGGTCGACACGATCAAGCGGTACCGGGTGCCGCCGACCACCATCCAGCCGGTCGTTGAAGCGTTGAACGCAACGCTTTCTTCGACAAACCCAGAGCTGAGGGCAGCCGCCCAGGCGGCCGAGAACTACTTCCGGAAGTGAGTGCCTGGTCTAACGCGTCTTCATCCAGCATGTGCTGACTGCTTCCAAGGCGGATCGCTTCCCAAGAGGATAGCAAGCGCGCCGAGGCTATTCTGAGCAAGATTCGCGCATCGCCATCTCATTCGCCCGAAGCCGCTTCCCGCAAGCTACAAACTTCGCCTCCTGAGAAGGCCAGTTTTCCTCAGATGGTGAGCTACCTCCACCTCATGTTATGATGACAATGCAGCTGACCTTTGACAGTCCGGGACAGCCATTCGCGATATTACGAATATCAAACCCACGAGCCGATCAGGCCTCAAAAAAGATGCCAAAGTGCATAGCGAAGTCGACTTTAAGTCATCTAACACTGCTCCTGGACAGGCCACAGTCCATGGTACGCATACGTCCGCGACTATTACAGCGCAGAAGACTCATATGAGCAAATCTGTCGCAAGCGTTCCGGGAGTTACTACTCAAGTTCTTCCTTCCAACACTGCACCTGGACATGTCACAGTCCATGGTGGCAGCTTTACTTCTATTACAGATGTGGTCGACAAAGAAGCATCGTCCACTGGTTCAGCGCGGCCAACGTCCAACGCTCAGCGAACAACTCTATATGACGGCAATGATTCGTATCCTTCAGAGTCCATCGTTGATCCGAGGAAGCAAGACAGCCGACTTCATAAGAAGGAGGCGAAATCTGCCGCAGCGCCACGTGGCCCGGCCCTATCCGAGACAGAGTCTAAGGTCATCGCGCCTTCAGACATGTATTCCAGCAAAGAGCTAGAAGAATTGTTCCGGTCGTTCGAACCGCTTTTCAGCGAAACAGATGACGAGAACTGGATGCGAAAGCAAGATGCAGTTGAAAAGTTACGCTCCATATCGCGAGGTAACTCTCCAGTGGACTTCCGCGGAGCTTACATTTCAGGCATGCGGAGCGTATTCGACGGACTCCTGCGATGTGTTTCGTCACTCCGCTCCACCTTGTCAGGTCACGCCTGTCTGCTCGTCGTCGACATGGCTGCCGCGGTTGGACCGGATATGGATCCTATGGTGGATCAGCTATTGCCTGTTCTAATCCGCATTTGCGCAAACAAAGGCAGCACCGTCTCGGAACGAGTTGCGAATTCAGCCATCATGGCTATGTTGTCTAGTACATCATTTCATTCCCGGACTGTGCAGCACTTAGCGTTTGCTCTCGAAGACAAGAGTAAACAACTGCGCAAATACGTGCCAGTATGGATGGACGTCATTCTTGATGTCCACGCACGTAACTTGGAAACCTCATCAGCTATGGATACTTTTCTACAGTGTCTTGAAAAGGGTCTACGCGATGCGGACCCTGTCGTCAGAACAGGAATGAGACAGACGTTCTTCAAATTTGCCTCAATTTGGCAAGAGCGGGCCAATGGGTGAGTCACGGTCAACATGATAGAATTTCCTCGTGTCACTGACCGTAGCACAGGTTTTACTCTCGTCAAGAGAATAATGTACAGAAGGCTCTTGACAAAGACCCTAACAATCCAAAGGGGGTCCAGGTTGCGACTGGAAATACTTCGAAGCGCGGGTCTGTCAAGGAGCATATTCTCGCAGTCAAGGCGAAGAAGACTGTGCCCTCATCGACTGAGCTCGAAGCTTCTGTGGTGTCGGTCATTGCGCCTGTCGCGCCAGCTATCCCTGTGATTATGGCCGATCCACATCCCAGCCACCCCCCTCCTGGCTTATCGTCGAAGCCTGTTCGGCCGATGAGAGGATTGCGCAAGATCGAAGTTACAAAAAGAACGGCACCGGACCACATCAAGCCTGTGCTAGATGAGATGACTCTCAACGAGCCTGCTCCCGGCCCAACACCTCCTGCATCCGTCGAAAATGTTTCGACCATGCCTCGCTTCATTGCATCAAGGAAGGAGAATGCTAGTCGTCAGCACTTGGGCGGGTCACGAACTGCCTCAGCGAGGGATGTGAAAGCTCATGCAGTGGCTACGTCTGTTGAGAGTCAACCTCCACCTGTAGCGAAGACGTCTCCGAGCAACGATGTTGAGCCTGTTGTAATTTCACTTAAAAGTATCAACTCCCGTCGGTTGAGCGCACAAAAGTTGCGTGAAGTTTCTGGCACTGCGCGCTCTGATTCGCAGCGTTGCAATGTACTTGTCGCGCTCCTGCAAGATCTCACTCGCGTTGCTATGAGCAGTAATGTCGCGACTGCTGACGTGACACTTCGGGTTGAGAACGACTTGGAGACGATCATGGCGATGTTCCATGACCAGAAGAAGATTGGAAACCCCTTCAACTCTGAACAACAAGGGTCAACTCTGAGGACCATCATATCTGCGGATGGCTTTGTCAGGAAAAGGGCCATGTCAGCAAAGTACGAAGCCTTCGTTGCTGAGCTGATTGAGGATGGTGATGATCATGCCCTGTTGGATGTCGCGCTCTCAATGGCCGACACTGAAGGCGCCAGGGAGCACTACTTCGACAGAATTACCGCAAACAGGATGATCCGTATCCTACGTGTCATTGTCGCCCTCATCGAAAAGATGTCTCGCGCTGATGCAGCGGTCCCAAAGACCCTACAACACCGCCTGGTCAACATGGTGTGTAACTTCGACGATAAGGCACACCCTGAGCTTCGTCAGCTGTCGAGTGACCTCGCTGTTGCACTTCGGGCGGCGCTATCTGTCTCCGAATTTCCCACCCTGCTGGAAGAACTAGAGGGAGACAAGAGAGAGATTGTACAATGTTCTTTGGCAATCCATGAGATGGAAGTGACTTGGTAATTGATCCACCTCAGGAGTTTTGATGGGAATGGGCGTTTGTTGTTTTGGGCCAGCTTCTTGGCTAAATCGCTCGTTGGATGCTTGAGGCACGCTTCAAAAGCGAAGGAGGAGAGGCGCTGGTATGGCGGTACTTCTGTTTTCTTGCTTGTATAGCCTTCGTCTTCTATAAGATAGTCAATGACAAGCACTGTCCTGTCAAGCCCCGTAACTGTGAAGCATCACGTGACTTATTCCTGCCAGTAACGAAGGGTGGCCTACGATTAAGGGTAGCCCAATGTAATATACCTATCAAATAGACTGCAAGTCGAGCTGGGTACTCCGTACATGCTGCTGCACTGTAGTCGCATTGCCTGCTCCCCTGGGCAATGATGTGCTTCCACTTCATGCTTTGGGCGTGGTGCATGGGCGAAGGGTGGGATTGACGACAATACAAAGGCGGACCGATGAATATATAATATTCGTCAATAAATACAGTCTTCAAGGGCTGGAGGATTGTAAGTAAATTAGGACGAATATTGATAATAAATCATACCGTATATACGGAGTAAGTAATAATATAAAATAATATACGCCCATATCTGTGGACGGTTCCTTACCCCTATTTTTATCCTCTCTTATTTTTCATTATTATTATTATTTGTGTTTTAGACTCAGGCGCATCCCTGCTGGTGAACAAGCCCAAGGCCACTTCTAGGCTTCTATCCCTGGCATGCCATCCATACCTTTGTCGGAGTACTCAGCAAGAGGACGTACTCCAGTTGGTTACCTTACCTTACCTAAGGTACCTAAAGGTAGAGTGTACCTATTATTATTATTCGTAGGGACGCTCCCTAGGAACACGAGTTTTGGCTTTATTTGGCTTGGTTCGCCGCCAAAAACGCTCCCCCATCCTGAAACGCACTTGAACCCTTCTCGCCTCGAGATTGGTCTGTGAGTCCACCTTCCCAGCTCCAACCCGCTTCGCCGCTATCCGGACTCGCGACTGTCCGTCCTCACTCAGCCAGCTCTCATTCATCATCAGCGGTGAGAAGGTACCTCTACTACCCACCACCACCAAGACCTGCGCCGCCGGGGCCGCCATCGCCGGCTTCCATCTGTTCCCTTGAGACGTCTTGTGTTGCTCTTCGACGATTGGACCGCTGTGGCCAGGATATCTTTTGATGGGTCGTGCGCTTTGAGCTCAGGGAAGCTGGCGTCGCCCGCGCTGCTAGCTGTCTTTCCCAGTAGTCGTCGACCTGGCGATAGACACTTCGCTCCTGGCCTTGACACCACCATCCTTTCCCCGCAGTGTTCTTCCGTAGAACTAGGGGAGGTCAAAAAGATGAGATGGACGTCTTGACCCCGAGTATGGAGGGGTCGCCGGCCTTCCCCGAGTCCGCAATGGACCAAGATGACATTGCGTACCCGTGCAAGGGATGCGGCGAGGTGCGTACCGAGCTGCACTCCAGAAGAGTGCCCTTCTGTCACTGTCCCCTGATGTCGGCCGGAAATGGATGCTGATTGTTATCCGACGTAGATACTAGAAGAAGGAAAAGCCTTTGAATTGGGTAAGACTAAACCCAGCGGACACTGGAGCAGCTGGCCAGTGATCCAGCCACAATCACGTCGGTCAAGTTATCTGCTGACACCTCTGCAGCGGGGAATCGGTGGCATCTTGGATGCTTCAGGTGTAACACTTGTGGGACCCTTCTGGATTCCGACGCCAACCTCCTACTCCTGGGCGATGGTTCCCTGATATGCAACAAGTGCACATACAGTTGCAGTGCTTGTGGGGAGAAGATTGAGGATCTTGCCATCTTGACTGGCGATCAGGCCTTCTGTGCCAATTGCTTTCGATGCCGGAATTGTAAGCGCAAGATAGAAAATCTTCGCTATGCCCGGACGTCGCAGGGCATTTTCTGCATGTCCTGTCATGAGTCGTTGATGGCACGACGGCGAAAGAAAACCAAGCTCGCAGCCCAACAGCAACAGCAGCAGCAGCAACAGCAGCAACAGCAACAAGCGCACAGTAATGGACAATCTCCAATGCTTCTTGACAAGTCCTTGCCGTCCCTGCCTCCAAGTGCCATCCCAAGGAGTGTTCTTTCAGAAGGCCCTTCCGAATCATCCTCTGAGGCTTCTGTAAGGCCTCCACGGCCCCCACTTCCGAGAAACACTTCTTCAAGCTCTAGACCGGAAGGATCTCCTGTGGTGGGGGATAATCAGCGTAAAGGTAAGTGCATATCACATTCGAGAGCCGAACACCGGTTGACAAAAGCAGATCATCCGAATTTGACGGTCGCCAACAAAGAGAACAGACGGTCGGCCGTTTTTCAGCGACCGGAACTGGCCAATGGAGGAGACGAATTCTTCATACCTTTGGCGCTGGATACGGGTGCGGATGCTGGCCCCCCGATTTCGGAAAATGGTCGCGATATCAGGAAGGATGATCTTTCAACGTCTGAAACTGTTGTTGGGAGAAATTCAGTAGACAGCAGTAGTGCGGGCAATATTCGCTCCCCTTCGCGCGACAAGGTCCAAGACAAAGCGTCCATCTCATCCAAGCATAACACTAGCGATAGAGAGAGCCGCAGATCCGTATCTGCTACCACCAGTCCTCACATCGCCTATCAGGAGAGAGGACGCGTTCCGTCGGACAGGAGCGACCGATTGCGGCTACGCAGAGAGCCTGCTTCAGTTGCTACCTCACCTCATATCTCTGCCGTGACGACTCCTGGGTCAGATGATGCCCGTTTACAGCTGGCAGCATCAACGAACACAGTCATAACCACAGCTAGAGAGGGGCCAGCAGCTGCACAGTCTTTGGATTCGTTCAAATTACAGGAAGTTCCACGGTCTAAACGAAGTGGGGGTCTGGGAAGAGCGAACAAGATTGATGAATACTCGGCAGCACAATCTGGCGGCGCGGATCTCCAGCCGAGTACGGACACTACGGATCTAGGCTCAGTGAATGGTCGAGACATGGGAATCACAGGAACAGAAAATCTAAATCTCGGTGCCGATGGTCGGCAGTATGACCCGTCCTTGGACGTTCCTCATCCATCGACGACGAATGCTTCGAATGGTATCAATTCCGTCCGTACCAGTGAGCACAAGGCTCAACGGCCCGAGTCGTTTGAAACTCGTAAAAAGCTGATTCCCCGGAAAGAGATAGGCCTGGAGCCTTCTAAAACCGTCGCGGGCCCGGCCGCTATGGAGGTCGCGACAAAAACCAAACACAAACACGGCGCTGTGAGACAGCATGGTTTCTCTATCTCGCAGACCAACGAGGATGAGCTGGATTCAGAAACCAGTACACTCATCCAACCGTCCTCTGATGCACTCAAGGAAGACGATGGGCGTCAAGACTTGGCCACTACACCAACCCACGGTAGTTCATTGTCTGTCGATGAATCGTTCACAGCCCCAAGACGGCCGCCTCAGCCGCCTACGGAGAAACGAAAGTTGCTTCATTATGGTGACTCGCCCAAACGGGACGGCGCACTGGCCTCCCCTGCTTTGCTCAAATACAACGCGGCAGGCGATTTCTCCCTAGAAGAGGACATGGCCCGTATCCTAGGATCTGCCGAGCCCAGCTCTACCGCAAACTCTCTCTTTCGGCGTGCTTCCAATGCCGTCCGTCACGGCAGGAGTCATAGCGACATGTCTCGGCCATCAAAGTCGCTACGGTGGCCGAAATCTCCACTTGATACCCCGGCATCATCGGGCTTTGCCAAGGAGATCAGTAGTCCATCCTCAGCATCTCCTGAAATCAAGGATGAGCTCATGTATTTGAGGCATCAATTACGTCGATCTCTTCAGAAGCAGGCAGAGCTGCAGGCCCACCAAGACAACGCCATCGAAATCAAATCACTGGAGAAGGAGGTCAAGCAGAAAAGATCTACCATTGCTATGCTAGATGCAAAAAACGAGATCATGCTCAACAAGCTTCGTATACTTGAAGAGCATGGGGGTGACACGGGTGACAAGAGTGACCTGCGCCTAGGCTCCTCAAAAACGCGCGAGACTGTCCTCGAGGATTTCACCAAAGCGCTTGATGACGTCGCAGAATTGTACAGGTTGCAGATTGCTGATTTGATAGAGCAACGAAACAAACTACTTGAGGAGAGCGCCAATCTCAAACGCATGAACGATCAGGCTTCTCTAGAGCTGGAACAAAACAATAATAAGAATTCCCAACTGGCGGATCTCAACAACGAGTTGACCCACCAAATTCGGGAACGTTATAAGGCTAATCGTGAGCCCAGTGGCGACAGCCCGCGGCCCTCCAGCAGCGGTCTGGGTATATACACTCACCACTATAATCAAAAGTCTGACTTGTCCTTGGAATTCAAGGATACTCGGCCTTCACTATCGACTGAGCCATCCCTGACCCCCTCTCAAAGCACCTTGATTGGAATGGATACGGAGCCAGCAGCTGTCCTCTCGGCTCCCCATGTGATCAATATCCGCAAAGGACAAGCTAAAAAGTTCAATTGGAAGAAAGGTGGGCAAAATGTTGCTAAAGGAGCTATGAAGGGCTTCAAAGGGGCCTTTTCGTCAACACAGAAGCAATTCCAAGAGGATGGTCAAATCCAGGAGAGTGTTCCTTACTCCATGGTCTCTACGGGCCCGGAGAACGTGATCGCTTCCGCCGCAAATCTCCGTCCAGGTCTAGATGCTTCACGCCAAGGGTTCGGATTTTTTGGCTCCCAGAAGTTTGGGGCATCCAGGACAGCTTCACAGACGAGATCGAATGGCACAGTTACTGAGGTGGCTCCCCTGGATCCCAGCAGTAAGTGACAATATTCACCTTGTGACAAGTACGAATGGTTGATTTTTTTTTGCCTGCCAGATCTCTTCGGGTCCGACCTTCAGGAGCGGGCCGATTACGAAAAACGTTCTATTCCCGGCATTGTAATTCGTTGCATCGAGGAAGTAGAACTACGCGGTTTGTCCTCGACGCCAAACTGGACAGAGAGCACGACTAACGAACTTAGGTATGGAACTTGATGGGATCTACCGCAAGTCAGGAGGGAACAGCCAAGTGAAGCTGATTCAGGAAGGCTTCGAAAGGTCGCAGGATTTCGACATCTCAGATCCTGACCTAGATATCACTGCTGTTACCTCCGTGCTAAAGCAATATTTCCGTCACTTACCGGTTCCGCTGTTGACTTTCGACGTGTATGACAAGGTGTTAGAGTCTACTTGTAGGTGACCTGTCCTTGTCGTGTCTCCGGTTCATGCCCTCACCATTCAGCAGCACTTTCCGATCACGACGAGCGGGTGGCGGCTATGAAGGATGTTGTGCAGCTGCTGCCGCCTAGGCATCGCGATTGTTTGGAATTCCTCGTTTTCCATCTTGCTCGTGTCGCCTCGAAGGAGGCCATCAACCTGGTAGGTCCCTGCATGACTATTCATGTTGCAATCTACGAGAATTGCTGGACTAACGCCACCAAGATGACCCCCAAAAATCTTGCCGTTGTCTTCGCGCCAACTATCATGCGCGATCGCAGCGTCGAGAGAGAGATGACCGATTTCCACAGCAAGAACAACGCGATACAGTTCCTGATCGAGAACAACAAAATCATTTTTGCGTGAGTTTGGGAGTGGTCTTTCCGGGATGTCAAAACGTTTTTCTTTTCTCAGCGAGAGCGTTGGTGGAGTCTCTGTGATATAGGATCTCAACCGGATAGTTCTGGTCCGGGCGGTAGACTGTTGGTACCATGCCGAGTATGGCCGATGTGGTATTATGCCTCTCGGCTTATAAATACCTTTGTTGTCTCTTGTAGCTCCCAAGTCCCTGTTGCAGGTTGCTGCTGTCTCACATCGACGTCGGCCTTGGGCATGAGATGGCATTTTCACTGAACAGTCTGTGAGAGAGTGTATGGGCTAGTACCATGTGAATTGATTGAGCTGGTGTCGAGACCATGAGTTTTCTATGCAAGCCCGATAAAATTGTGAACCGATCCAAATTCATCTGCGACGACCTCTAGTCGATACACCCCTTCCCCTTCCTCTAGTCATACCACGATTCCCGGACTTTCGCTGGGTCCTTGCAGGGGACTCCTCGTTCGTGCTCGAATCCTCCCGCGTGTCTTCGTTGTCTCCTTCAGACTGCTCTCCGCTTTGCTCCGCAGCCTCCTCGGACCCTTGCCGTTGGTCTGACTCCTCGTCACCAGCGTCCTCCATCTCCTGATCGTCTTGCTCATCAGCACCATCCAACCGAGCTGCTCTTCTGCGTCCCCCTCTACTCCTAGATGTTGCTCTTGCCGCAGCGGTAGCCCGGCCACCGCGCCCACCTCTTCGGCCACGCCCAGCAGGCATTGGAGAGGCATGCGATTCTTCAGTGACATTAGTAAATTGACCGGTACCATGGCATCCTTGGGACGTACCCTCTTCCGTATCCTCTACCGTACTCGCTCGCGCCGTACCAGCAGCACCGGTATCCTTCCACTTCCCTCGTCTGCCGGTTGCTGGAGGAGCAGACCCGACTGACGCTGGTGACAAGGAGCCGTCAGGTGCCAATCGCCTCTCGAACATCAAGTCCCCGTATTCGTCCTCTGGAAGGGCAAATGGAGCATATGGCTCATCTTGCAATTCCGTTTCTTCGTCGTCTGCCCCGAACGATTCCTCGCGCTCATCGATGGCGTCGAGGTTGTACAGCGTACGCAGCTTCTGCCAGATATCCGGGATGCGCGTATGCCTGTCGACGGC
This sequence comes from Symbiotaphrina buchneri, assembly GCA_001599915.1. NCBI lineage: Eukaryota > Fungi > Ascomycota > Symbiotaphrinales > Symbiotaphrinaceae > Symbiotaphrina > Symbiotaphrina buchneri. The sequence goes on along the minus strand of BCIG01000005.1, from coordinate 528,538 downwards.
GGGGTTGTATCCGTGGTTGCGCAACTGCTCCGAGATGGCAATCATACGAAAGTGTTTGTGAATGCCGGTTGGCTTCCAGCGAATGATGCCCTTGAACAGAGAGGTCTCCTGGTCATCGCTCCAAGGGTCGTTGAGAGTGTCGGATTTGGGGGTTGTGCGCTCAGAAGGCTGAGGTTGAGGCTGAGACTGAGCAGGCTGAGGAGTACTAGATGTCTCTACGTCGGGCGTGGAGGGATGATCCTTCTGGGCAGCCAGCCGGAGCTTCTTTCGGGGGGGCATTGGCCTGACGATGGAGTTGTAGGAGAATGTTCGTGACTGACCAAATCGAGCGAGTGTGAGAGAGGCGTGAACTGGAACTCTGCGGTGAAGTAGGACTCCTGATAAAGGACAGGCAAGGTATTGTATGAAGTGTATACCCCGGAGTCCAGTACGGTGTATTGACTGCCTTAAAACTTAAGGTCAGTACCTTATGTTTGTGCTTGGGGTGCCCAATCAGTGGCCCAAGTTCGGGTTAGGCACCTTACCAGGTAGGTAAGTAAGGTAAGGTACCTAAGGTTCGGTCCGTGAGGTGCCCTGCAGGGAGGTACTCAATTCAGGTACAATGGCATAAGGTACCGGATAGGCTAATCGAGTCGCCTACGCGTCCCTAGCATCAACGCGTTCCGTATCGATACGGGTATTATTGATACAGCATGATAGAGCTTCTTCCTCGATACCTCATATCAACAATACTCCAGCAAGATTCTCCATGCCAGCCAGCTCGGCGTCGTCTCGGACCCTTCCTCTCTTTCCTGACCGAGCAACCCCATAAATGGACAACCAGGATGGACCTCTTGCTCCATCGTATCTCCTCCATCTTCCTAACCCTGGCGACTTCCTGAACTCCGCGCTGACTGGCAAACCGCATTCGATACTTGCTCCCAGCGACGGTGATGAGACACCAGATGGTCTTCCTGCAGACCTTGGCATTGATTCCGAGTTTCATATGCCAGATCGGCTGGTGCCCTTACCCTTAGAACTCCCTACTCTCGAGGCTCTCAGCTTCGGAACGGTCAAAACCTCTAAGCACCTTGATCTCTTGTCCGCACCCTCTTGGAGCGACAGCTGCTCATCTGCCCCCACGGATACGGATCCGGATGACCTATGGCAGGCCCGACTCACGGCTGATGTGCACCAGTCCCCACTACTGAATTCTTGGGATTTATTCGCCGACCCCCTCTTCTGCGAACCGCCAAGCGCTTATGTGGGCGATGCAGGCCCTCGAGCTTTCGACGCGATCCTGGATGGTGATGAGCAAGGAAGAGAGGCTACGGCTGTAGTCCAACCTCAAATTGCACTACAATGTCTTCAGGAGGCCGGCATGGGCAGGGGCTCCTTGTTATATCGTTATGACGAGGATCTGTGCACTTTTGTCCCGACCAGCAATGCCGTTCGCATGTCTGGGGTGAGCCGAGACGTCTATGAAGCGTGCTCTTCGCAATTTCTGAACTGGGGAAGAGAAGTAAGATATCTACAAGCGTTCATCGATCGGGCACAGAGTGACTCGAGGCCGCGCCCTTCCGGTATAGCATTGGCGAACTGTGCCGCAGTGGTCCTCTCCGCGTTGTGGACGAGGTTCACAACACCCAAGTTACCCGTACAGAGCATAATGCAACTTCAGGCTATGTTTCACACTCCCGGCCTGATCCTAGATGCTGTCACACAGTTGATCTCAAGTGCTACGTCCGCTGGTGAGGAGGCACAGATCTGTTCACGGATTTTCCAGGCCGTACAGGGTCTGGAACTACAGAGCGTTTGGCTCAGGGATATCCTATTGGAAATGCTAGCCAGGGTTTCAAGGCCATGGCTAGAATCGGCCGAGGTGTGGATTGGCCTGAGAGGAATTGCCGCATCCACAACTAGCAGGGAAGCACTGGAAAATAATTTTGCCACAATCTCCGGAGCAAATACTGTGGAGGAAGTAGAAGGTGAACCAGCTCTGGTAAACGTGAGTCACTCCTAGGAATCCCCGTCTCGTTCACGCTGAGAGTCATTCAGGAGTTCGATTACGCCAAATTGCCAACATTTATCGGAGAAGAACTTGGTCGGATCATCTTCCAGACCGGGAGCGGCCTTCGTCTCTTGAAGGAACATGCCTCCGAGCATCCGCTCTGTGAAGAAGGGAAACAGCCGTCTCGGGATCAGACTCTACAGTGGACCTTTGGCTGGGAAGATGTGGAAAGGTACCTATCGCTATCATCATATGTTAGCTGTCTTCTAATGAGTACTCAGAGTCCGAATGAAGGCGGAAGCTTACGAGTCGGGCCTGCAAGATGCTATGAATGACTATGCTATCGGTAAACATAGATACCCATATGAAGCCGCACCAATGGTACCCTCCCAGGGTTATCGGTTCCAAGCGTTCGGCAAAAGTGAGGAAGAGATAGCAGCATTCATAGCAGATTCCACTGCTACATTTAGCAAAGGCCCGCGAGACATTCAAGAACCACCTACCGACAAACTGCAAACCTTGGTAACAGAGAGCATTGGAGATGCTAGTGGCACAAGTCTTGCGGCCTTTGAGGCTTTCGCCCCACCCATGTCTCTAATGCCCGACTTGTCATTTGGTCCACTGATAAGGGCGCAAGCGCGCCTAGTCAATGTGGCATGCCTACGACTGTTCTTCAAGGATCGTCGTCTGGAAAAGCATCTCTCTTTGCTCCGGCGCTATCATCTTCTTGGCGACGGTGTTTTCTCCTCTCGATTGGCACATGCTCTCTTCGACCCCGATATGGGCAGCGCAGAACGCAGACGTGGCGTGGTTCTTGGGAACGCTATCATGGGCCTTCGCCTTGGGAGTCGTGACAATTGGCCTCCTGCCAGTTCGGAATTGCGGCTAGCTCTTATGGGCGTTCTTACGGAAAGTTATCTGGCGCATGAAGCACGATATGGTAATGGGAGAGGTGAAGACAATCTCGGTCGAACACAGGATCTGCCTGGAGGCTTGAGCTTTGCGGTGAGGGCAATGTCTGAAGAAGAATTGGAAAACTGTTTAGATCCAAACACTATCCAGGCTCTGGACTTTCTGCGTATCGACTATCATCCTCCCGCTCCTTTGGGCGCCGTCATATCCGCAAGCTCACTGCGTAAGTACGATCAAATCTTCAAGTTGCTCCTCCGCATCCTTCGCATGCTTTTCGTGGTCAACCAGTTGTTTCGGGCTGGAACAGACCGAACATCCTACTGGCAGGGTGTCGACACTGTGGCACAGAAGTTTCGAATAGAGGCCCACAACTTCGTGTCCACGATCAGTGCTTACTTTTTCGATGTGGGGGTCGCTGCGCCATGGGGGAGATTTGAAGAGGCGCTGAAGCAGATTCGGCGCAAGATAGATATGGATGGTCCTCACGGTAAGATGAGCGAGTCGGAAAGCATTGACAGGTTGCGGGGATTTCACGAGCGTGTGCTTGATCGGATCATGTACGCAACGCTTCTTCGCAAACGGCAGGCGCAGGTTATGAAGCTTCTCGAGGATATCTTCACCTCGATCTTGATGTTTGCACGCTACTCGCGCAGCAGGGCGCTTGGGTTGATGCTTCGGCCTGGTGATGATGTTGGGATAAGACAGCTCTACGGGAAGTTTAGGAAGCGGGTAGCGGTGTTTGTGGGCGTCTGCCGAGGTCTCAGTGATAGGAGAGGCTATGGCGAGAAGAAGAGCATGCACCCATTGAGCGATGATGGTCTGTTCGGCGGTGATGAAATGAGCGAAGATGGCGGGAATACCATTGGCCAGCTGTTGCTGAAACTCGAGATGACCGACTATTTCTCTCAACCACTGCAGGATCATAAGGTTGTATCGCAGGAATAGCTACAACGTTGGGATGTAGTTAGATTATAGAAGCACTGAGTGTGTGTTGCGCCGCAATGGCCGCGCATAGTCCTTTCCAAGCTCCAACAAGCGTTCAAGTGAATGAAGCTGCTGAGGTGCTTCTATGCTCTGGTGGTGGTGCCGGAGACGCAGGGGGCTAAGGGGGGAGAAAAAGGGGGTGCGAGCCGAGTTCGCTCTGGCTGATTGGTCGGTTGTTTCGGTGTTGACGGGTGACGCGACTCGCGGAACAGGAAAAACAATCGCGGGCGACTTTGCGACTTCGTCCCTCCTTCTCGCGTCTCTCCAGGCCCTCATCCGCTCTTTAGCCTATCTCGACAGCAAGACAGTACGCACGCCTATTCTTGCTCACCCTGAGCCATGTCGCGACAGAGTTTCGCCCCCTCTCGAGCGCTGTCTCTGACAGAGGAACTAGAAAAGTTGGAACAGTCCATCACGCTCACTCTGCAAGGTGATTTATATAGTCTTACACCCCCGGCCTCCTCCTCGAAAGGCGCGGGCTGGCCATTCCACCTGCTGACTGCGCCACTTGGTAGAGATCGACCATAATTTCAGTCGAGCACACCGAATTGTGACAAGCAGCATCCTTCCAATCGTCGAACAGTATGCCGAGCATTCCAAGGCGGTCTGGGACGGGTCAAAGGTTTGTGCATCTTCCAGTAGCGGAAGCAAGTTAACGGCTGATCGCGAATCCTCAGTTCTGGAAACAATTCTTTGAAGCCAGTGCCAACGTGTCCTTATCAGGCTATGAAGAGCTCGCGGGTGATGAGGAGGAGGCATTGGAACACGACAATTCACACGTGTCACAGCACACCGAGGACGAAACGTATGGGTCATCGCCGTCGCGGGCTGAGAACGCCAGGAGCGGCGAAGACGGAGATGAGCGGGGTTATGAGGAAGGTCCAGATGACTCCCTCCTGGCGTCACCATCACAGGAAGACTCACACAGTACACCGCGCATGGCGGAGCCGCAAAGACTGAAAGGTGCCCAGAGAGAGATTCCCAATCCACCCACTTTTGCCAACTTCTCTTCCCCCTACGAGGCTCTTCGCCGGGAACTGCAGGGCGCATCTGGTGAAGACGGTGCTGGAGGGTTTGTTACCGAAATGCCGACGACTCCTGGGCGCCAGAGATTGCCGGATCTATCCATGACGCCACAAGCATCTCCTTATGCAGAGACCGAGCGGCGCCGACTGCGGGATGGAGGGGATCTCCTTCTGCATCGGGTGTTGGACAAGAATTACAGGCTGCAGGCCACACCGCATACACAGCAAAAGCTACGGTCCTCCCGCAAGGGTACAACACCCGCAACAACTCACAGACAGCCGCGATACCGAGAGAGCACTTCGCCGTTGTCGTCGCCGCCTGTTGCCGCCCCTCAACTGCACGCAGAGATCTTCTCGAGCCCGATGAGAGCAGCGAGGACGCCTGGTGTGAGTGTACACACGCCCGTCGCGGCAAATAAGGCATATTCGGCAATGGGCAAAGGTGTATGGGATAGCGACAGTGATATCGAGGAGGACGGGATGGGGGAGCTAAGCCAGCCGAAAACGGTGCAATTCCATGTCCCCACACAACGTCTTTTACAAACGCCCGGTAAGTCATTTGTTGGCGAGTAGCGTCCGAGCGTGAGCGTTCAGCTGTACCGATACTGACATGGGAGGGTATCAACAGCACGCGAAGCCAGCAAGCGCATAGTAGAGGATCTGTTAATGACGGCGGGCGGGGACGTGACGGACGACCTGGACAGTCCTATGGTGGTGAAGCCGAACGAGGGGATGGACGAGAGTTTTTGAAGTGCCGTGAGGGAGTTGGAGAGAGATTGTGCTTCTGGGGTCATGGCTGTCAGATAGTATACTACCCCTTGAGTGCCTATCATTATTCGATACCACCACCATTGATATTATCATTTTTACATATCACGGCTTCATAGCCCCGTGGTTTGGTGTTTCTTCCTTCCTTTTCCCCTTGGTCCTCGGTTGCACAACCTTCCAGGCTTCCAGCGGCGGTGGTCGGCGAAACGGGTAGTTACCTCGGTATCTTGGGCTTTGCGCCCTCCAAATGTGTGGGGAAGGGGAAGCGGAGAGAGAATGAAGCTCGTGCACGGAGAAGCTGAGGTAAAAGGTACGAATACGTAGTACAGTGGCCGTAGTATCATTCATTTATTATCCAAACAGCCTCCCCTCTCTCATACCGCTGCTGCCATCTTCCTCTGCCTTTCTTCCGCCTCCCTTCCCGCTCATGTTCCCTCTGTGACCTTGCTCCTGATTCCACCTTCTTGATCGCGAGCCTTTGGGATGTTTCGCACGGGCGTACGGAGCAGCAGCACCTGGCCCTCCTCAGTTTCACGCATCAGATCACTCTCATTTCACCCACCTAAAGTACGATGGCAACCCCTCCGGTGTAGGGTTGAGGTTATCCCTGAGCATCTTCTAACTCTCCTCTCAAAGGTCCTCCTCATGGCGCCCAGCAAAACGCAGAACCGCAAATCGTCCGGCCTGCCTGAAGGTGCTTCGCATTCTCCGCTCGCCCGATCTTGTCTCTTCCCATCCGCTGACTCTGTCATGCACGACTTTTAGGCTACCGGGAAGATAGATCGAAAGGCGCCATGCTTCGATTCGAGGATTCGCTGCCGAGGTTACCCGTTCCGTCGCTGAAGGAGACTGCTACCCGCTACATGAAATCCGTGCACCCGTTGCTGAGCGCGGAGGAGTTTGCGAATACCCAGAAAGCGGTTGAGGATTTCATCAAACCCGGCAGCATCGGCGAGAAGTTGCAGGAACGTCTGGTTGCCAGGAGCAAAGATCCGAAAATCAAGAATTGGATCTACGAATGGTGGAATGATGCGGCATACCTGGCCTACAGAGACCCCGTCGTGCCTTATGTTAGCTATTTCTACTCCCATCGGGATGATCGAAAGCGTCGCCAACCCGCGAAACGTGCCGCAAGCCTTACCTCTGCGGTCCTTGAATTCAAGAGGCAGGTGGATGATGGATCCCTAGAACCGGAATATATGCGGAAGCTACCAATGTCCATGGAAAGCTACCAATGGATGTTCAACGCATGCCGCATTCCGGCAAAGCCATCAGATCACCCCGTCAAGCATTCCTTCCAAGAGAACAAACATTTCGTAGCTATCCGCAAGAATCAATTCTGGAAAGTCCTTCACGAGGTTGGGGGAAAGCAGCTGAACACATCGGAGCTGGAGCAACAGTTCAAGAGGATATATGAGAGAGCAGAGAGAGCGCCTGCCATTGGCGCCCTCACCTCTGAGAACAGGGATGTCTGGACAGAGGTATGAAATCGTTGTGTAACAGAATTTCCCGTGCTTGCTGACTGGAGTAGGCCCGTGAGAGGCTTATTGCATCGAACCAGGCTAATGCTGCAGCCCTCGAAACGATAGAATCGGCCTCCTTTGTCGTATGTCTTGACGACGCTGCTCCGGTAACATTGGAGGAGCGTGCTCACCAGTACTGGCATGGCGACGGGGCCAATCGCTGGTTTGACAAACCCCTACAATTCATCATCAACGATAACGGCACATCCGGTTTCATGGGCGAACACTCTATGATGGATGGGACTCCGACCCATCGCCTCAATGATTATGTCAATATGCTCATCTTCACCAACAAGCTGGATTTTGACAACCCCGCCGTGCGCTCCGACCTTCCAGAACCTCAGCCGCTCAAATTCCATGTCAACGAGGAAGTCCAAGCAGATATCCTTCGTGCCGTGTCCGACTTTGAAAAGGTAATCGGTCAGCATGAGCTGCGGGTGCAAGCCTATCAGGCCTATGGCAAGGGTCTCATCAAGAAATTCAAGTGCTCGCCGGACGCCTACGTTCAGATGATCATCCAGCTCGCATATCATAAGATGTACGGTAAGAATCGTCCCACCTACGAATCTGCAGCAACAAGGCGCTTTCAGCAAGGCCGGACCGAAACCTGCCGATCGGTATCAGATGAAAGTGTGGCGTGGTGTAACGCGATGGCCGACCCGCATACACCGCCGGAAAAGTGCGTAGAGCTGTTCCGGAAAGCCGTCGACGCGCATGTTGAATACATCAACGCGGCTGGTGAAGGCAAGGGTGTCGATCGTCATCTGTTTGGCCTCAAAAAGCTTTTACAAGAGGGCGAGGAATTACCTGCCCTATACAAGGATCCTGCCTACACCTACAGCAGTAAATGGTACCTCAGCACCAGCCAGCTGAGCTCTGAATACTTCAATGGATACGGGTGGAGCCAGGTCATTGACGAGGGGTTCGGGATTGCCTATATGATTAATGAGAACAGGTGAGTCCTTTGACATTAACCCCATCCGTGGTCCGCGGCTAGGAAAACCCCGAGCTCTAACAGTGTGGCAGCATCCAATTCAACGTCGTCAGCAAAGGATTGGGCTCCGAACGCATGAGTTTCTATCTCAACGAGGCGGCTGGCGACATTTGGGATCTGCTGCTACCAACACTGGAGCAACCCAAGGCCAAGCTGTAAGGTTCTTTCGGGGATGCATGATGGAAGCGTTGGATATGTAAAATAGATTGCAGACGACTGGAGATAGATTACATGGAATGATATTGCAAGCGAGGATGTTAGGGGTATCTATCTATGTGCGAACATCAGAGACGCGCTGAGGAGTGGTGGCCAGTCACGCCTTCCCACAAAAGACACACAAATCCAGCTGTATGGGAGCGAAAATGCCTTGAAGCTACGGGAAACCTGGCGATTGCTCAGATTTGATCCCCGCCAGAATTATCTTTCTGCAAATCCAGACCCCTAAGTTTCTTAGCCAGCAAGCCCTCCTCAGCCTCAAGACTCCTGTTAAAGGGCGAAACACGGCCACCGTAGCCAATGTCGCCCTTGCTCAACTTTTCATAAGCCCCTTCATTGTTGGTGGGCAGCATGGCGTTCTCCGACAGAGCAGGCTGCCCAGCAAGTTCCGCAGTGAATCGAAACTCATCGGCGTCTTTCCTATTAGTGAGGCTGTCGTCTATCATCTCGCGAGAGACGACTTGTTGTTTGGGAAGCCGAAATGGAACTCCCCCAATAGATGTGCCATAGCCATATGAGCGGTCGAATGTTGGTGGGGGTGAAGGGTTGTCTGCAAAATCAGGTAGCTGCGCACTGCTGTGTCCCGGTGTCCAGCCTGCGCTACGCCTTCTCCATGCTTTATCAGCGGTCAGGGCAGAAGCACCAAGGGGAGTCGTTACTCCGCTGCTAGCTTCTGTTGAGGGCTTGTAAACGCTGTAGCGAGGGTTCGGAAGTTGGATCTCATTGTGCAGTTTCTCCTTCTCATCAGGCACTCGGTTGGCAAACACCACACGGATGCTTTTGTATAGAAAGTACCGGCCGCGCGCAGGACTGCAGATATGAAGATGTATCAAGTAACGTAGAACTCGCCGATCTTCCGTCTGAGCGGTTGCTGGGGCCGCGCTCGGGTGTCGGTCTGAGTTTGAGCGTGTATCTGCCGGGACCTCCAGAATAGGGCCCGCTGAATAACTTCTCTGCCGTATGAAGGTCTTCATCCCTGGTTCCATGCCTTCGAGATCGTATGGGATGAGAAACAGCTTCACAGCAGTTTTATTTGGGTTCTTGATCACAATCTGAAGCTGCCCCTTCTGTGGAATCCGGTAACTACCCCCTGCTGGGCTTTTCGGTACGCCAATACTTTGCCCCGTCCTCCTCTGACGTTCGAATTCGGGAACAGTATTGGTACCTTCAGGTTCCAAATCACAGAAATGATCTCCATCCGCAGCATCGTCATCGGCCTCATTCGCTGGCTCTTTCCTCCTGCGATTTTTATTTTTCTCCTGATATTGCGGCAATGAATTCTCCAAATCCACTAGGCCGACGTAAGGACTGGGCTCTTCCTCCGTACCCGGTCTACCACGGCCTGTACTATAGCTGTAGAAGACTGCAGGAAATGGAACTGTCACATGTGGTGGACATCGCAAGCTTGGCTTGCATTTCCCCCGCGCCAGCACGCCTATCTGAGCCGTAAAATTTAGAGGTTTCGAGGGAGTTGTAGACATTCTTCCTTTCAGTATGGATTCCTCGTAGGATCCAACCATTGGTGCGTGATGTAGTGGAGGGATATCGGAAGACAAAGACGTCCTCCTCGAACCCCCCTGGGACGGAGAGCGGGATGAGTAGCTAGAGGAATTGGGGAAGGCTGAGCTGATTGATCGACGTGGCTGATGAGCCTGGTACGGAAAAGTTGGCTCCCGCCGCATCATAGGCGATGGTCGCCGAGATTCGGAGGCAGACGGGGTATGATAGGCGTGCGGCATTGACTGCAGAGAGCTCGAAGACAGTGTATATGGCTGAGGACTTCCAGAGCGTGCCCGAGGGATATCGACAGCATGGTTTCTAGGAGCATCCAAATCGCTGTTGCTCGAGGCATGAACTAGAGGACTCGTTGGGGCCCTGAGGACAAAGCTGGAGGAAGAGGCAAGAGATGGCGCTCTCTGCCTCACTGCGTTCAGGCCTCGTGTGTCTGAGAATTCTACCGGGGACCGAGGTAGCGAATGGAACGAGCTTATGCTGGGCGGAGAATGATACCAGGTTGCAGTGGGTGAGATTCCACCTATCCCAGGATGAGGCCGAGAGAAATCGTCATAAGCTGCCGAAGGCGCCCGCGCCTGTGGAGTTTGCTCGATGTTCCGCCCTTGAGTGAAGTCCCCGGAATGCAATGCAGACCTAGGCCTTTCTATCCCCGCAGCCTGACTGCGAGCATCGGCGCAGTTCTCGACCTCCCTAGAGGGGATTCCTGATAGACGATCGCCACCCAATTCGCGAACTTGTTTCGAGCCGCCCAAGGTCTGGTCCTCCTGAACTGGTGTGCTGGTGTGAGTCTCAAGGGAGCCAACAGCCTGCGAAGAGCATAAGTCAGTACAATTTCATGGGAAGATTGCGCATCGTGCTTTGAGTGATCGCTGAGAGTCAGGCCAACAATCCGCTCACGGGAGCACTGCCTGCACCACTACCCACAACGTCTAACCTCTCCTTTATTCTCAAACGGCCACAGTTGTTGGAACGAGATCAGAAAATTGTAGAAGTCCTTACAGGTGGGCCTGCTGTCCAGGTGGGACTTTGGCCACGCTTGATCCTCTGAATGAGTTCCATACGGTCGATGGTCGCCGTCTCATTGGCTCCGAAGATGCCCAATCCATGATGCCGACTGGAAGCACCTGGGTTTATGGGAGGTAGAAGCTCGAGAAAAGTGCTGGCTGGAAACTCAGTGCGCACAGTTTCCGCCGAAGCTGGGGGTGCTGGTGCAGCATAAGATGAATGCTCCGGAGAGCGAGGATGGTCGGGGTCATGGAAGATGGGCATGACGGGCACTCATCTGGTCGAATGGTCTCATGGGTAAGCACAAGGATGCGTGCGTGGCACAGACATCCACATCCAGAGAGGTGCAGTGAGGGCCAGTAAGATATGAAAGGCGAGGATGATATTTCTCTTTGTCAATGCTGGCGTGACTCTGGGACACTGGGGCTGACACTGGATGACTCCCCGACTCCGCGATTCTGATTGCATAATCGGAGACGTCAGACCTGTGGACCCTGTGGACGTTTGAAACTCTATTTGACAAATGGTTCAGCCAAGCATTTATTTGAATTATTTGCTTTTATATAAGGAGAATAATAACGACGAACATTCTTTGCAGATTTATCGTCATATTACTTACAGGGCTGTTATTATACCTGAGGCCCATCTGTATGAGGGATTAGGGCTACGGATCAATTTCAGCCTCGTAACAATCATACAGCCGAGCCGAGACTACCAGGTTGCAGCATTTCCGTCTCCCATCCCACAACAGTCCACAGTCCACGGGCATCATTTGGACGACCTGGAAAATCCTTCAATGACCATTCCAAGCGATATGCGAGTCAAGGTCAGCAAATATGTGATCCCAGTCAGGCCAATCAAAGTTTTGCCCTAGCTCAACATAGTCTTCCCAAATGTCTTCAAGGTCGGTGGCCTCTGGGGGGCAGGCCTCTTGCTGCGGCCCGTCCCGCGTCCCTATTGTCGCAGTCCCATGTCGGATGGGGACGCTGACAGTCTCAGTCTTGGGAAGACGGACTTTATGTCTACGAAGGACATCCGTTAGAGACTCTAAGAACTTCCTTGCGACGCTCGATCGCTCTTTTGCTTCTTCCAACATCTTGCATGCCTCTAGTACTTCCTTCTTTCTGTCATCTTTGTCCTCTTCGCGTCTGTTGAAACACAAATCCATGACCAGGACAATCGTGGCCAGAAATACTTGATGCATGATGGCACAGCTCACCACGTGCTCGGTCGTAGTAGTTTTCTTGTCCTCCTCCATCAGACGTCGCACTTCAATGACTGCACGCGCAGACCGAAGACAAGACTCTCTGGGAGGAGAATAACGGACGTCCATCGAACCTCGAACTAAGAAGGGTTGGTTGAGTTTACACCTCCTTATGTAGGTCCCACAGTTGATTAGATAGCGCTGGAAAGGCAGATAAGGATGCCTCGCATCCAGATCCCGACACTGTCGGCGACTACTTTCATCTATGCGAAAGAATACGGGCAATTCCTCTAGGAATTGCTCGAATCTGCGGTCTAATGACATGACAGATTCATAGTCCAGCTGGCCATAGTTTGAGGTTGCGAAAGGCATGGAGTCGACTACACTTCGGCACATCTCTGCAAGTCGGATTCTTTGAAGAGAATAAGCCATTGGTTTCGGCTCCCACAAGGGGAAGTATGCTCTGCACTCTTCTTGAGCTATTTCATGGTCTTCTGCGTTCTGTGGATAATCCACACACATCTGCTTTGGGTGTATGAAATACGTTCCTTCTTGAGGACCTCCGTTCAGGGCCAGCATCCTTCCTATGCGTCAGCTTGTTCTTGTTCTCGAAAATGACGCTTCATACAGACCATTCCGTGGCTACCAAGTGCCACCATACCCTTCTTTTCACTTCATCCCTGAGAAAATTCCTCGGGCGGCCAGATTGGCAGTCGATTTTGTGCATACCGTGATCCCGGGCCATTGTTAGAGCAGAGCCCCTAAGAAAACGGAAACGGGAGGAGAAGCCTTCCAGGTGGTATATCTGCATTGATAAGATAATAGTGGCCTGGATACTTTCCAAGGAGCCAGGTGTGGTGCGATGCGAATGGTCTTGCACATCCAGAGCAGCCTTCATCCAAATCAGCGATGCCTGGGCAGCATCTTGAACACTGTTGAAGGATTTCGAGGCTCGCTCATGGCTCACACTAGGCGTCCACCAATATGCCGCAGTAGCAAGAATGCTCAACAAGAGGGCCACATGGTCTGCTAAAACAGGGGACTGACCGGAAATTTGCTTGTACAGCTGATTTATAAGTGAACGGGTGGAAGGCACATGGAGGACGGGCTGAACAGGGTTCATGTCTTCAACGTAGCTGTCAAATAGACATAAAGCTCTGGGCTCTGGAGGGAGCTGGATAGATCTTGCTCGTCCAATAGCCGGGTTCGATGCAGAAGGAGTCTCCTGAAGAGCTATCCTCTTGACTGAAGCTTGGTCGGTGGCGTCGATAGAGAACGTTAGCCCATCAGACAATCCAGAAAGCTACAACCGTTCGTCAACGACGGGCATAAGTTGAGGGTACATCTCAGGACGTGCTCACTATTGACGTCTCCAGCGTGCCTACAGCCTCCAGCCGCTTGGCTTCCGCTTCATGAGCTTCTTCGCCTGTGGACTGGGGGGTAATGGCGGCGGGCTGAGGAGTGATGCCGGTTTTTCCCTTCGAGGGCGTAGTTGCACTACTTCTCCCCAATACCAGCTCTTCCAACCTCTGCAGGCGTGCCAGGATGGCAGCATTCTCGGCGGCGGGCTCCTGCTGACTTTGCTCGATTGCGCCGAGGGACTGCCGTTGACAGGGCACGCCGCGCACCTGGCAATTAGAGCACGGCTGTTCACGGTTGCATTTGAGCTTCTTGGTGCGACACAAGTGGCAGGATACGGGCTCCTGGCGTGGTCGCACGCTTCTCAACCCTCTCCCTTCGTCCGCAGCACGGCTGTCGCCATGCCGCTTCATCGTTCCATGATCCAGTAGCAGAATCAGAATGAAGATGTTGACGCTGTTGACGTGGATGCCGCCAGCCCTCTGTATAGTTAGCTCACAGTTCTTGGTAGAAGGCCACAGCGTATGCCACTGGCCGCATCATGAAGCGACTAAGGTTTCATGCATGGCGAGAGATCCATTGTTAATATTATCATTATCATATTATTCAGCACCAGCTAGAATATAACTATAGGTAGGTTCCTGGTATCTCGCTCAATTGGGTTCGATCTTCTTCGTACCTGATGGGCTTTATCTACATGCAACACTCCTACACAAGACTACGGTCTCCCTTTTCTTGCTCCATCACTCAATCCACGGTCCCAGGGGCTTTTCTTCCTACATTGCGAGATTTACCTGGTGAGCTGCCGTGGTAGGTATCATCCTCGCTTCTCCGCGGCCGGCCCCCATGGAATGTCCGCGGCAGACTTTAGCCGGAAAATAGATTTTGCACTTCCGCGAGAGTCTGTCAATTGTCTGTCCGAGCGAGCGTCTCAGAACCGATGCAAATCCATCAAGAGATCGAGGTATCACCATGGCCACGAAAAGAGCTCGGGAAGAACCTGGTGCGGCCGATGAGGCGCAGGTCAGGCCGAAGAAGTCAAAGGGTTTCTCCGTCGGCCCAGCCAATCTGCCGGACGGCACTTATCGCCGCAAAGTACAGAAGATCAAAAAGGACCTCATCCACAAAGCCCGGGTCAGAAAAGCCTATGCCAAAATCAAGGAGCGGGAAGCCCAGCAAGAGCCTGGACACATTGACGATGGCATCAGTGCTGGTCTGACGCAAAAGGAACCAAATCTAGAGCTACACCCGGAGAGGCAAGCGCTCCTGGATGCAGCAGAGCATGAACCTGAGCCTGAGCGTGAGTCGCAACAGCCTTCTACCTCACATCCTCGGAATGCTGTGGGACGTCCACGTCGACAGAAAGTGGCAACTTTTGGCAAAGAAGCCCGCATCGCGGACAAGCGCAAGGAAGAAGCAGAGGCGCGTCGGAGAGAACGGGAGGAAGCAGCTCGGCAACGGCAGCAGAAGATTGAGGAGCGGGAACGGTTCCGCAGGGCGATGGCCAAGGCTAGGTCAGGAGGGAAAAATGGGCAGAGGAAGCTCGGCAGGGAGAGCAAGGTCCTCCTCGAGAAAGTTCAAAGGGTTATGGCGGCGTGAGATATCAGGCCGACTGTTGATGGCATCTCCAGGAATGATTTTGCATGTACGAATTCAGCATAGCGTCGGCGTATGCATAGTGCTGGGGAGATGGTCCTTTTCTGTTTCAGAGATTAACTGCTAGTCTCTGATTTTCATCCGTCAGCATAACAAAGTCGAGGGCATTACGATCCATATCTCGCCCGCTCCATAAACAACATCGTGAATTTCGCACTCGTTTATATCAGTGCAATGCTGGGCCAGGAACGCCGAACCCCCCGGAAAACACCCAACCAAAGCGTCATCCCTCCCAGTTAAAACGTCTTGCAAGGAAACTCAAGGCGCGTATGCAGTTACAGTCTGTAAACAAGGTCGCCGGAATACCTGCAATGATATGGTTAGATACCGAAATTTACAATCTCCAGGGAGCTCCAGGTACTCACATGATCTTGTTCTCATCGTTCAAGAGATTAAGGACTCGATCTGCTTCGGTGCGATCGAACTGTGCCTGCGAGCCGAGGCGTGCATTGACCGCATCAATCAAAGCATCCACAGTGGCCGAATCGTCGTGAAACAGGTCAGTGCTGATCAATTGGCCTAAAGCCGTCTGGAAAGTACGAATCCTCTCCGGCGACGGAGCAAGGTTCGATTCTGCCGACTCAGGTTTAGCTGTTCGCTGGGAGTCATCCTCTGGTTGGGACTGCAGCAACTGAGATGCGGGCTGTGAAGATGCGAGGGAGAATTGTGATTCGGATTGAGTGCTCCCTGAAGGTCCTGCAGAGGTATTGCGTGCCCGCCTCGTTGCCTGTGTGCGCTGAGCTCCAGAAGAGATATCATGCGCTTCTTCATCTTCCCCATCCACGGCCACCGAACCAGAAGTCCTCAAACCGGTGCGACGCCCAGGAGCTCGAGACGCTGTCGTACTATTTCTACTTGGCGCATCCCCATCATCGTCATCATCGTCATCCTCTTCATCACTCGAATCCTCTCCATCAGCCAGCCATCTGCTGACTTTTCTCCGTTTCCGGCGTTCGTCCTCGACCACTTCTTTGAAGAGAGCAAAGCGCAGGATTGATTCTGCGGCCACGGCATCTCGTTCATCTACACGGCTCGACAGCCGAGCTTTCGCATGGGCTGTTGCCAGACGAATGAGTGTCTCGAGTGTTCTTGCAGTCATGGGAGAAGTCCTGCGCTGGTTTCCTTCGAGCTCATCGTTGCGGAGCGCAGAGTAGGTCGCGACGATATGGTCGGCCGCGCCCTTCGTCAGTACCGGCTTGATGCGTGACTTGGCATATTGGATGTACTTCTTGATGAACGGAATGCTGAGCACCTCAACCCTCCGTGAAGCGCCACGGCCAGTGGTCACGGTTACACCTGCGTGTAGCATAACGTTGTACTTCTCGTACACCTCTGTTGGTCGTTCCGCCTGCTGCCCATCCTCGAGACCTACACCGAGAGTCTGGTTCATGACTTCTCTGACAGGGGCACCTTCTTCGGTGCCAGGCTGCCGATATCTGTGCATTCGTAATACATGCTCAGATAGCTGACGGTCACGAAAGTCATCGATTTCATCCGTGACGACGAAGAGCAAGTCGAAACGGGACAAAAGGGAATCAGGAAGAGCAATGTTCCGATGTGGATCCTTGTGAGGATCGTACTGCCCATAAATGGGATTGGCCGCCGCGATCACACTGCAGCGAGCATTTAGAGAAGTATGAATGCCAGCCTTTGCAATGGTGACGGTCTGCTGCTCCATTACTTCGTGTATAGCGACACGGTCGATGTCACTCATTTTGTCGAATTCATCGATACACACCACACCCCTATCTCCGAGGACCATGGCACCAGCCTCTAGCCGTCGTTCTCCAGTCTCTTTGTCATGTGTAACGGCTGCTGTAAGACCTACACCTGACGAGCCACGTCCAGTAGTGGCAATTGCGAGTGGGGCCGTATTCAGGACGAAACGCAACAGTTGTGACTTCGCTGTGGATGGATCTCCCACCATCAGGATATTTATATCACCACGTAGATGAGTGCCATTCTCCAGGTTTTTCTCCATTCCTCCGAGAAGCATCAGAAGGATTGCCTTCTTAATGTGGTCATGCCCATATATACTCGGCGCCAGTGACTGAGAAAGCAGTTCGAATACATTCTTTTTCTTCGAGATCTTATTGATATTGCGTACGTCAGTGTCGGTGATGGTAGCCTGTGCAATGCCACCTCCTGATTTCGATGATAGCAGAATCAGATTGTTCGCAATAATCACCGTTCGAAAGGTTGAGCTGCCAGAGCTGGCGTTCCTGTTGCCCAAAGACCGATAGATGCCGACAAGCTGAATCCTATCGCCTGGTTTGACACGATCCACAAGATCATCGTCCATGATCACGTCGACACCACGAGGTAATTGACCAGCAGGAGCTCGCTCAGGCATTTCCTGGATTGATATGGTCTGATGGTCTCTGTATGTGCTGTAACCGTATTCAGTGATGAGCGGGTTTCCCTCTTCATCCTCTTGGGGGTAGACGCTGGTACTCGCCGCGCCGCTGGCCGTCATAGTCTGATCCTTGTACTCCCGAAAATGAAACATGTTCTTCCTCTCGTTGTAGTGTACACTTTTGACCACCTTGGGTCTGACAAGGGAACATTTGGTCACGATTCCTTCGAGAGACACCAGATGATTCAGGTGGTGAGAGCTCAAGGTCCGCGGGTTGCATGCGAACTCGCCAAAGCTGCCTACATATGCGCAATAATAGACCTAGATGTTGTGAGAAGAGCGACGTGGCGGGCATGAAGCTTGACTTACAGCATCGTCTGCAGTCTCTTTGGCCGGTCGATTGGGTAAAGCCATGACAACTTGCTTCAAAGCCTGATCGAAGGCCTGGGAGTAATCGAATGGGCTGTTCAATAGGCTACAAGTCTTGTCAGTCCGGTGGAGATATTCACATGCAACGCTGTCCTTCGTACCCATCCGAAAATTCTCGGTTGTGTTGCCTGATCTCATCAAGGCTGACCTACGCACAATGAGCATTGGTCCGATTTGGAAGTGTTTGCACATACAGTAAGCCTGCGAAGTCCGCGGTTAAGCATCAAGATGATGTCTGCACGATAGCTTTGAGGCTAGATGTCAGTCCCTACAGAGCGACGCGTCGGGATAGCAAACTGACCTTCGCGCTCTGGGGTCATCTGTGTTTCATTCAGTAAGAGCCCTGGCAGTATTTCTGTGCAACAACTTACTCGGATCAAGAAACTCTTCCGCTGCCCTGATGCGATCGCGCACAGCTTCATCTCGCAATTGCAGTCCGTCCATGGCTGGAGGATGAGCTGGGCTCTACCCAGAAGGAGAGTAAAGAGTATGGGGAATAGTACAAGACGTTATGGTGTTGTAGTTTTATGGCAGCTGAGCGGAGGGTGTATGGAGAAAGGACGGCAGAAAAGAGCCAGGTAACGTGTGAAAGTCGATGGAGTGGAAGATGAAGTCGAGAAGGCTACCTACAGTACGGAGTACGGGGCGGTTATTTCGAACTCCTGCGGAAGGGAGGTGAATGGTTCGAAGACGCGTCGCGTCCGGGCGCGTCGCTTCTTGCAACATCAGCCAATGAGCGATCATCCGGACGCGCTAGTTCATGCAGGCACTTCCGAAGTTCAGACCAGTTGAACCTATAAGGTTCACTGGTGGACATATACTAAGCGAAGCGGAGTTCAGGTACGCTAAACTGCATACAAATAGCTAGCAAACATAAGTACCACTAAACTTGAAGCTGCAACTGCTGTCTCCGTTGAGGGAGCGTTCGTCCCCCCTATCTTATAGGCGAAAGCTCACCTTCCTACAAGCTCCGATATCGCAGTAAATCACGCAATAAAACATGCAATCAGTGCTCCGCCCCCCTATCTAGATCGGCCTTCTTCAAGCCACGTTATTCAACCTTTCTGAGCGCAGTATCACCGTGTTTCTAGGTCGGCCGATGCTAAAACGGGAATAGGGTGCCAAGCCCTCTAGCGAAACCTTCAAAGTTCAAGTAGACCCAGACAAGCACTTGCATTTGGAATTACTAAGGTCCCTAAGGTACGTACAGAAGAGGATGAGCAGTTGTGCAGCTCGCTCTCGGTATTCAACTGAAAAGGCATACGAGTGAATCGCCGAGTACACCATCTATCAATCCTCGGCGGATTGGTCCCACTGACGCAGAAGATAAGAATCAGAGCCGTCGGAGGTAGTACCTACCGCCGATCATCCTCCTCGCTCACTTCACTACCCACTTCAGTCCAGCTGCTAGGGGTGTGCACACTTCCAAGATCGCTGAGCTCGTCTCCGCAAACTGAATGCTCTCCACCCACCTCTTCTCCGCTACCTACCAGCGAGAGAGTATCAGTAGGGGTCTGCATCCCGCTGCTTTGGGACGCGTCTTCGGGGCTGTGCTCTGCTACTGCGCTGGCCACCATCGACCCGTAGTATGATGGCGACGTGCTCTCGGCCCACTCGCTGACCGACCAGTAGTTCGAAGATAGAGATTGTTGCCTGTTTTGTTCGGTTGACACTGAGCCAGTATCTGCGGCATCTTTGAGCATCTCGGCAGGCCCCGCAAGCGAAGTCGAAGGCTGCTCTGGATCTTTGGGTACGGTAGGTGCATCAGCAAGCTTGTGGACATCCCCGCGCGAGGAAGGTCTCTCATGACACTCTGAGAGCTCGTCCCGGTCTGGCTCTAGTAAGTCCTTATTCTCAGATATGTCACTGAAGTCATCGTCGAATGGACTGGCAAAGCGAGCTCCAGAGGCCCAACCTCTCGCTGTCGAGGCCTGCGCCCGGTTTCTCAAGCCACTTTCTGAAGGATGATGCACTGATGTCGTCTTTGTTGAATGTAAGCGGTGCTGAGTGCTTTCCTCTCCACCATGGACACCATCCAATGCATCATCTGCACTCATTTTCGGTCTCCGGTCTGCTGTTTCCTGCTCCATTTCAGCGACGAGATTTGCCTCCTTCTCTGGCATCTCCTTCCCCGTTCTGCTCTGGCTTGTCGCTGCGTCGGGTCCTGTTGGCTGCTGAGACTGGGTTTCTTGCCCTTTTGAATAGATCTCGTCGCCGAGTTTGTGCAACGCCATTGCTACTTTCCGCCTCGACCTGTCAGCCCATTGCCTGAATTCCGGGCTTTCGTATGCTGCGACGCCAGCGGCCACAATGACAGCCGCGGCAATTATTATGCCTAGGATAGAAATGCTTGTCAGCCACGATCAGAGCTCAACGGACTTAGCTTGGTCGAATGTATCGAAAGATGATAAGGAAGGGGATGGCAAGAGCGGTGACTTACCGCGGGTTATTGGAGCAGCCATGTCCAGGAGCTTGCTGAAAGAGACTATCAAACGACGTGCACAAGTTTGATATGTGGGATCTCTAAAAGAGTTATGCTTCTAGGATGCGATGTGAAGGTTACCTAGGTAGGCTGATTTCCAGGCAACAAGGCTCCGAACGGAGGGGATGGTCGTATTCGCCCCCCGCGCTTGCCTTACGACCCCAGATACGTAGGGAGTACAAAGATACCTGATCTTATCTTATCGCAATGCAGGCAAGCAGGCTCGCAGGGTACCTACCTTAGCTGCCTTACAGAGTACTGTACCCGTAGCTCCAGCGCACGAATCGAGGATCGACTGGCCATGAGAGCAGATGAGTTGGTTCAATCACTGGCAGTATTATTCGCCCATATTTACCGGTTCACCGTGTAGATAGCTGTACAGTGCCACCATCCTTCACTTGCTCGTCGGACCTCCATTCTTCTGCCAATCCAACCAGCTTCCCCGATATTCGCCAGCCTTTTCGTAGCCATTCTGTTGCGCTATCTGAGCCGCGGCACTGCTCCTCACTCCAGCCTTGCAATAAAAGATGACCTCCTTGTCCGGAGGCGGCTTCTTGTACCCGAACCGGTCCTCGAACTCATCTTCAGGCAGGAAAAGGGCATCTGGCTGCGACACGATAGGCATGTTGCGTGCAGACGGGATGTAACCTTCCGCATACTCCGCCGGCTCGCGCACATCTGCACATGCCATACGCAAGAGTTAGACGATATCTCCCTGATGGAACAGCTGACAGAAGCAAGTGCGCCAACATATATGAAGGACCGATACTGACCGATCAATATGCGATCCTCCGATGGCGATTCAGTGAGCGACTTGACCTCGTAAATGTCAGTCTTGGCCCATCATCTCAGGTTGCCACTGCTCACATCGGCAAAATCATATACTTTTGACTTGGAAGTCGTGCCGGAATGCCTTCTGATCTGACGCGCGCACTGTATTCCGACTGGAGTAGCTGCCCGCCAAGGCCGGTCAATGTGCAGAGGTCCGAAGGGGATTGCATCTTCGCATCGCTGGAGCATACGAAGCCCGAAGAAGTGCGCCGGCACATGCCCGGCTGGTCGCCATTCTCTAACGTACGGCTTGGTTGGGCTTTGGAGTCAATAATTGTAGGGTGCTTGAGCACCTTAGTTCGACGCAGTCTGGACCTCCAGGCAAGGTAGGGTGAGGGTACTTAAGATTTTGGATTAGAAGAGCAAGGTTTAAGGTACCGAGCGAGCGCCGGAACAACCTTCCACCTTGGTTCGCACGAATGAGCAGCGAGGCAGCTTATAACCGGCCTGCCGACTGCAGGATGTAACAAACAAAAATGCCATCATACGGACGTCGTCCCTCCCACATCCACTGTTGACACCCCTATACGCCAGCCTGCGGGTCTTGAGTGAATTACTGTATCTATTATTACGTTTGTCGAGCGCGAAGGTATCAACTCGATATGTACAAAAGCGCCCATCTAGAAAACCATACAACCAAGGGCGCCCTTGAGAGACTTCCTGTAACACCGGAGGCTGTTGCCGCTAGCAGACCTATCAAGGACACCAGTACCACTGTGTCAAGGTCGGAGAATTCTATGCACATCTCTCCAGGGTACAGCGCACTGAAGATGTGCGTTTGCGTCGCTGTGTGCCGCTGATTCCCTTCACTTTCAGTACCCACCAGTTCATGCCCGTGGCGAAAATGTCAGCAGGCAGTCGTCCTGTGATCAGGTGAGCTAAAGGTACCCGGGGAAAAGGACATGTACTGACCTGAGGGAAGATTGTAGCGAAGACCTTGATCTTCTCCGAGTCAGGAGTGACTGTATGCGTCCAGTCAAGGTGTAGAGAGGCCTTGCCGATCATAGCCATCAAGTTCAGCTGAGCGTAGGTTTGACCAAGACAGTAATGAGGCCCGGTTCCAAAAACCAGCCAGTTCTTGGTCTGGTTTTCGGCATCGCCCGTGATCCAGCGTTCCGGGTCAAACGTGTCCGGCGACGGATACGCCTCCGGATCATGAAGAGCGGGGTATGTTGTAGGTATTATCATTGAACCTGAGGCGAGCAGAGAAGTC
Organism: Symbiotaphrina buchneri; assembly: GCA_001599915.1. Classification (NCBI taxonomy): domain Eukaryota; kingdom Fungi; phylum Ascomycota; order Symbiotaphrinales; family Symbiotaphrinaceae; genus Symbiotaphrina; species Symbiotaphrina buchneri. Next base: position 506,076 of record BCIG01000005.1, on the reverse strand, counting down.
AGCTGCAACATTTCTATGTAGTCTCCAGCCCAGCGAGCCTACCTTTTGGCACTGCATAAGAGTCAGTGATGGGGAAGGTCTTCTTGACAAGATACGGAACCATCAGGACGGGCGGACGGTATCGCAGTGTCTCTTTAACGACGGCTCGGGTGTAGTTCATCTTGTCCAAGATATCCATGGTCAATCTCTTGTTCCTGTCGCCCTCGCGCACTGCAAGATTCTCCTCCCGGACCTTGGCCAGCACATCAGGACGATCGGCGAGCAACTGGAAGAGCCACGTGGTCGCACTGCTTGAAGCATCCTGTGAAGCGAATAAAAATGTGAATATCGTCTGGGAAATTTCGAAGTCGGTGAATTCCCTGAGCATCATGGCCGGTTTCTCCGAGGCATCAACAGTTTCACCTTTTGCAATTCTTTCTTGGTATTTGCGGCAGTCGATCATAGATTTGATCCAACCATCCATGATGCAGGTGATCTCGCCTCCAGCATTCATCCTGATTTTGCTTTTGGCCGCACATTTTGCAAATTCATCCAGAACCATGTCGGCCGCTTTCTTGCCGTACCACGTCTTTGTATAGGGGATGATGACGGGGAAGTTGACGAGCTCGAGCGCAGCGGTGATCTTGTAATAATCATCGGCAATCTTCTTTACAGCAGCATCGGAGAGATAGTGCCCAACGAATGTCCGACAGGATATGGCACAATTTATCTCTCGGAATTCGGCCATGAAAGGGGTAGGATTGCCTTTGTTCTCCTTTTGCGAAACCTCTAGGAATCTGGCAAAGTACTTGTCATAGACCTCCTCCTGCCCGGGAAGGTAGAGCTCCAGCGCCTTGCGGGTGAAGAGACCATTGAGACCTTTTCGATAATCAACGTGAGCCTTTCCGTCCAGGAACACCCAATTGGTTGGCCGAAGCAGCTTATGTGCCACATCCACTACACAAGGTTTCACATATGCGGGTGAGTTCAACACCTTGCGAGCCATGTCACGATCGGAAGCTATGACCACGAATCTGTGGAGGCACTCAGTCCAAACATTCATCCTTAGGCAGGAAAAATTCTCTCGACTCACTTGTGGAAAACCGACACGCAACTAAGCGCCCCGCTGTCCCACTTGGCCTTGTATTCTTCGAACTTGGGATTCACCGACTGAAGGAACGGGCCCATAAAGGGGATCTTGAAAAAAGGGCCTGCTATCCGGCCTTTGTTACGTATGTAACTAACTGAATCCGCAGTCAGTCTTCAAAGATCTGCGCATATTAGGTATCACCGCGCCCGGGGAAACGACGTACGCTGATCGTACAAAACCAACATAATCAAGACTGTCCCAATGGCATTCCAAACCGTCAAGCCTTCAAGGACTTGCGCCATGGCCAGTCCGGCAAGCCCGTCATGAGCACTTGCAGAATACTGCGCGTTCGCAGCGGGTGACGTGAAACTGGCATTCATTGCGGCGGCCATGCGGAGATGTGAAGACGGGGATTGAAGCCAGTAGCTCAAACTCGAACAAGTGGTTAGGAAGAAGCCACGGAGGGCTCAATGCCGGGACGAGAAGACAGAAGCGAACGTCGTCGATGGTCGAGGATGCGACCTTTCGCTCTGGAAAGGAGGCTCACTCCTGCAGTCCTTGAGCTAGCCAGCGATGTCTTCCAGATAATGACACACTGTGGATGAAGTGTATACTCTAGAGAAAGAGGAGTAGAGACAGTGGGCAGGAGAGTAGGAGGGCAGGAGCAAGCTCGTGGGCAGTTCAGTGACGGCAGACTCGGGGGCATTCAATTCGAAAGTCTGCTCACAACAATATTAATAATAATAACGGTTAAGGGTAATTTTCCATTTGAGTCGCATTCGAGTCGGCTTATTCCGAAAAGGGAAAGGGCGGAGTGGCAGTTTCCCCTTGAATGCCACCTTCCCTCCAATCGGCGCGCGTCTCGCCGGGCCGCATCTGCTCGTGCACCGGTTGGTATACGAAGTACGAAACCAATAATAAGAATCACCGAGTCACGGAAATCTTGGAGGTATCTTACCTTAACTACCGTACCTTACTAGCGACCTTAACTGTCAGACCACTCATACTGAGGTGCAGATGGCCCACTCATCCGTGAGATTATTCTCATCATCCATACTGCCACAATAATGCCTCTTGCTCTTGAGGCACTCAGTAAGGGGCTGCGCATGCGGAAAGGGTGTAGAACATTGCTCTCATTGGTCTACAATTTCCATATGGGCCTACAGTTGCTCGACGTCTCCAGGGTAACAAAAGAAATCTGTAAATCATAGTTCATCGCCGTTCCCATATCCCGAGAACCTTTGTCTGTAAATCATCCCGAACGCGCGGCATGGCCTGCACCGCACGCACCGTACGGGGGCAGGTCCTCGCCAGCAGTGACGCCGTGACTGGGTCGTTTAGGTTCATCAAGGCCCCCTTCAAGAAAACCATCGTGCGGTACGTAGGTCTAGCAATACCCGGCCGTGGAACAACCTTCCCCTGCGCTGCCATATAGCCCTGGGACGCAAGGCGCCGAGCCGTGAAGGACGATCGCGGATACAGATCAAAGGCACGACCGAAATCCGTCACCGCGACCCATCCCGGGAAGTTTTTTATCAGTTCCTTCTCGCAAATGTCGAACGCACGGACCACTTGATCGTTACTGGCCAGAATTTCCACATAGGCGTTCCAACCAGCGCTCGTGAGAGAGAAGCCGTCACGTCGCATTTCATCCATAGTCCGAATGACCTCCTGTATTTTGGACTGCGCCGCCAAGCTTTTGATGTAAGGGACAAAGGCCTCCGAAAGACGAAAACGCCGACTGGGAAGCACCCAACCAGGCTTGCTGGTATTGGTAGCATCCACGCGACAGGCTTCTTTTCTCGCCATTGCCCTCGCCATCTCCCAGCATTGGGCGACTTGGCGGTAGTCGCATCGATGCAGGTGGGAGGTCATCAAGCCACCAAGAAGACGGAATGGAACAGCTGGGGCAAGGCCTGGGCTAGGGTTATTAGCAAGCCCTAGGTACTTACCAAAGAGCTTGTTGACTCTTTGAAAGGCCTTGTGTTTGCCTTCGATAAAGATCAAGAACTGGAACCAAGCCGCCTGCAAGTCTTCGTAAATGGTTGGACGGGGCCCAATGCCCTTCATCGGCTCCCTGATGGCGACTTCCATTCCGTCCGCGCCTTGCAACATTTCTTCAAGCAAATTTTCGGCTCTCGAGAAACGTTTTGCGAAGCTTTCCAGCTCTTGGGCCGGAGTAGGGCCATTCTGGCTACCACTGTCTTCGGTACCCATCTTTGGCATAATGGAATCACCAGCGTGCCCGTATTCTGGACTCTGCAAGCTTGATGGCCTTTCAGCCTTGCTTAGATCCGCGATGGTGCGAGCCTGCAACAAGCACAGCTTAGCCATCGGCCCCGGTCGAATGCCTTGTTCGAGCATTCGACGGTATATTGAGAAAACCTTCATCGATTCTTGAGTTTTCACATAACCTGCCATGAGGATAGCGTAGTGATGTGAGGTGGCTGTGACCTGACGACGCGGCATTTCCACCATCAGAATTTTGTTGGCCGCGTCCGGATTTGCGACCCTAACCAAGCATTCCATTAATGCCGTGTATGAGAACGAATCGAGTGGAACATGAAGTGACTGCATTCGCCGACGCAGCCGCGTCATTGAATCAACATCTCGGAGAGATGCGTATGCCTGCAGAAGGTAGTTCCACATCCGTGTACGGCTACCTTTGATAGGTAAAGCTGTTGCCCTCTCCGCAATTCGCTCTGCTTCCACTTCATCGCCCGTCCTGATATGAACCAAGACCAAACAGTCAAACATTACAGAAGTTAACGAGACGCCCCTTTGCCGAGCCTCCTCAAGCAACGCCTCGACCGCGTTTACATCCCCCCGATTAGCGCAGAGACCCATGAGAATCCCGAACGTATACTGATCCGGCTGGATGCCTGAGTCAAGCAATTTTGTGTAGCATTGATAAGCTCCATCAACGTCGTCAGCCCTGGCGTATGCAGAAAGAAGGATATCCCAATCCCCCAGGTCCGGCTTGAGACCAAACTCTGGTATCATCTTATTGAATTGCTCCTGTGCTAGTTGTGGCTCCGCCCTTCGGCTACGCACATTCAGCAACGGTCTCAAGTACGAATTTTCTCGCGGCGGACCATATTTGGAACAATAACGAGCAAATAAGCCGTCGACCGCGATAGCATCGCCCTGTTGGGCATATTGAACGAGCAATTTCCTGTAGCTCTGCTGTGGCAAACCTCCATGGAACTTGTAGAAATCTTCAACGACCATCTGTACACCTCCAGAATGACCGGCTGCAGCACACTGCATCATAAAATGGTCCAGGAAGGAGGTCGAGGGCCTAGCGGTTGTCTCCTCACGATATCTCAGATATAAACGAATGGCATCATCGTGAAATCCGAGACGTGAAAATGACAAAATAGCGTTCTGGTAGTGCCGCTCCGTTGAGAACCCTTGCCCTTTGAGACGTTCTAGGAATGAAAGCAGTGGACTATATTCCACGGTGCCGCTCGTGAAAACAAATGCGCGACCTGTAATGCTCTCGACAAATTCGCGAAATAAAGCCTTGCGTTCACCTGGGCCTGCAGGACGAAAAGGACGGCGCGTTGCAGTATCTAAAAATGAATGCACTTCCTGCCAAAAGGCTGTTCTTCTCTCTTCAATCCCTGCCCATAAACTAGGTCCCAGCGGGTCTGTTGTGCCATACTCACTGCTGTAGTCGATTCCATGCGATCTCCGGATTACATTCCACGCTCGAAATGCTGTACGCCAGTCTTGCGTATTAAGAGAGTACTCCAGGATCATGTTAGCAGGTGACAATTTGCTTTGTCTGTCCGATATAAGCCCGTCAATATTACTGTGCAGACCCGCCTCGAACACGGCTAATGCACTACACGGCTTGTCCAATCTTAAACAGACGGAAATGGCTGTCCTATAGGTCCACGTGTTCTTCACTCGTAGCCCGTTATTGAAGAGTTCAACTGCTCTGATAGCATCCAGATGTCTCTCGGAGTTGGCCAACCCCTTGAAGAGCCGAACATCGAGCCCTCTCTGAGCCCTGGCGAGCGGGGAGGACTGGAACAGATCCCAAGCCTCTTCTAGTCTGCCCTCACGGATATGAAAGTCAATACGCTGCACGATCCCGGGTACTGAAGGATCTACGACGACCGCCTCAGAGGAAATGTCTTGCGAACTCGGAGTGACTCTCTCTTGGATAGTCGACCTCGAATCGTTACCATCTGTGGCAAGAGAGCTGTAGCTCCTAGCAACAGTTTTAGGGCGCAACCTCCGACGCGCGTGCACAAGTCCTCTTGAGGAAAGGAGCGAGTATCTTGTCAGGAAAGAAAGTGCCTTGGCCGGGTACAGAAATTCGAGGAAAAGGCTGCCGAACACTTGCCAATGTGTTGAGAATCCTCGGCGTATTGAGATGGGAGACGATTCACAAACGCCTGCGGCCGTGGAAACGACATGAGGGTCATGGAACAAAGGCTCTAGATCGCCCGCGCCATGCGTCCAAAAAGCGGAGTGCAGATTTCTGCGACTCCGGAAAGAGCGCTGTGATGTCCGGACGAGACGACGTGCTCCGGTCTCGAAACATGCTGCAGTCTGCTCTAGCATACCACCACCCGCACACTGAGCAGTGGTGAGTGGTTGGGCATCGACGATGGAGGCGTCTGTGCGAATGAAATATTATGGTGCCTAGATCGGCCGTCTGGTCGGAGAGACAGCGTTTGTCCGTGTCTTGGTTGACACAAATGGCAGCTTCCTACGCCAAAAGAGCGGCAGACTTGGTATGTTGTGTCGTGATAGCCTTCAAGTCCCGGATCGAAATCCTCTGAAAGGTGGAATAGTGTCACGAGAGGCTCCACCGCTCGAAAGATATGATTATGGACCAGCTTGTCTGGAGTTGCGAGACCCGCGACTGACGAGCCGACAGGACCGGCCGTCCCCAATTCCGAACCCTAAGCTAAGGTACGACGAGTGACCTCTGCCCACCCTGTGCGCCGTACCCACCACGAGAGTATCTTTTTGTACCTGACGAGCAGCCGACAGAACACCAAATTCGAACCCTCCCCCGCTGTCTGTCCATCCTACCCCCTCCTCCTCAAATAGGCACCTTCCTACACGGTCAATGGACATAACCACTACCTTCGTCTCTCGGCGGGATGAGGCGCTGACAATAGGAGATTATGGCACCTACCGCTCGCGCCTCTCCCGCCGTCTGCTGACCATCAGAAGACGGCTTGGCCGGACATCGCCCAAAGGGAAGAAGTATGCTCCAAAAGAGGCCATAAGCGCCGCAGATGTGGCCCGTGATCATGAGTACTGCCACACTGTGTCCTGCCAGGAAGAAATTGAGAGCTGACAATGCCCTAGATTTGTACAATTGCTCCTCCTTACTGCCGAACGGGCATGGGCCCACGCCATGCAGATGAAGTCTGTCCATACTGCTGAGAGCACCAGAGACATACCCGGGTCTGCGCGAAGTCACATAGTGTCTCGTCTATCCAAAGCCTTCCGCCTTGCCAGTGAGCTTTGTTCATTATTGTCTGATACCGTTACGACCAGTGCCACAGAGATCGACGTACTGGAAGCACGTGGTTATTCCTTCACCATGCTTGGGACTCTGGAATTCGAAAAGAAAAACTGGGACAAATGTTTGAAGGCACTATCTGCTGCTCGAATGGTCTACTCGGCATTGGCAGTATCCACAGGGAAGGATCTTTTCATGGAATTCATCTCGAACACGATCGACCCGAGCGTAAGGTATGCGGCCTATCAAGCTCGAGTGCCTAGGACTGTCGCTATCCCTACCCTCGCCCGACAATATTTCCCCCGAGATGATACCGAACTTGTGGCATCAATAGATCGTCTCGACCCTGATACACTCAATGAAGGACGTGGTTCCTCCCAAGATATTGACGTTGGCGTGGAGGACATTCCTAGGACGGTCACTTGGAGATCCCGAACTGTAGATCTCCACGATGCCGGCATCTCACAGAGTCTTGCTGCTGTAGCGGACGCAGAAGCGAAACTGGCATCTTTGTTGGCCTCCACCGAGAGCTCGGCATGGGATCGAAAGGAGAGAGCTGCAGCGTATGACGATATTCTCACGAGGAGCCAAGAAGCCGCAGATGCCACCAGACACGCGATTGATGAGCTCAGTGCAGAGGGAATCGGCGCGAGTGATGGGAAGATGCAAGCGTTACAGATCACAAGGACTGCCGTAAATTATGGCATGATCAGCTGGAGAGTGGGACGCAATAGAGTCCTCATCGGTGATGAGGATGGCGCGCTATTTCCCACGAGTGCGCCTAAGAAGTCCCGGAAACATAGCGCTAATGGCGAAGAGTCGACTAGCCCAGAGGAAGGAAGGGGTCGCAAACTCGCCAGATTGCGAGAAAGAGTGGTACTATATGATGCTATATTACAGGTAGGAACCGCTTTCCCTTGATCTGCTCCATTGTTCGTTGACGTCCTCCTAGAGCCTGGACTCGGTGATCGAACTGCCTGGTGTGGCTGGAGATGCGCCACTGATGGACGAAATACAGGGCAAAAAAGCTTACTTCCAAGCTCTCAAGTAAGTCACATTCTCACAGCATTCTCTTCAGAGTTATGCTGACTCCCTGGAGATGTCTCAACATCGCGCGGTCCTACGCCATCCTCCTGGAACCGAAAAAAGCGTTAGCGCTCTTCGCTCGTGCTACGGAGCTAGCTGAGCGGTCCTTGTCCCTCCTGAAGTCCCCTGAAGCAACGAGCGATGGCCCTCCTACCCTTGCAATTCATCCGAGCACGCTCAACTCACTTCATGGGATGCTAAAGGCCCACACTGCACGCCAACAGGCCTTGGTGGAGCTCGTCGAAGCAGCCGACGTAGGTTCTTCGGATTCTGCAGAAGATCTCCGTCCATCCAGGCCTATGGTTGAAGATCTCTCGCGTTTCTCCAACGAGGTTGACCTATACAATCTTGTCACATATCCACCTAAAATTGAACCTGTCCCGGTCAAGCCACTATTTCTGGATGTGGCATGGAACTATATCGAGTATCCTGATCGGGCGAAGCAGGTGATGGTGGAAAGCGAAAAGAGACTTGACGGAAGCAATACACAAGAATCATCGAAAGAGACAAAGAGAGGTTGGTTCTCATTCGGTAGGTAGAACGTACTATTAGGATCCAAAGGTCCGCTTAAGGGGTGTGATAAACCATGAGTGGGTCATCAAAACTTTTATGCACACCGTATATGCAGACCAGTCACTGGCTATGGGGCGCGTGAACTTATGTACATCTCGAAAGCCCTGCTAGCAACCGCCTTTCCATCCCGAAGGAGGTCGCGCCCCAGTTTTGAACGAAATGGATTCCGACGCCTCCAGCAAATGAAACCGGAAGCCAGTGTACAAAAGAGTGCCAGACAGTGGTACTATCTATCTTCTTCAAGAAATATCAAAGAGAGGCTTCAGCTTCTTTATCAACAGCCACTCATCGTTGCTGACATCACTGCGATAGTACTCCTTCAACGTGTCGATGCTCTGCCGTGAGATAAGGGAGTATAGCGTGTCCTTTTCCTCAAGATGTCGGCCATACATCGGTTGATTAGGACCTTCAATCTTGATGGCGACCGAGGGTTGCCCCTTCTTGCAGATCGGTATCTGTTTGTGATCGCGCTCGATGGATTGCCTGTAACTCAAATCAGTACTGCAGACTATTGAGACAGAATTGATGCTTACACTCTGCCCAAATTGATGACCTCTTTGACCCCAGTCACAGGATTGGTCTTGACAGCGGCAATCGGTGTTAGAAGTCGTAGATTTCCTTCTGTGACATCGACCCCGATTACAATGGGGTCCTTCTTGTTGAAGACTTGTACCGGCTGCAACACGCAAGGGAATACAGCGTGCATTTTATTGTCTTCTTTCTTTTGCTCGGCCAGCTGAGCCATGTGTCTGGTGAAGTCGTCGAATAAATGATAAATGATGTTGGCCGTGAAGATCTTCACGCCAACTTCATCAGCGTAAGCTTGCGCGTCCTTATCGATTTTAACATCAAAACACAGCATGACTGCGTATTCCTTGGCCTTCTCTTGCATGATCTGGGCTTGAATGACATCGCGTTTGTACACTGGACCGATCGATATGTGGGAGACCGGGATCTTGGAGACCCGGAGAAACTCCAAGAGCGCTTCCAATGAGCCAAGGGTTGATGCTTGGACACAAACTCCGCGGCCTGTTGTGGAAACCTTGCCCAGTAGATTCTCAAGGTCGGACATGACTTCTTCCTCCAAGTCTTCCTCGTCATCATCAGGACCAACCACCAACAGCCTAGACCCAGCGATGGCATGTTCAAGGTCATTGGCAGCGATCTTCACTCCTAATGAAGCCTTCACCTCTTTGTTGTGAATGTACTGCGACTTCACCCGGAGTTCTTTCAGCGGAGCGGGCGTCAAGAGAGCTCGTATGTTCGTAGCTATAGGGCCATTCAGACCACATAGTACTATACGATCACCTTCCCGCAATATGCCGTTGGAAAGCACAACATCAATCGTGGTACCCAATCCCTCAATGACTTTGACCTCCAACACGGTGCATTCGACCTCGGACAGATACATCAATTTGTTGGTCATGCGCTCTTGGGTCAAGGTGATGAGCAATTTCAGCATATCTGGAATTCCCTCCCCGGTGTGCGCTGAGGTGGGTACCAGCGAGACATTACGTGCCATAGACTTATTCTCGTAAAACAACTCGGCATTGAATCCCTGCCAAATGGTATCAGTACCGGACTTCGAAGATGGAAAGGGAGGTATTACCTGTTCTGCGAAAGCCACTTTGGTTTTCTCCAATCGGTCCCGAAATTCATTTTGTACACCTTTATTTTGCATGGCCAGACTATCCTGAAAGCCGTTGTTATCAATCTTTCTCCAGCCATAGAGGCGGTCGATTTTATTGAGCGCCACAATGAAAGGAGTCTTTCTGTCTCGCAGAAGCCTCATTGACTCAAGAGTCTGCGGCTCAAGACCATGCATAATGTCGACGACCAGGATAGCAATGTTACACAAGGAAGAACCCCTGGACCGCAGATTTGTAAAAGACTCGTGTCCCGGGGTGTCTATCACAAGTAAACCAGGGACCTTGATCTCCAATTTGCCATCTTTGTTCACAACCTGTGTTTTCTGCTGAAGGGCATCCGCCGGGAAGTACGTGGCGCCAATCTGCTGTGTTATACCACCCGCTTCACCTTCCTGTACGTTGGTCTGCCGGATCTTGTCCAGTAGCTTAGTCTTGCCCGTGTCTACGTGGCCAAGAATACAGCATATAGGTGACCGTAGATTGTCTTTTGATCTCGCGGCTAATGCCTCCTCGTGTTGTCGTTTTCTTCGTTCTGCCGCTTCTTCCTTTCTCTGCGCTGCTGCCCGCTGCACAGCAGTTTTAGCTTCGTCTTCCGAGGATTCGTCGGATGATTCTTCCTTGCTGACGGCCTTGTCCTGCTGCGCCTGCCCTTTGACTCCGTTGGAAACATTTGCTTCAGCCTTCTCTGACGGGACGCCGGCTAGGCTCTTCCCATTGGCTTCAGCAGGCTTCTCCTTTCCATTGGCTCGTGTATCATGCCCATCATCTTCCTCATCTGTAGGGGCGTCCCAGCTATCCTTGACTCCGTCTACAGCGTCCGCTGCTGCCTCCCAGTCTTCCTCCACGCTCCCGGTCTCGTCCTGCCCTTCGTCGGAGACAGTCGTCTCCGGTTCCTTTGCCCCTTGCTCAGGTTGGGAAGTCTCTTGTCCTCGTACTACAGCCGGCGCTTCAGTTTCTTCAACAGGAACCTTCTCTCCTTCTTCATGCTTGTCATTCTCGAGCTGCTTCTTTGGTCCTTTCTTTTTCCTACTGTCGTACACAGGTCGCTTCTTCTCGGTGCCTTCCTCAAGTCCAGCAACGCGTGCACCAGCAGCAAGTAGTTGTTTCATCCGAAGCTCGTTGCGCTCTTTGGCTTCCTTTTGAGCCTTGGTCAGAAATTTCCCTTCCCTCTTCAGCTGCTCCTTCTTCTCCTTCTCTTTCTGTTTCTTCAAAGCTTTCGCCTCTTCCCTCCTCTTCTCCTCTTCAGCTGCGATCCTAGCTTCCTCTTCAGCACGGGCTCTTTCCTCGGCTTCGAGCCTTGCCTGTTCTTCCTGTTGCCTTCTAAGGGCTTCCTGCTGCTTTTGCAGGGCGGCTAAATGAGCGGGTAATTTCTTTTTCTTTCCGGCAGCCTCGCTGGCAGAAGGTGTAGGTACGGGTTCGACTGCGGGAGTGGGTTTGGAGGGTTCCGGTTTCGCATTGGGCTGCGGTGTTGTGGCTTTCTTTTTTGCAGCCTACATGAAAAGCATTAGTCTGTAGGTACAAAGGAGCGCACCTGTATGGCAACGAAACAGTTTGAGCGGAGGTGGGGCGAGCATACCTGCTCTTTCTTGCGTTGCTTCTCCCTCTCTTTCTTTTCCCTCTCCTTTTCCTTCTTACTCTTCACTCGGCCGCCGGCCTCTTCTTCAGCACTGCTTTCATCGGCAGCTGCTACTTCCTGCTTTTTGGCCTGCGCGCCCTTGCCCTTCTTTTGGGCTCCAGCGAAGACATCCTCGTCATCCATGGTAGCTTCTTCGGGAGCCTTCGACGAGAAATCCCGTCCTACATCTTCTGTAGTCCCATTCTGATCTGCTGTAGGGGAATCCTCGCCCTCTACGAAGTCCTGAACGACCTTGCCTTTCTTCTGCTTCTTGCTCCGATTTTTCTTTAGTGCGGCGAGCAGGCCGCCAGCATCGTCCTCTGCTGGTGCTTCCTGAGCCGCATCCGCAGCCTTAGCAGCCTCGGTTGCAGCCGCTATAGGGTCGACAGTTTCTCCTAGTTCAGACTCCCAGTCATCATTTGCCTTCTTGTTGGACTTCTTCTTGGGTGCCATGATGTCGAAATCCCTAATATGGGACAGACACTAGGACGAGTTCTTTGGAGTCACCCGGGAACTATCTATTGCTCGCCCCTCTTCAACGGGCAGACTGAAGCGTGCGAGATAGTGAAGCCCCGATCAACCACCGGTGTTCGAAGGCGCAGGTGGAGGTGGGTGGAGTTGTGTGAATTTGGGAGGAGCACAAAATGGCTTGGCTTGTCGGAAGACAGTGGCGGATGTTCGCGAAGGCGCCTGAGGCTAGCTGCCAGCCCACTGCGGGCAGGCGTATCGTTTCATGTGCACCGTGCTCGGTACGAAGTACCTCAGGTAAGGTACCTACTTTCATAGTACGAAGCTCCGTACCCATTGCGGTATATTACAACCTCCTATTTTTACCCCTATTTCCACCAAAGACACCATTTCTGACGCTGCACGCCTCCGCTTGTCACGGTTGCTCGCTATGCTATTCGACGCCCTTTGCTGCGGTGCGCTAGCTACTGCTGGCCTAATCTCTGAGAAACAATCACCATACCATCCTTCTCTCCAGAACGGCAGACTAGCAACCGTCGTCAGACCGCGGAGTACAACACTCGCCTGAGGTAATCTATCGCAGCCTCAACTGCATCACAGGATTCAGAACCAAGCAGTTCATGTACGATATGCTCAAATCTTTCATATCTCTCTGCCGTAGATTCGAAGTCGCTGAAGCCTCTCCTTTCCCCTGTTCTTTCCGCTGGGGCGTGCAATAGCATATCCCGTAATTCCTTAGCAGCATCTCGCTCTAGCAGGCGGCTAAGGAGGTCGCCATCTATGTGCATGTTCCGGGCCGGTCTGAGCTGAGGCTCCAATACTGCATACGACGAGTTCTTTGTCCATGGGGGACATAAGTGACCGTTTTTCTCGCACAAGGTCTGGACGAATTTAAGGAGTCTCCATGCGGGTTCGGAGAGTAAAGTGAACTGATATATCGTCCCATCGATGCATGTTCCAAAAATATCGTCCCTGAGGATACCACGCTCCGTGCAGGAAGCATATCTGGTCCACCGCGGCCGAAGAGGGCCAGTTATGAGTCGCACTACTGAGGAAGGCAGTTCGGCTTCGAAGACGGTCTGAGCATTTGTCTGTAGACGAGCCGTTTTCGGCTGTCGTAGTCCAACAATGGTACAACCTCTATCGGAGACCATCACAATATCCGATCCTGGGATACAAAGATGGCTGAGCGTGTCACGGGCGACCTCGTCACTTACAAAAGTCAGCACCCAGGACAAGTAACATTCTCTCGCCATGTCCGACATACCTGGAGAACAGAGTTAAATGATTCGCCCGGTACTGCAGAACCGTAAGCGAATCCTCTGATGTTGTCACATAAATCAAAGGCTCCTCTACTGAGATGGCGTGACTGGGACATCGCAGCTTCAGATCCGCATTTCGGAGCCACCTAGAAGCAGATGAACACAAGAACGAGTTCACAGGACTGATCAACATACCTCTTATCACTTAGTTGCAACGTTCTAAGGGAAATTGTCGAGCCCGCACAATAGACCAAAGCACTATTTGGTCAGCCTGTGGCTCTCCGATGAGTGGGGATAGATCTGCTTACTTAGATCCATATGGAGCTAGTGAGAATACAGGGCCGTCACACACGATCTCATGCTGCTTGTTCACATCCCAGCCGCCCCTGTCATTCTTTCTGAACCTCAGAAACACAATCCTTCCAGATCGCGTTGAATGATTATCGCCAAGCTTGCCTATACCAAGTGCGAGGAACTGGTACGTGCTCTGTCCGTCACGGCACGTCCAATCAATCATACAAAAAATGCGTTCTCCTGCGCGACCAAATTTGGCAATGCGGTGTAAGTCATGCTCTGGCTCGACTGTCAGATTAGATTGGTCCGAATGTTCTGATTTGATCTCTACACTGTGGTGTCATGTCAGCTACTTTCCGACAGTTATCCGAGTGGGGCTGTATCACACCTGTCTGGGTCAAGCAAGCGGATAGCAGGACGAATTATCCGCTGCAATCCTTTGGTACCCCTAATAGTCGGTTGAGATTGCTGGACAACTTCCACCTCAGTGGTTCCGACCACCAGTAAGTCGATGGGTCGGGAGAATAAGATCCTCCGTGGAGTGCCTTTAACTCTCATTTGCCGCACAACTGTTGTTGGTTCTTCGCTAAGTCTGCTGATAACGAGTGCAGCATCAGAGACGAATGCTAGCAGTCCCTCCAGGGGAATATGCGGACTGCCAACGGAGATTTGCACCTGTGTCATCGCTGTGACAGGAGACTGGAAGTATGAGGGCTGGCCAATCAGCTTGTGTTTGAGGTTAATGAGGAGGGGATCTCTACATTGCCTGGGTCACTCAGATAGATGTTCTGCACAGAAATATTGTTCCTTTCGGCATTATACCGCACGCGATACGGCCCATTACCACCCAAGGCAAACGCAGCTGCCCTATTGGTTGTATCTGCGGTAACATGTACTGGGGTAGCTCCGAGACTATAAGAATCCTCGCACTTGAACGATGCAGCCCAATCAATGTCCCTGACGTGGACATCTCCGGTTTGAGACAATGATGGTTCAAGCATGAAAGCTCTCAGAAAACCGTCCCGCATACCACAAAGGAGCAATGATTGATGCTGGCTACAGTCAGAACCTGCAGAGGACAGCACCGCAATATCTTCACAGATAGTATTGTCGCTCGTGTCTGGCCCCTGGTGGAAGTTGTGCTCACAGATGAGGGAGGCTCCGGAATCCTTCAAAAGGAATAACTGTAACGAGCAATTCACCGTGCCCAAGATCACGTAGAGCTTTCCATGGACTTTTTGTATCGACAGACAACTCGGTACCGAGGTCAGAGGCCTTGGTGGGCCTATGTGCTGGAATGATATTTCACTGCCGTTTCTGGTGATCTCCGAGCAGTGTAAATAAATTGCATCTTGAGACCTTAGGACGTACGCAACAGAGGAGGTCTCCGTGTGGTAGGCAGCCCTCACAATCTTTTCGTCTGGTGAACACGTAGTTGAGAGCCGTGAAGAATGCCCCAGCACGCTCATAGCGTGCAAAGAAGCTTCTGTGATCTGCACCGTTAAACCCTGAGATGAGGTACCCGCAGCTAAGGTCGTCGCCTCAAGATCGAATCCACTTCCCGTCTCATCAAACTGTTCATCGTACTCCATGCTGGGTGTTAGTAGCATCACAGTCGTGTAAGATGGAAAAGAGAAGAGGACTACTGTTCCTCCACTAGTGAATTCAGGGAAACACCAGACACCGAGCAGACCTCGCAGGGCTCCGTAATCCATAATCATTTCGATCCGAGCTTCCAGGCCGTACCTAAGTTCGGACACAGCACCATAATCTCCCCGGGCAGAGCAGGCGAAAAGACGAGTTCGTTGCATGATTTGTTCCTCGGCCCTGTTGGGCGTCCTTCTCGGGACCGGACTAGAGAGGCCCACAGAAGCGATGTCCAACATGGGGGTCCAATTCGGTATGGACTCGATATGCTGAGGATGCTGCCTCGGGCGGAACTTGTTCGGTTAGCAAGGCTCCGCCACAACCAGATCTGCAAACCCACCATAAAAAGTCCGCCGACACTCATGTCACCAGCGGCGACAAGTATATCAGGGCGATGGAGACCCATATCGAGACTTGCAAAGGCCGTGCCTACGTTGCAGCCTAGTTTCCCAGCAGGCATAGAAGCGTTGATCATCATCGAATTGTCACGACTGATCTCTAGAAACCGAATGATTCCATCTTCGCGACATAGAAACAGATCGTCATGGCTTGCAGAGTAATTAGAATGACGCGGTGGCCGTGCCCAGTTGACATATATGGGATCTGACATTGTAATCAGACACTGCGCAACAGCAGGCAGAGGTGTACTCACTCTTGCGAGAACTTCCAGGCGTTACGGGCGCATCGTCCGGGAAATAAGCCACTCGCACTGGGGTGGGCGTCCCGGTAAGAATACCAGTGTAGACGGAGAAGACCTTTTCTGTCACCAACATGAAGGCTGATGACATGGTAAGAGGAATTAGCAGCAACGGCATTTTGTCATAGCTCCCAACAGGATGACCGGCCTCGCCCAATCTCCGTGCAAATCGCAAGTCTGTCGTGCAATCCCATTCGTAACAGAGCAACCTCGTCCTCTGGTCCTTGCAGATGACCAAGAGCAAGATGACGTGTCTGTCATCGTGAGGTTCCGGATAGAGGAACTCCATCTTTAAGATTACACCATCGACGAGGAAGTGTCTCTCCTGGAGTTGGTTAGCTCAGTGTCTGAATCATGTTCCGAGTAGGCTGGCGACTGATGGCTTCACCGAGAAAATAAGTGTAATGTAACCTGGCGAAGACGTACCGTCCTGATGGGGCTGAATACTTGTGCCTCCGACTCTTCTTTCCGGTTACTTTTGCGTGCAACGTCAACAAGAGGATTCAATGCGTATATGGAAAAGGTTCCCTCCCATGCCCCAACTGCTATCGTACGCAATCTACCATATCCTCAGCATTTGGCTTAGACTGGGTGGGAAGGACACACCTTGGATCAACGGCCAGATGTCTTCCCGGTGCCTCGAGATACGAATGCCCTTTGTGTAATGGGTAGACCCGAGTCATAGTGTCGATTGCGCCATACGGTCCCTCCACAGCGTAGAGGAACACTAAGTTGTGGCTCGCCAGGGTCAACACAAGTATATCAGGCGGTTGTTGGAAGGCTGTTTCTGATCCTCCTGCGGTGATATCCGACTCCGTCTTAAGAACATTTGAGTCTGGACCAGAAGATGCCCTTTCCTGACCGCTCTTCAAGACTCGTGCTGCCTGGATACGCGCTCCGAAATCCAGTTTAAGCCAGACAGCATCCAGATGTCCTTCGTCTCTTAGCTCTCTAACTCTAATAGAGTGTTCCTATCAACCCACAGTCAGTCCTGTGTTTTCTTTAGCGAAGTGGAGGAGCCATACACCGACGAAAACCACATCGTTCTTGCTCTGATCGCGGATTCTGGCTGGAACAATGATATTCACGACTGGACTGCAGACAAATCTCTGGGCCAGAAGGCCCACTGCAGGTTGCCTATCTTCCCCCACGGAGTTCTGTGTTTGACTCTCTTGAGCAGCCTTCAAGATTGTTTCGAGATTCGTCCTCCGGGTGACCCATTGTCCATCTACCAGTACCCTGGTATCGACAGACATGAGGTGCTCAAGAGTGACCTAGACCCAAGAAAGAAGTCTGGCCAAAGTCAAATGCAAGCTTCCTGCAGTTGATGATCGTATTCAGCGCGAGTACATTTTGCCAACATCCCCCGATATAGCTGCACAGTTCTTGTCCATGAAGCCTACTGCCGAAAGCGGCCGCAGACGAGATTGTCGTGAGCGCAGAATACGCTGCCTTGCACACTATTTGTGCTCAGAGAAGCATTGGAGCTGCTACCCACTCCCGTCTGGAGGTCAGCCTCCGCGAGATATTCCCTCCTGATACGTGCGCAGCAACAGGGAACTACGCCGGTGCACAACGCCCAACTTGTCAATACCGGAACGCCGGAGCGTAGCAGTGACGGTACAGACTAGGGACGCTGAGTGCTGCTCTTCGAGCTCAGATATGTCGTTCTCGAAGCCCTCAGGGTTGTATCAACGCGAAGGGAGATTATGATAATGCTCGACAGTGGCACGTAGCGAATCCAGAGGTTGCAATGGCAATCTAAACGGATTACTTTGGATCCCCAGTTACACGATCTCTATGAGCAGTTTGGGTGCTTACAGTGCTTGAGATGCACAAATGTGACTTGGTATATTAGAAGACCAACGGGTGGGTGGTCTTCACCTACCTAAGTGGCTTCCTCGGTTTGCTTTCTTGGTGCGAGCTGGGCCCAAGAAGCAACGAGGGTAAGGGCGCTGGAAGCCGCCTTGCGTACTTTGACAAAGCCCTCTTGCTGTTTAATAGTAAAGCTCAGGATCCGGCATTGAAGCATTACATCCAGCTATGTCAGACGCGTTTTGAAAGTCTCAGGATGATGCCCACCTGAGGTAAGGTACCTTAAGGTAGGTAGGTACCTGATTTCAGATAAGCGGGGTACCTTACTTGACATTTACCTGTTTCTAACGTAATAGTACGGTCCTAACATAATACGAGTTCCCTCTTACAAGTCCTCTCGGCCCCTTTCCTAAAGGTACCTTCAACGACTGCTCCAGGAGCTGTGCTCGAGCTCCGGTCTTCATCGAAATGAGGCAGTGTATGAGATATGGCACCTGAGTCCGAAAGCAGCGCAGTCAGGGATCACTCAAGTTTCTCCAAAGGTTATATCACCAACATGGCTTGGCGGGCCAACAGAACTGGCTAACGCAAGGCTGATTAAGAATCCTGGCAACACGATGGTACGCGGTCGGCGAAGGCTAGAGCCATCACCGAAGCCTGCAAAGATGGGAATGTGTCTGCTCTTATGAACCTAGCCACCTCGCGGTATGGTCTGGTTGACGACGAGCGCCGTCGCCTGGCTTGGCCCATACTGCTTGGATGTAAAGAGGACGACAATGAGACCCAGATAGATTGGAGGTCTCTCCCACCCCACCCAGAGGAGGGGCAAGTGCAGCTCGATGTCAACCGATCCTTCATTTATTATCCAGATGGTGAGGATCAGATGCTACCGTTTCGAGCCAAAGCCAGCTGAGACTAGGAAACACAGGCGAGGACGAGAATAGACTGGAGAGCAGAAAGAAGGAGCTATCGGACCTTATAATTGAGGTGCTGCGCCGATATCCATACTTGTGCTACTTCCAGGGTTATCACGACATAGTCCAGGTGTTTTTGCTTGTTCTCGGGGCCTCCGGCGCCAGGTCAAGTGTAGCGTACATGTCACTCCTGCGAATCCGGGATTTTTTGCTTCCTACCCTCGCCGGTGCGCTGGCACAGATCACTCTCATCCCATCCATCCTCGATCTTGTTGATCCGGGTCTGTCGCTCCATCTATCACACACGAAGCCTTATTTCGCTCTCGCGTCAACACTCACACTTTATGCTCATGAGATCGAAGATTACGGAGACATAACAAGGCTCTTTGATTTTCTCATAGCCCATGAGCCAGTCACATCTGTCTATCTCTTTGCTGCTGTAAGTCAATCTCCAGCGCACGCCGTCCGAGATTATCGGTGCTTCAAGCTATGACGCTTCACCTTGTTACGATCCTTCAGCTAATACCATCTCTGGGTTAGATCATCCTCGAGCGCAAGAAGGAACTCCTCGAGATACCAGCGTACGATTCAGACATGATACAGTTTACGCTTTCAAAGCTACCGAAACCTCTAGACCTTGAGAACCTTGTCATGAAGACCTTGGCACTGTTTAAGCAGTATCCGCCAGAGGCGCTGAAGACATGGCGTTCACTTATATCCTGTCACAGTGTGTTAAAAACGAGCAGATCTGTCGGCCCAGTGCCGAGGAATTCATTGGAACAAGCGGAGAAGCTGTTCCACAAACATGCTGCAAAGTTGAGAAGAGAGGAGATGCGGCGGCAAGCACTGAGAGCCATCAAACGACGACGCTGGCCGATTGGAGCAGTTGGACTTGCTGTAATCATTGGATTTGTCTCTTGGTATATTCAGAGACAAGGTAATTCAGGGGCGCGCATTGCAGCCCTTTTCGTTCCTTTCAGACACGTATTCCCCGGAGCATGGCGGTTCTTTCCTGTGTTGCATGGGCCACAATGATCATACAGGGCGACTATCGCGGCACATGAGAAAGCAAGAACGAAATCAAAGCAGACACCTTAATATCTTCCAACCTACCGTACACACCTCTACTTTACTAGGTACTTGCCAGCTTGTGAATGTTGCAAGACTTGTAAAGGCTCGTACATTGATAAGGTACCTGAGGTAAGGCAAGGCAGGTACCGTACCGTACCGTACCTTACCTTACCTTTGTGTCTTGGCGTAATGCTGTAAATGTAATACTCCGTACATGACTTCGTACCCTGACACGATCCAACCACCGCCGCGTACCTACCTTACCATACTCATCATCACGCAAACATACAGACAGATACCTTAGCTGAGCGGACACTTCATTGCAGCAGCCAGGCCACACAACAATTCGAGCAGAAAGTTGCACATCACTTCGACAGCAGACTAGGCAGTGCAATGGCAAGCAGGGGTTACGACGTGGTCGTCGATGTTGACGCGGAGGTCAGATTGTACTCCTTTCGCTTTCTGGCCGGACTGCTTGTACTGATCCCGTGACAGGGGGATCTAGGACATACCGATCTACAGGAGGATCTAGAGTTCCACCCTTCAAGTACACTTTCGCCTTGGAATCGTGTGTGGGCGAGAGACTGACTGTCCATAGACTTCGAAGACGGCCAAGGACGGGGGAAGATCCCTCCGGACGAGTCTCGTACGTCGCTCTTACTTCCTCTCTCTGGAACGTCGACTAATCAGCGCGCAGGCGGGTTCATCCCGAACACCTCAAGACCCGAAACCGGAAAGCGCTTCTTGTGGACACTGTCATTCTACGCCCAATTCTTCGATGTGGACACTGCAGAGGTCTTGCGACGGTGTGGGGCTGCAGCCTTTCCCCGCGCAAATTTCCTTGATGTTCTGGAGGGGAACCCTGATCTTTACGGGCCGTTCTGGATTGCCACTACTGTTGTCATGATCCTGTTCTTGACGGGAACTATCAGTCAGTATCTCAGCGAGAAAGGCAAAGGGCACTTTGAATACGATTTCCGATTGCTTAGTGGTGAGTATTGCTGCATATACGAGTGATGATATGATTGAGTTAATACTCTAAACAGGTGCTGCTGGCCTAATCTATGGTTACACAGGTAAGCCACCAAGTATGCAACATGTCGGTAGCTCTAGAGACTTAGGTACTGCAGGCGTTATCCCCGTTGCGCTCTGGGGTGCGCTCAGGTGGTTTGGTAGTGAGTCGGCGAACCTCCTTGAATGCTGGGCTCTTTATGGTTATGCCAACCTTATCTGGGTCCCGGTGGCTCTTGTATCCTGGTCTCCAATAACGGGTATGCACCCCTTCCGCTGTGATGGTCCCAAACTAAGACTTCTTGCAGTCCTGAACTGGGTGTTTGTGGCCATAGGATTTGCCATTTCAGCCTTCTTCCTAGTACGCAACTTGTAAGTAAATCAGATCCGAGCCTGCATGACAGTTGCTAACTGCCGCAGATACCCCGTCCTCAGTGCGACCGATGTGAAAGTATCCAAGATCCTGCTCATCATCATGGTGGGCCTCCATGCTGGCTTAGCCATAGCGATCAAGATCCTCTTCTTCGCGTAAGAAAGCCAAATTTCCTCGGATATATTACCCTACTAAGTCGAGAATAGCCACGGCAGTCCAGCATCGAAGAAGAACCAAGGCCATCCTGACGATGACAAGTTCATTCGAATGTTCGTTGGTGCGTGAGAGCTTTGCAGAAATGGAATCTCTATGGCCTCGTGCAGACACAGGCAGGGTGTCGTTTCCACATCATCCATACATAGCGATATCCGATTGGTTTCTCACAGCGGCAACTCCATTGTAATGCCATGCCGGTCACTCAATGTCGATCTCCAAGCCTTCAAAATAGCCAGGTGATTGGTCAGCCAGCATTAGCAGTTGGTCACTATATAATTGCAGGAACAAGCCAGCTCGTTCCTCCATTTCACCGCTCTCCAGAAAATGCAGTTTTCAGTTTTGTGAAATGCTCTTTCTGCTCGTCTGCAAGCTTTCCATGGGTGTCCTGGTCGGTCTTTAGAAAAGTACGGAGGTTGTCTGCTTTGGTTCATCAACATACCCCAATTATAGTCAAAACCAGTGCATAGTTGTTCTCTAAGAACCGTTCCCTTTTCCTGCTGTCTCCACCGATGCTCTTACTCAATTTCGTAAGGAATGCTTCGAAGTCTGAGCGTAAGCGGGCTAGGCTATTGGAAACCGGTTCATCATCTCCAGCTTCTGCACTAAGAGCAAGAATACCCTGCATGAACTGGGCAAACCGCTGTGTCAAGAAATGGGGGGCACCAGACTGTTTAGCAGCCTCAGTGACGGAAAATGACAGAGCTGAAGACGTGAACCTGGAGGATGAGGAGGTCAGATGTCGGACAGATTCACAGTGCAAATCCATTACGATCTGAAATCGAGGCCACAGAAGCATATTCGTGGCATTGACGTAGCCTTCCAGGGTCGGCACTTTTCTTCTCTGAAGTTCAAAGGCGAAATGCTGATTGAGTCTCACGCAGAGCAGTATGCCTAGACAGTCAAAAGTTTGGTCGATGAGGGCTCTGGTCAAGGCTTGACCTAAAGCAAAGGTAGGTTCAAATATTTCCAGAAACTTTCCGAATAAGACCCGAAAAGAATATCCGGTAAAAAAGGTTGTCATAAAAGAATATTCGGCTGACGCATTGTCGACCAGAGCAAGGTTGAAGGATCGGAACGGATGCTCAACAAAATGGGTCGTCTTGTCCTCTTCGGCGAGATAAGAGGTCAGCGCCGATTGGTCCGGGTCCTTCAAGACATTCAGACGGCGACCAAGGTTGAATGCATCATGCGGCGATACTCCTCCCCTGGCCGAAGAGATATTGGCTGTTATTGATACGTTAGCTACTAATTCGTTGACAAGATAAACCGAAACATACTTCTACGGCCAGGATCATCTTGGCCAAGAACGTCATGTTTGTCAATAACATGTAATTTTATTTTTTCTAAAGCTTGCCGATATCTACCGAAATGATGAAGATAATACCATCGCATGGTATAGATGTAGGCCTGGCAGATTTCGTCTGCCAGCTGCCGATGGTGTCTGTAGAGAAAAGCGAAGAGCTCCTTGTACCTGAGAAAGGACTGCCGCTGTAATATTTGCGCGTTGATATTTGGGGACCGGAGGGCTTTGATCTGGGAGACCAGGAAGTCTCGGATTCTCTCAAGCGCCTTCAAACCCTCATCAGTCTTGAAGATCATCAACAGGAGGGCCGAAGCGTACTTTGTTTATTAATCTCTCAAGTAGAGGCACAAGGTCTTCTACGGCTTTTGGCCTATATTGCTCCTTGACCTTGGCTTGTACTGTCTTTGTGCGTTTTTCAATGTCTTCTAGAGCTCTCAGCCACTTCTCGTCAATGGATCCTTCTGAGATCTTAACCACCATTGCAGGTGGAATGCTGATTTCCTCTACAGCGGGCCCTATCAACTTCTCGGCCTTCTTGCGATTCTCAAGTCTGGCGTTCAGGACAGTTGACTTGGATTGGAGGGTTTCAATCTCAGCAGATACAACGCCTAGTTCCGCTTGAAAATTGGTCAATGACTCTTCCACAGACCTGAGGATCTCATCAGAGGCCTGAACGGCGATCAGTGACTTGATACTGGTGGGCCTCAGGAAGAAACTTAACCCACAATGATGGAGCGATGCAGGTCCTCGAATTTCTCTCGTTCCTTCTCATCTAATTCTTGACATCAGGCATCGAAGGCATTAAAAAGAAGAGAATGTCTGGCACGTACATTCGGCGATGGATTGTCCATCGTAGATAGCGACAGATACCTTTTCTGATGTGCTTTGCTCCTCCCTGTTCCTCTCGAAGTCCTGCAAGCTAAGGCTTCCAAAGTCAACATCATCGACAATCTCTGTCGGCTTTGGCTCCAGGTTGGAGCTCTCCACACTGGGGTGCTGAGGCTTCGACCGATTCTCCGTTCCCAAGATCTGCTCTAGCGCTACCAATGGATCCTTGGCCTCGGGAGCAAGAGGACTGCCGAGCCATTGCTTGAAGCTGGGGCCACTAAGAGCTTTCCCTGTAGATGCTTGTGATGTCAGGGAGAGAGAGGAAGATCGAGGACTGAAGCCAGGGCGCGCCGAATGAGAGACGGGAGCAAGGTGGGCCGGTCTTCTAGGGGCCAGCGAGTAAGGACGGTCCAGGGGCGGAGGCGGCGAAGAGGTGGAGGGCGTTGAACGACCGGAGAATCTATCCCGCCACATGCTTTGCGACCGAATACCCTCTAGCAGAGAGCTGAGATGGCATTGGAGGCCGTGTCTCCAAACGAGTTATAATCGTATCTGCCGAGTCCGAACAACAATGACTACTACCTCAGATAACACGGGGAATAGGTGGAGCTGGAGCTCTTCCCTCAAGGTGCATGGTGATTGGTCACGGCAGCGAGCGAGGAGAGGGTTGTGGGGCTAATCCAGATTGGGTTTAAGGCGTTGAAATGGAATCGAGAAAATCCTCCCACCACTAAGGTCCAAGGCAAAAGCCAAAGGCCAACAGGCACGCACACACTTACTTTACTACTTGCCCGCCATTTCTCTCTCTTCCCATTTCTTTTCCCTCCAATCCAGGTGACAAAACAACTCGCCCAGTCCTCCTCGATCACGATCGCTCCGCATACACGAAATCGCCCTTGCATCCTACTTCTACTTGACTCTCACCATGGCGGACGATGCGCAGGTATGTTTCGCAGCCCGTTCGCCCTAACCCCGCCCTCGCCCCTCCTCATCCTGCGCCTCCATCGAACTCTTCCTCTCCGTCGTCCATCAGTTACAATGGCTTTCAGCGTCGCACTGACACCCTCTCTCTAGCATGAACACACCTTCGAGAGCGCCGATGCCGGTGCCTCTGCGACTTTCCCCATGCAATGTTCTGCTTTGAGGAAGAACGGTTTCGTCGTCATCAAGGGTCGCCCCTGTAAGATCGTGGAAATGTCCACCTCGAAGACCGGCAAGCACGGACATGCCAAGGTCCATATCGTCGCTCTGGACATCTTCACCAACAAGAAATTGGAAGACCTTTCTCCCTCCACCCATAACATGGATGTCCCCAATGTCACTCGCCGCGAGTATCAGCTGGTGAGTGATGACTGTTCCTTCGGTGCAGTGACGGTCCAGATGCTAATTGGCCGTTCTTCATCCAGCTCGATATCTCCGATGATGGCTTTCTCTCCCTGATGAACGATGACGGTGATCTCAAGGACGACGTCAAGATGCCCGACGGTGAGGTCGGTGAGAAAATTGAGAGACTTTTCCGCACCGAGGAGAAGGAGACCAGTATGGCACCCTTTGTTACCGTTGCTTTAAGGTGGCCTGGGCTGACGTTATGTTCGTAGATGTTATCGTTCTCACTGCCATGGGTGAAGAGGCTGCAATCGATGCCAAGGAAGCCCCCCGCAGCGGTTAAAGCATCACGATCCAATCCTTTGCCGTCAGATTGTGCCGTGGGAGCATCTGCAACTTCACATGACACCCTGGCCATGGCTCTCGCTGGCAATGGAGAGCTATGCCGCGTTTCTTGTCGACCTAGCTGTGGAGTCTGCCATGCGTATCCGGTTGTCTGTTTCGGGGAAGGGATCTTCTTGGGGATGGGATCTGGGTGTGTTTTGGGATTTGCTTCACGCGCGCTCAGTGCACAAGATTCTTTTCAATGTTTCCATGCTCGTTACAGCCACTGGCAAAAGTTGACGATATGATGAACGACGAGCTGCATGTAGAAATCCAGGAAATTGATCCGCATGTCCGAGTGAACGTCCTTCATCTGTGGCTACTCTTGTGGTTCTGTGGGGTTTCAGGATGCCGCCGTACTCTTTGAAGTATTTGGCCAGGCCTAACCCGTTGTGGGTAATCTGCCTGCTCGACAAAACATAAAGTAAAGGTACCGTAGATAGATCCCTAAAGTATCTAGATAAGGTAGGCATTGTTGTCATGCTCCTACCGTAGCTTGTCTGCCTCAAACCAGCCTTATTGTGCCTGCAATAGAGGAAGATTGCGTATAGGCTGTAAAGCGTCCTACAATGCCGCTTTCGGGTCGCAACCTTTCGCTATCATGGGGAGCAGCCAAAGTGCCCACATAGACAGTCACTCGACATGGCTCCCTTGAAGGGGCACCGATGTGGAATAGAGAATTGTCGATCCACGCAGTATCATCTGGAGAACGGGCGTTTGTACTGCCGAGAGGGTCATGAACAGCCTGTATACCTGCCTTCTCGGAGCATCTGTGGAAGCCTATCTGATAAATTTTCTAGGGTGTCAAGCAAGTCGAGGCAGAAGAGGAGGGCGGCTTCGGCACGCAAGGACGGATTACCAGACAGAAGATAGAGAAATATGAAATAGGTTCACGAGGCACGTCCCATCGATCCATTCTCGAATTCTCTGTTCTGACACTTCACAACAGTCTATGGCGGCAGCCAAGCTTTTGAGCTCTTTCTTGAGGCTCATCAATTGATCTTGTGGCATCAATGTCATTGGCTGATCCATGAGCAAGGGTTTCCAGTCGAGCTCGAGGTTGGTTGGGCGCGCACATCCAGGAAGATTCCACAGCCACTGATCAGAATACAACATCAAGAGCGTAGTGAAAGACCTATGGGCCCTGCGGGTGGAAAGTTTTAAAGGGAGACTCGATGATGAAGACGACATCTATCATGGTAGTCAGGTTTTCAGCTCTCAGTCCGATGAACCATCAAGGGAGAGCAGGGTCTTGAAGAGGAGGAAACAGTCGTCCAAGGCCAACGGCCCGACTCTCATCGATACCCTTGCTTTATGCTACCTGGGTATGCAGCTGCTTAGGTTACCAATTAGCCTCGGCGAAGTGCATCGGTCAGTACCAGATACAACTTGGATCAGTAGTATGTTGACTGGCCTACAGCTGGGCAGATGAAGAGCGGATTGTGTTCATCCGGGCTGTCAGATTTGTACCGATCGAGATAAAGAAGAGATTACCAGGCCATTTCCTGGCAGCTCTAGACACAATGGTATGACCTTGCCCGATGTTTGCGGCTTCAGGTTAACAAGACCTAGTCTTTGCTCAGAAAGAATGACCTGCACAGAGCGGCTCTCGATTTGGCAATATTTTATAGGCAGAAGTTTGAAGTGGAATTGCCGCCTTTGAACCACTGGATACTGTTGTTTAAGTATGCAAAGGCCTGCTCGCTGCCACGTAAGTGATATCAACCTAGTGCTCTAGTCATCATCCGTGGACTCATATATCTTTCCAAACTAGTGGACGTCATCACGGCCGTCAACAGGCTATCCGCTCCATTGGGATATACATTCGCTTTCTCACTCCGGGCTCGTTACCGTCTATCCCATCTACCAGAGATTCAGCTTATATCACTCTTCGTGATCGCCGTCAAGTTATGCTTCCCTTTTGACCTGGTGCCGCGGGTCCCCAAAGACGCGAATGAACCAGCGCTGTTATGTATCAACTGGGCGGCATGGCAAGAGGCCCAAGACAATATGAAAACGACTGTTAACCGGGACACCAGGAGTCGTAACAATATGGCTTTGACAGAAGAGGACGTGTTCGGGATGACTGACCAGCAGATGGACGAGTATATGGCGTGGTACGAGAGGACGTGGGCAACGGCTGGAGAAGAGAATGCTACAGGTGTGCAATGACACTCGTCAGAGAAAGCCGATCGATTTAACGCGAAGCAGTGTCAAACCAACTCCTTCAATTGTTTCCCTTGCAGCCTTTACCAGAAGAGCATCAACAAGCACCAAGCAGCAGTTTTGACCGAGCAGAAGGAACTGATGTTTCCAGCGAAGCGATAGGAGAGGAAGAGTCACTTAGAAGAGTTCATGAGACCCTTCTGCTTGGGAAGGCTGTTCGTCAGAGAAGGAATACGGCTGAGGGGGGAGATCCTCGTAGACCGGGCAGCTTCTTCAAGCACTATCGGCACGAGGAAGATCTAACGGTAACGGCGCGGATGTTCTATCAGAAAGCGGCGGAAATGGTAGGCATCACAATTGGCAGCCTGGTGAAGGCTGTATATCAGACAGAGCGACGACTACAGTCCTCGGCCCATGAGCAGAGCAAGAGACAATCAGAAATGAGTACCATTTGACTGTTATTGGGCGTTCCGAGCCCCTTCCCGCTGTAGAGACCCCAGCTCCTTAGGAGCGTTTGTAAAGTGTAGATCGCTGGCTATCAAACAATGCAACGGTGGATAATATGCATAGAGAATACCCCAGGGTCTTCACTGTGCCTTGCTAGGCCTATTGAGCCACGGCCCGACATGCATCGAGTGCTGTGGTCCGGGTCGAGGTACAGAGGGCAGACGAATGTGACTGCTCACTTAGGGCAAAAGCCCTCAAGCGATCGCTTCCAGTTGAGCCTCATGAGCCGCGATGCGCACCCAGGCGAACTGTCGCAGCGAAGGCCGATCCACTGCATCCCGACAAATCGACGAACAACCGCAGCCAGTAAGTCTTCAAATGCTGTCTTAATATCGATGATGAGCATGAGCTGACCTAATCTTTGCCCTGACAGTGCAGATGTGAGGTCCATTCCCTTCCATGCCGCTTGATGGCCGTCTAACTTGCCACTTCCAGCTTCGTCAAGACCCTGACGGGCAAGACCATCACCCTTGAGGTCGAGTCCAGCGACACAATCGACAATGTCAAGTCGAAGATCCAGGATAAGGAGGGAATTCCCCCGGATCAGCAGCGTTTAATCTTCGCTGGCAAGCAGCTCGAGGATGGACGGACACTTTCCGACTACAACATCCAGAAGGTACTTCAACCAGAGTGCATGGCGGAAACAATAATCTTTGAGGGTCGCGGATGGCCTGGATAGTTCGATGCTAATACGATGGGTTGCAATCAGGAATCGACCCTGCACTTAGTCCTCCGTCTCCGTGGTGGTATCATCGAGCCCTCGCTCAAGGCGCTCGCTTCCAAGTACAACTGCGACAAGATGATCTGCCGCAAGTGCTACGTACGTGTTATACTTCCGACTGCATTTGGGGTTCCAGACTGCCGATAGACGGCTAACACCCAGCGCAGGCTCGTCTCCCACCGCGTGCTACCAACTGCCGCAAGAAGAAGTGCGGACACAGCAACCAGCTCCGGCCGAAGAAGAAGCTCAAGTAGACGTGTGGCTGTTGCCGGGCTTGGGAGGTTCGTGGTTGGCGTGAGGGGTTGATGAGGACGAATCATTTGCACGTGTGCTCTAGATTACGAATCCAAGTCGTTGCCATGTCCAGATGCCGGCAGCGGATGGTATGCTGTTTCTGGTTCTTTGCTTTGGTTCGGTGATGCTTCGTCGTACGATCCCGAAGAGCATGAGCTTTTGGAATGAGCCTTTGGATTGGACGACGTCCTCCCAGGATCGAGATCCTCTCTGTTGATCTTCCTCAAGGCCCGGGACGCCCTTTGTCTGGTTCACAATCGCCAAGCGCCGTTGGTTCTGCGCGTATGAGTGTACCCAGCCAGTGTCAATTGATTCAAGGTTCATACGGAAGACCTGTCAGCACGCGTCGCTTCTCCGGGACTGCCCGATGACGCCGGTGACATGACCGCCGAATTCCTGTTCGCCTCCAAATACCTTCCAAGGTTCCCATCTGCCATTACGTAGTGATTCCTCCCTATGAGCTGCTCTGGATGATACTACAATCTTCGCCTGTACTACAGCTGCCCATGGCCGGCTTATGTCGGTATACGACGCCGCTCCAACAATCGCCTGCTACACGGTGGTCACCTTGTTTCAATATAGGAGATGAAGGAGGGTTTATGGCTAGCCGCAGTCCAGGTCCACATCACTGGCTCCCTTGCTGACATTAACACGAGCATGACGAATATAAGGCAACAGGAGGCGGGATATCGAGACGCCTGCGTCTACTACCTCGCTCTCATGGGGAAAGGATAACATGCGTGACCATGAATGATCTACTCATATCCGGTTTGTTTTGGAGCATACACATTCCGCTTTGTCGAGTCCGTCCTGCAACCATGCCGGATCTCCGGAACTCAATAATAAACAAGTGAATCGAAACAGTCCGATTACTTGATCACCGGTCCACAGAGCACTCAAATAAATGAGGATCAGAGAATCTCTTTTACAAGCTCTATTTGGTATAGATCATATTGGCCATAAGGAGTCAACAGGCGGGACACGCTTTGGACTTTACACTTTGTGAACCCTGTAGCTTTCGATTTCGATTTCTAGATGTCATAATCTCCCATGACACATGAGCGTCATGGGTAGGCAGTCCGGTCCCACATGGCCCCTTTGTTTCATCACCCAACAACACCAAATAAAAGCACAGCCGTCCCCCGACCGGGTATATTTTCCTTGGGTCATGCATCGAGCGCACCCTAAGAGACTCCGCCCGTGTATGATATAACAAAGATATAACAACAAAAGAACAAAACTTTTCGCAATTGAGCGACAGCTCCCCCTGGCTCAATAGCCTGGTGCGTCTATATTCGGCTTCTTTGGTCTGGTCAAAGCACGCACCGCCTCATTGATAGCTATGCCGCGTCGCCGGCCTGCGGGGAACAGCTGGCTGGCTCAGCGGCTCACCCATCTTGGACCCCGATCCAGTCAGGAATACCGGCGGCGCAGGGAGGGGACAGTTCGGTGGAGGAAGGGGAGGGGGACCCAAGGCAATAGCAGGCATAGACCGCCGGTTTTGAATCCTCGGTCGTTTGAAGGAGCCCACAGAACCCGCCGTTGAGGCTGAAAGAGGAACTTCGGACGAGAGATGAAGTGACACGGGCCGGCGATCTTTCGCGGTCTCTGACGACGCCGATGATTCGACCCTGGATAAAGCGTAGGGTGTAACCGACGCTGAAGGGGTTTGGATATTCGAGGATATGGTGGTTAAGGCAGCTTCAGATTCTGACACTGGCGGGACAAATCTGCCCTTTCGTGTCCTGCCGGCCCATTCCAGCGGCGACGGCAAGTCCCCAACGGTCGAGGTAGGCCTCACTGTCGTTGACTGAAAGCTCTCCCTTGCGCTTCCCGGAGCCGTCTCCACCCTTTGACCCTCGGGGGAGGATCTAATAGACAAGAGATCGGCGTTTACTTCCTTGCTCCAGGAAGTTCCGAGCACATCCGGTGGGAATGAATCAATCACCGGCGAGCTGGCCGGCGTGGAGTTCCTCGAGGTTAGGATCGTTCGTCTTCCTGAAGATACGTATGAGGACCGAGAGCCCTCTCGAAGTTGGTCAAGTTGCAGCTGATCGTTGGAGATGACTGTCGAGTTGGACATCGAGGGTGATGAGGGTAGTTCGGCAGAGAACCTCGTGGAAGACCTTCTTCTGAAATCTTCGGCTTGGCCGCTCCGACTGAATGAATACCGATTGAAGAGTCCCTGGCTAACGTGCGGAGCGATGAGAGTTTCCTGGGAGATGGGGGAGGCCAGTGCTTGTGAAGGGTTGTGGACCTTCTCTGAACTGCGGCCAGCGAAGCCCGCGGAAGCATCGTTGACACGACCGGGATGTTCGCCGGACAAAACATCTATCTGATGTCTCAATATTGACATCCAAACATTCATATGTTCCGCACTGTCAAAGACAAGGAGCATATTTGCAGCCTCCCTTCGGGGTTCCTCATCGCGAAAACCCAGTTTCGAAAACAAGGACCTGGTATCTGTTGTCCCTAGAACCACCTCGCCATCCACAACCTCTGAGATTTGTAGGACAAAGGGTTTTCCCGGAATGACATCGCTCACAAATGCTGCCGTATGTCTCGTCAATTGAAGGATTTTCTCTGGCTGTCTGTCAATGGGCCCTTCTCCCGGATACTCGAAGAGAGCCCCCGATTTGGACAGCACATAGACCTTGGTCGTCCATTGTGATGCTGCCGAAGAACTCAATGCCTTAGAGTGCCTTCCTTTGACACGTGACTGTAGGATCGTGTCTGACGAGAGGCAGGGCGCCTCCAGCCTTGCGTGGATGACGGCTTGAGAATATGATTGACACAAAGGAGGCTCGAGAGGATTGGGGTTGACTGAAGTCGCTCTAACCTCCTCCCAGATCGGGGATCTTTTGCATTCGTGGCGAACCGAGGATCCGACTTCGACTCCTTCCTCGGCCTCAGCCTGGTAAAGAATCCCGAGATCCCAGTCTTACTCTGCGGACTATCTGCGTCGGTGTGCCTGATGGGTAGCGGGACGCGGACGACAGGACTTGGTGCAAATGCCTCCTCGGCCGGATGGCTGAACCGCGATGCGCCCAGGAAAGGTCCCGAGGCGTCTTCCATGAATCTGGTAGTTGTGTCGTGAACGCTATTCTAATAATGAGCCCCGCGACAGTGTTGATGTAAATCAGATATCAGAGTGGCCCCTGCTTGAAGATGCTTGTTCCTCAGTCACCGCGACAGGAGGACGGCGCAAAGCAGCGAGGCGATGGGAGTGCGGGAAGAGGCGCTGAGATGGCAGGCGTTCAGATGATGTTGCATTTGCGCCTGGATGGTTGCAGGATGCGTGTACCCGCGTGCCAATTATCGCGAGCAATGCGCCAGGCGAGACGGGGAACGGTATGTGAGATCACGCGGAGGATGCAGCCACTTCGTGGATCCTCGTACCGTACCTTACCTAAAATTGGAACAGCGAGGGTGTATGCGCGGTTGAGGTTTGTGGGAAAGGAGCGACAATGGCGTCCAGGAACGATGGAAGGAAAGATTGACGTAAGGGAGCGGAGAGAGCAGAGAGACAAGGAAGAACAGAGAGCGAGTGAGGTGACCAAAGTGGGAAAAAGGCGGAGGAGGAGGAAGAGTGGAGAGAGAAGAGGAAGCGATGATAAGTAGTAGAGTTAGGGCAGGCAGTAGAGCCAGAGACAGCGGGAGGGCACTGGCGGACGGGCCGGGTTGGTGGGTTCCTGGTCGGGGTTGGGAGGAGCGGAATTGAGTTTGGGCGGGTCTGTGTGGATTGAGCTGGGAGTCCTTGGAGGCTTGGACGAATTCGCCGGTGGAGGCACCTTTTTCGTGTGCATATTGATTACTGGGTCTTCCCATTCGTAGGAGTTGGTCTGTGGGCTCTCTCTCCAGATCCACAAGTGACCCCCGGAAATCCCGAGTGAAGAAATGTCGCACGCTGAAGGGTATGATCGAACGGTAGTACGGTACTGAGTGCCTCAGCTAACTTGGAAGGGTAAGAGGGTACCGTCCGTTAGGGAACTTCGGAAGAAGCGCTACGGCGCTACCTGCGTTAGTGGAGACGACGAGCAACTTTTACTGTACAATAGTTCTTTTCTTCCGTCCCTGTGCTTCTTAGTCGGCCCCAGCACGTTGGGTTGGCGGTAATCAGGCCGACATTGACAGCGAGGTACTTTTACCCGTACCTCTCTACCTTCTCATAGGTCGTGCCGGTATTTCGTACGCCTTCTTGCTTGTGTAACCCATGATGGGAAAGTAAGGTATTCGTACCAAAATCAAACAAGACTCCCCATGCTCTCTTAGACTCGGCTCATGTACCATTTGCTGTCGAGTCCTCGGCAAATCGACATATGATGCGCAAGGTTTGTGCAGCGAGGTGTAGTTGACCAATTGTGCACAGAGTACGTGTACGGAGCACACTGTATGTTGTACGAAGAAACAGATTTAACTCGTACTGTACCTAAAAGGTCAGACGGGTCACTTTCCGGATTGATCGACCATGGACGGCCTCGCCGCTGCACCTGAATTTTCTCTACGTTAAGGTACCTTAGCATCAGGCTAAGGTCATCGCATCGGCGTGCTGACTTGCTGTCGTTTTCAGCCGCCCGGGGCTACTCCAGGAGTCTAGGAAGCTTTAGGGCTAACGTTCCTGATGGCTTGGGCGCCTGTGCGGTCATGGCGAGGATGGCGTGCATTTGTCCGAGCTGCCGGTACTCGTACCGTCCACCGTGCCTAAGTGTGCCGCCTTTAGTAAATAAGATACCTTTGGTAAGGTGCGAGCATACAGGTACATACACACGCGCGCAGACACACTTCCCGTGCCGTGTCAGAGCAGCCATGCGCCGAACGAATATCAGGGCAAGTCAGTCATCTTCCGCATCGTGTGGAGTATGAGAACCATTTGAGCCCGTGATGTTATCGGAGGGAAGTCTTTGTGCGGTGCTTCTTTTCTGCATCAGAATGCCTTCTTGCTTGCTGCAAGCATCTTTCTACCTTAGTCTTCACCTCTTCGTCGTCCTTGCCAGCGCCAAAGAACGGTAAATTGCGTCAATAGTTGATGCGGCTCAATTTCGCTTACAGAGACGGGAGTTTTGTGAGCGCAGATTGTCATTGTTATCATCCGTAAGGTACACAGTACAGGACTCGATAAGTCGCGTCGCGCATCAGACATCGCGCGTACGTGACGCTCTTCCTTGCCCAGGTCACGCAGTGCATCATTATCATCATCATCATTATTAGCAGCAGCCAGAGTACGAATAGTCCTAAAGAAAGCTCGCGTAACGTAGCATCTGATTTGCCCGCCGCCGCCATAATCGTACAAGTGTGGGAGGATTCGCATCTGACAATCCTGCTTGTACAACCCGGGCGCAATTCCTGTGTTCGGATGGGCATCCGCGGTTTGCCTTTCATTTTGTCCTGATCTAACATGTACAGATGCGAGAATAGCAACAATGCAATGTCGGGGAAAAGTTGCTAGTAATCGTTAGCATGTGGTACCTTAGTATCAACATCATTTGTTATCGGAAGAAAGGTGACACCATGAGGATGAGAGTGTCAAGTCACGCAGCCAAATCACGTGAATGTACTGCAAACAGCGCAAACTCCGCCCCACCACCGCTGTTGTACGAATAGCTGGTTCCGAACGAAACATGGGGAGAGCTCGCTCGCTCGCCCTTACCTACCGCCAACTTCACCAGCAGCACCAGGCACCCACGTCTCATAGGTACCTTAGCTCCAATAACACATACCAAAGGTACTTTTACTGGACTCCAGCAACAATAGCAACGACACCGGCCCTGCTGCCGGAGTCTTGTGGAACCAACTCGTCCATCCCCATACGAACACACCAGCTTCAAACCCCCCTTCCTTGTTGACTGGTGACGGAGTCGCTGCAGCCATGGCACCCGATCTTAACTCTCTGCCACCGTCTTCTCGCTCTCCCTCCGCCAATGGCGCTGCTACCTCGCCACTACAAGCCCGTGTCCAGCAAGCCGCTGCTGAAGCTCGTCAGACGCCGTCACCTCCTCCTCGTTCGTCATCGGTCTCACTCGCTGCTGCCGCCACTATCAATGCCGGGATCCAGAATCAAGACTCCCGTCGTTCATCCGTCAGCTCCAGCCGAAATCGGGTTCCGGGCTCTCCGCAGATGGGCCGTAACGAACGTCGCCGTTCCGTGATAATGAACCTGAACCTCAATGATCCAGCTCTACCGGGTCCCGGCGAGTTGCAACCCTCAGAGCACCGAAGTTCCATGAGCTATTCTTATCGTAATGGGAGCCCTCACGCATCAACCGGATCTCCTCCCTTCCTCTTTGGCGATCCGCATCACCAGCGTGCTCCAAGTCTTGGCGAGATACATCAGGAGATGGAGCAGGAGCAGGAAGCCCAAGTGGTAATCAACAATTTGCCTGCGTTAATCGACACAGTAGCTAACTATGTTTCCTAGAACCGCCTTCTACAAATGATCCGTCAACAACAGACCCAACTTCAGGAACTGCAGAGGACGTATGGGATACCGCAGTCACCAGCGGTGGATGACTCTACGCCGACCTCTGAGCGTTCGTTCTCCTTTCAGGCTGGTACTCTGAATCCGCCTGCAAATGCACGCCCTAGGTCTCCTACGCCAAGGACGTCCGTAGAGGTATCGAGGCAACCATCCCGTCGATCACGAGGATCCAGTAGGACAACGTCGCCTTCTTTGAGACCGCAATCCACGAGCTTCAGCAATCATGCGGAAGGGGAACAGATCTTCAACCTGGGCAGCCCCGGTCTCCAAACGGATCTTGCACACCTCCAGGCGGAGAATCAAAGCTTAATTCGCGACAATCGGATGTTAAAGCAGCGGATCAGAGATCTTGGTAAGCAAGCTCCGCTCACCGGCTTCGGCCGTCCAGCTGCTTCCCCAGGCTGACTTTCTCCCTGCAGAGCGGCAAGTTACTGAACTCACGCATACGAATCCCTCTGCGGGTCACACACCATCCGTCACGTCTAACCTGGCAGCTCCACCTCTACAGGAATCCAATGAGACGCAATCCCAGAGAGCTGACGAGGCGGGAGGCACTGCGGATAAAACAAGCTAGAGAGCGTGCCACGACTAATAAGCGGATCAGGAGAATGGCTTCCGAATAATCTCAGGCGAAAAAGGGTATGGTGATGCATCTGACTGGCGTTTGTTGCTTTCGGATCTCCCCGCTCGGCGGTTAGCATGGGAAGCATGTAGTTTTGCACAGGGAAATCCTATTTCATCGACAACAGCTTCTTCACATTGGCAAGGTGCCTTTCGCACCGGTGGTTTGTCCCGTACGGTAGACCCAGGTGGTTGTATATGGGACTGAAAAGCCGTAATCCAACTGGATGCTCTTCTGTAGCATATCAGTAGCGTTATCGAGCTCTGCCCCCACTGTCGGAGTGACGTGTTGTAAGCAACCCCCTGACACCGTCAAGGCCAGACCGTGCAATTGGACCTGTTTGTATCATTTGCTATCTGTAGTCTTTGAGTGAATCATGTACTCAATAATACGATGAGATAAAATGATGTTCGCAAGGCAGCTGCATGCTCAGTTGTCGCACAGTGGCCGCGCGTGCTTCTCCAGTAGCTCGCGAGCCAATGCCGACTTCACCCATGCGGTATACATACCTCCCGCTCTCCACCTAGCTGCTGGATCTTGCCGGACACCCTTTCGCTGATATGTGACTCAATGGCAGGTGATCGGGGCAGGAGTCGTCGGGCTCGCCATCGCCAGGCAGCTGGCGGCTCGGGAAGGCTCGTCGGTCCTCCTGATCGAGAAACATGGGGATATTGGACAGGAAACCAGTAGTCGCAACTCGGAGGCAAGGACGCCCACTTCTACAACTCTACCTCTACTGACTGCCACGTGTCTCACAGGTCATCCATGCCGGCTTGTACTATGGCCCAGATTCCCTCAAGACACGACTGTGCCTGAGGGGGAAGGAGATGCTGTATGATCTGTGCCGGAAAGAGAGCATACCGCATCGAAACACTGGCAAGTGGATCCTGGCACAAGACGAGCGGCAGATGGGTGAATGTGAAAAGGTGCACAAACACGCCCAATCCATCGGCTGCCCGACGCGGTTCATTTCTATAGAGGAGGGCAAGAGGAGGCAACCGGACGTACTAGCCAGGGCGGGGATCCTGGAGAGTCCAACGACGGGCATCGTCGACAGCCATGCCTTGATGCAGTATCTACAGGGCTCCTTTCAGGATCGAGGTGGCGACTGTGCTTTCTACACTGTCGTGAGCGGCATAGAGGCGATCAACAATGGCCGGGGGGGATATCGGATCTACACCTCTTCGCCTGAAGACTCCCCAAATACATTCGCCGAGGAGACGACGGCCATAACGGCCGAGACGGTCATCAACAGCGCCGGTCTCTACGCAGTCCATGTCAACAACATGCTCATGCCCCCGGAGCGGCATCGCAAGCCTTACTACGCCAAAGGGACCTACTTCTCCTACTCGCTCTCGCGGCCCCGGCCTACCACCCTCATATATCCCGCCCCGGTGCCCGGGCATGGCGGGCTGGGCACCCACTTGACGCTGGACATGGGTGGAAAGATCCGCTTCGGGCCTGACGTCGAATGGGTGGACTCGCCGACGGACTACACGCCCAACGATGCCCGGTTGGCCGAAGCGGTGGAAGACATCAAGCAATGCCTGCCTGGTATAGATACCTCCGCTATCGGGCTTGACTACTGCGGGATCCGACCGAAGCTCTCAAGGGGAGCTGGCGTGGACGCCGTTGACTGGTATATCAGGAAAGAGGAGGGATATGAAGGGTTCGTGAACTTGCTTGGCATTGAGAGTCCTGGTCTGACCAGTAGTCTTGCCATCGGTGAATTTGTAGAAGACATGCTATATGGCTCGGCCAATGAAACAGCCAAGGAAGCTGAAGGAGGCACGATCGGATCAGTCGAGCTTCATGCAACGGACTGATGCCAGCTATCTTGCATTATCTACACCAACCATAGAAGCTGAATTTTCATATATACATTTCCATTACAGTGGGCCACTTATCCCAAGACTCGAAGCATCTCTTCGGTGTTGGCGAACTTCTCGCGCTCTTTTCCGAGCTTCTGTCCCCTCTCTCTCTCCGCCGTGTCTATCGCTTCCCAATCCTTCCAGCTGACCCTTCTTAGCCCTCTCTTTTCCACTTCTGCCTTTACTGCTTCCCAGCCTAGCCCCGTGCCCTGGGCGCCATCAGGCTTTCCATTGAGGAACACGGCTTGATCGACCCAGTCCCTCGCAATGACATCGGCAGTCGTAAAGGCGTCATCCATGGTGCTGGCTATAACCCCTGTCGGACCACGCTTGACCCACCCTGCGCAGTACACCCCCGCCACATGCTTCGCGGTCATGGCCCCTGGCCCACTCGAGGGATCTATCACGCGGCCATGCAGGTCGTTGGGGATAATCCCCAATTTTTCGTCGAACGGAATGCCCAGCTCCCGGAGGCCAGGAAGTGGCGTGGACTTGTAGCCTATCGAACGGAAGGCAAGCGATGCAGGTAGCTCCGTCGTTCGTCCCGTAGGCATGACCTGGGCCTTGGACATGAGCGGATCTTCACCGCCGCGGAACGCTTGCTCCTCGAACAAGATCGAAGAGAGCTGTGCACCGCCTGCAGTGTCACCCTTGAATTCTTTCGGGGATAGGAGAAAGCGCAATTCCCAGGACTTCGGCGCCGAGCTAAGCGGAGTGGAAGAACCCTTCGACAGAAGCTGGGTTATGCGCTTCTGCGCACGAGGAAGCGAGGAGAAATCTGATGGTAACAACGATGGTTCAATCGGATGGAATGCCACTCCCGGGAGGTTCATCAACTCCCGCACCTCCTTGATAGTAAAAGATGCCTGCATCGGACCTCTCCTGCCTACGACCCTAACTCTCTTTACCCGGCTGCTGGCGAGCGTCTCCAGCGCATATTCAGTGATATCAGTCTTTCTCAACACATCCAGATCAGTGAGGAGTATGCGCGCAACATCCAGCGCCACATTCCCCTGCCCGATTACCACCGCCTCCTCCCCTGCATCCAGCGCCGGGTCAAGGTTCGCAAACTGCGGCAGGCCATTGTACCAGCCCACAAAGGCGCGGGCGGAGTAGATACCCCGCAGCTCAGTCTCCCCAGGAATCCCTAATTGCCTATCTTCGGAGGCGCCAAATGCGAAGAGGATGGCGTCGTAATGAGGCTTCAGCACCTCTAAAGGGAGCTGGTGTCCAACGGATATGTTGCCAATGAAATTGAAGCGCGGAGACTTGGCCACCTCGGAAAACTTGTCCTGGCAGTTCTATACGCAGAAATATCATCACTTAAAGATCTGTAAAATATGTGAGAATGCGTGCGTCCCTCATACCTTGACTTCGGGATGATCGGGTGCGACGCCGAACCGCACCAGACCAAATGGCACCGGAAGGGCTTCATACATGTCGATGACAGCAGTGTCGAGTTTGGCCATGAGCCTGTAAGCCGCATAGAAGCCTGCGGGGCCAGATCCTACCACCGCGATCCGAGGTCGCCGGGTTGGTGCGCCATGACTACTGTATCGTAAGGCTGTTGCTGACCATGGTCTTCGTCTGGCCAGCCGGCTCGCAGCGGTCGCGAAGGTGTGCCGACATCTGGCACATATATACGGAGTGGAGAGAGAAAAGGACAGCATGATGGAAGCCAGTGGTCGCTATTCATTCGAATTTAGCCATATGAATTGGCGGAGAAAAGGTCGACATTGTATCCAAAATTTCATTCGCTTTGCAAATTCTAACCGGACCTGCCGGTGTTTGTCATATATGCGAAGCCCTGGAGCGCCGAGAGTAGGACAGGACAGGCCGGACACAAGAGCAGAACACTAACAAGGGAAACGGATCTTCTCAACTGATCGGCTGGCACCGACTTGATATATGAACATGAATGATCGAAACCTACCCAGACGATAATGAGGAAATGAAGTGTGGTAGCCAACAGATGATTTGGGTGGTACTCACAGTTAGGGAGGAGGAGACACAGATAAGATCGGACAAGATAAGATACGATAAGATAAAGACGAGAGCGATAGTTGCTGTAGAGACTGCACCGCACCTTTATTTGGGTACCTAAGGTACGAAGGAAGGTACGAGTACTCCCGCATTCCCGTCGAGCCGTACGAAGTATTTGCGGTGAAGTTGCGGGAGCTCCCGTCGTCCCAAGGCCGTTAAGGTATATTCGCTATGCGACTAGCCCAGATACTACGGATTACGATTATTTAGGTACAACCGGCAGGTGGATTCTCTGTTACGGAGTACATCTTTCTCAGTTACGTATGAGGACAAACCCCCGATAACCACAGCATTCCACGAAGCTCGCGGGCCCACCCTATTCATCCATAAGGTACACTGTGTAGTCGTCCTCCTCGGCGTCGTCAGCATTCCTGCCCGTTTCCCACCCACGGAATGGTCGTCCGGGCTCCATACCAGTATGGTCCGAGCAGGTATAATCACAATGGTTTCAACCCCAAGGCCGTGTCTCAGGCGAGCTTGCTGCCACCCCGGCCCCCATCCGGGAGACCACAAGGCCCTCTGTTGAACTTCAACAGACATCCCGACAGCTACCTGATTCTTCCATACGGCAAGACCAGCGTCAAGCCCATGCATCCTCGCACCAAAAAGGCAGTCACCTACACTCGCTGGCTCCAGTTGGCGCTGCGATGTTGCGAACTGATTGGCGCCGTCGGACTTGAGGTCTGCACCATCTGTCTAAAGGACATACAGACCGCGACGGGATGGATCATCAGGATCCCGGTAAGGCTACCCTCCTGACGTTGGACGACGACCATCTGACTAATTGCATCGAACAAAAGCCTGGCGTAGCAATTTTGCATTGCCTGTACGCCATATACCATCTCTCCAGACGGCCCAACGGCCGAACTCCAGCATCCTCGGCAAGCTACATGCTCTTTGCTGCAGCCGTGGATGTTTCCCTCCTGCCTTTCGCCGTCTTCACTGCCCTGAATAGTGACTCTCAATATCAGGCAGACAGTACGGCAAACAATCGATGGACGTCACTTTTCGGCGATGCGACATCGACTAATACGTTGATCTACTCAACCTTTTTATTGGCAGTTGTGAATGGCGGCCTCCATCTGCTCTCTCTTTGCCTCTCCCTCTACCTGGCCAACACCTTCCGCAAGATCTCCAATATGCCTCCTGACATGAACCCATTGGGAGATAACCTGACCTCGCGGCATGCCAAAAAGAATTCCTCCATATCCGAGAAGCACCTGAGCCAGGCAACAACGATATCTCTCGGCGGCAGCACAGAGGCACTACATTACCCGCAGGGTTCCCATATGCAGGATCCTCTGCTTCCCGAGCGAACTGTTGCATTCATGAACACTCGGATAGACTCGGCCGACAGTCAATCGACAGTGCGACGGTACGCAATCGAAGGGTCTCCATACGACCATCTACCCTCGGACTCTTCCCCTTCCAACAAGCCTGGGCATGACCCTCGCCGGGACTCGCTTCTGAATGACACGTGGTTCGCGCATACACCGTCACCAAACTCACCGTCTCGGTCCAACCAGCGTCGCAATGCCAAACAAGATGACATATTCGACCCATATGAAGGGGATATGCAACACCGACAGCACTCCTACCCGCCGATACCTCCTTCGCACCGGATCCTGCAGGCTTCCCAGACAGATGCAGGCAGAGAGTACCCAGCTGAGAACATTACCAAAGGTAAGGCATATGGAGAGCTCAAGGCCGGACCAACACCGATGATAGGCACTTATGTTGACTTGGCCCCGGAAAACCGGAATGGTGGTCGCGTGGTCAGCAATTCGGGCGCAGACGTTTCCGGTAGAAGAGATGTCAGCGGGAAAGTGGTCGAAGAAGGAAGAGCATCCGGTCCCAAAGGTTGGGTGCGATGGAGGAAAGTGAGCGGCAGATAATGAAGACACTGGAGACGCATTATTGATTCTTGATGACGAGTGTGGTATGGCGTCTTTCTTTTTGGCCAAGATATACGTGGAAGTGGGGGGTTCGAAGGCCAAAGCGGATGTTTAGGATAGTGCGGACTTCCCAGCAAAATGTCAAGATGGTACACTGCCAGTGGCATGGTTAGCGTAGTCCTGCTTGAAAACACAAAGTTATCGTACCCCTCATAATCCCAACCTCCTTCTGCCCGTTTTCTTCTCCGTGAGCTCCGCCTATTGGCATTACATTTGACAAACAATGTCAACCCAGTGATAACAAAAACGATAACCGCTGCGATCGTCGGGACGAGCACGGTTCTCTCCCTGATAGACTTGTCTGCCGTGTAGTACGGACAGGTCGCATTCTCACCGCCGGTAACCCAACATCCCTCGACAGCGAGTGAGTTGAAGTCTATCCAGACCGGCTTTTCATCTGTGCTTGAGTCACGCCGTGCGCGAATTGCAGAGGAAAGATAACTGTTCTCCAGCCCGGTGCGCGGGACGCTGAAGGAGCTATTGGAAAGGCAAGCATCCGAAGCTGAAGAGTATGATACGGTATAGCTGGTGATATACCAGTCATAAGGCCCAGACGAGTTGCGGCACGCTGCATAATACCGTTGAGAACAATCTCCTACCCGCCAACGACCGTTAAGAGAAGGGTCGATGACAGCGCAGCGGAAGAGGGAGTCAGAGGTCCCATCACTGTCATTGGAAGCACTGCGCGGCTCATCTGGCGCCCAGGACCACATCGCACTATAAGTGATGTTCTCATAAAAAGTCACATTGGCGTCGGCCGAGACATTGAAGGAGGTCGAATTGTAGCAAGGGGAGATCCCGCAAGCCGTCATGGTTGAAATGAGGTTAGAGGAGTCATTTGAGGATCCAGTAGAACCGTCGGGTATGTAGGAATATGCCCAAGAAGAGTTGACTTGGTCTAGGCTTGTCGTATCTGGATCGTAGAAGCAACCCTGGCTAATGCTCCCTTGGTTTGTTATCGTTATATTAGCGTGTTTCTGCAGCTCTCCCTGGGGGAATACCACGCCTTCGTCGGCCGTGAAGTTGTAACTGGTCATTTGTGGGTCGATGGAGCCCCAGCCTAGAAGCAGTCTACGCCCATGAACGAACTCGATATAGCCTTCCCCTGGCCACCCATCCCTTGTTGAGTGGATCTGATCCGTGGCGACTTCTGTCGTGTAGTACTCAGGGTCTGGCTGTCCGATTGTTTCAACACTATACCAGGAGCTATTCAAGTCTGCCCGGTCACTATGTAACTGGGTCGGAGTGTATATATAAGCGGTGAGGTTACCCTGGAGGAGCGTGCCCAAAGAGAGCGAACTCGAGGGCATGGAAGAGGGTACTGAAGGAGGTGCTTCTGGCGAAGAACTTGTTCCCGTGGCATGAATATTCAAGATCAACGTTATGAGACGAGCAGCTAGTGTCGTCTCGGTGTCGGCCAGAAAGCTAGACAGTACATCTGTGAAAAATGTGATGTCAATAGTCGGGGAACATGTATAACGTCCAGCAGCGAGTAGACCATCCGTTCCCGTTGTTAATGGCGTCATGCTTGTGCTCGTTGGACTAGGTGAACCAGTTGCGGAAGCACTTGACGGGCTGTCGGCCGAAGCAACTGAAGACGCTTGCTGCCTCTCCATACGTGCAGGAGCCGCATTGCTACTTGGTGTCGAGCTTCCAGTTGTTGGCGTACTCAATTCAAGAGCAGTGGCCGACCCACTGGCTGTAGTCATCTGTGCAGAAGAGAGACCCTCTATAGTACTAGTTGCCGCCGCCGTTGCCCGGGTCGAACTCTGAGAGGTTGAAGATGTCGAGAAAGGAAAAGAGATTGGGCAGAAGCTCCATTGCTGGCGGCTGCTATCCCAGTAGACGTCGATGTAGAACCTGGTGAAGCCCAAGGACAGCAGATTCGAGAGGCACTTCGACGCCGCGGCGATATCATAGATGCCATTGGCAAAACAGCCCGCAGTCAACGAGATTTCGGGCTGAGTGACAAAATTGACCGGTATCTGTAAGGAGACGTCGCGTTGTGACTATTCAAGGAAACGTCAGAATGTGTCTTGTAGGCAAGCTTGAACTTTGATCGGAGAGAGCTACCAGAAAGGCAGTATTCCAGGGCGTGGAGGGGACGGCATCGGCATCAGGATCGTAGGTGGTATTGGCGGACATTGATAGCTAGGGTCGATGATGAGACAGATGCACCCTCAGTCCATTCCAACAGTGACGACCGATATCATACTGGGCACTGTCCGCTGCGAAGATCGGCTCGCCTGGGTCGTCTAAATGACGGAAATTCGAAGTCGCATGTAGGTATCGTTCCTTCCATGTACACCTTTACCGTATGCTGTCGCTGTGAGGTGCGCCTACGTGACTCTACCTAGCTCTCCGAGTCGAGATCAATCAGATCGCATTGATCCTTTCTGGGTAAAGCGCAGGCGCCTGAATTTGATTACCTTGCCATTATTATATTGGCTTTTGTTCTTTTGTTCCACGCGCGTCGGATTTACTTTGTACCCAGACTAGGTACCTACTTTTAAGTGGTGCAAGTCTAAAGGTAGCCCAGCTCGCCAGCTTGTACGAAGTTAACTGGTCTGGCGCTTCGTTGTCCTCTAAGTCTTACCTGTACTGTCAGTGCTGTTGCAGCACAGCAAACCCCACGAAAGCAAAGCAAGCAAGCGATTATATTTGCTTCCCTCTACATTGACGAAGACACACAATTGCCCTCTGTTGGGATACCGCTAGATCCTGTACTTCCATCTAGTGTCGCAACTCTCTAGGAACCGCGCAAACTCGCTCATCATGCCGCCGCCTCCTACGCCGCAGCCGATGCAACCTGGCCAACAAATCACCCCCCAGCAGCTTCAGCTGATGCAGCAGCAGCTTGCTGCAGAAGCAGCAAAAAATAACATGAGCGTGCAGCAATATGTGGAACATCTCAAGGCTCAAGCCGCTCGTCAACACGCAGCAC
Source organism: Symbiotaphrina buchneri (assembly GCA_001599915.1). Lineage (NCBI taxonomy): Eukaryota > Fungi > Ascomycota > Symbiotaphrinales > Symbiotaphrinaceae > Symbiotaphrina > Symbiotaphrina buchneri. Next base: position 461,383 of record BCIG01000005.1, on the reverse strand, counting down.
AACAGCAGGCCGGACGGACCCAACAACCTCCCTCGCAAGGGCAGCAGGTGCCCATCAATCCTCAAGGGCCTCCAGACCCCAAGGGGATGGCTGTAGCCAAGTGGTTACGCTCACAGAACTTAAAGTCCAGGACCTGCATCTTGAATGGACAGAGGAAGGATATGTTCAAAGGTAGCATCGGCCTTTCTTGTGCGTGCTCTACATACTTGCTCATCAGTTTTTAGTCAAACGTGCTTTGCGTGCCCTGCAGTCGGAAGATTACAAGAAAGCATCGGCGAAGAACCCGCTTCTTCCCCCGGTGACTGATCGAGCAACGGCGGAGAACGTCTTCAAGCTCCTTCCACTCTCATTCCTTGCCCTCCGTGTCACAAAGATCGACCCGCATGAGGGCCACGCTCACGCAAAACCACAAAAAAGGATCAAGGGCCTTTGGACTGTCAAGATTGAGCAGCAACAAGACGTTCGCGATGAATTGCATTATGTTTGGCTCTATGAGGGACCTCAATTGAAGCAGAAGCTTTACGCTGTTGGAGCCCTAGTCCTGCTCATGACTGTGGTCATGTTCCCACTGTGGCCGTCGAAATTGCGCCTAGGAGTGTGGTACCTCAGTATGGGATTACTCGGGCTCATTGGATTATTCTTCGCCATGGCTATCTTCCGCCTGATATTGTTCGTCGTGACGATGTTTCTTGTACCGCCCGGCCTGTGGCTATATCCGAATTTGTTTGAAGACGTCGGGTTCTTTGACAGTTTCAGGCCTGTATGGGGTTGGCAGGAGGTGAGATCTGATCATTATCCCTTGATATGGTTCTTGCTGAGCCTTTCGTCTTTTAGGAGAAAAAGAAGCGCAAGAAGAAGTCGCCGAAAACAGTCGAGGGTGATGGCGCGACTGATTCCTCGTCTAAAGTTTCGGAATCCTCTCCATCAGGGACGGCTCCCTCGATACCTTCGAGCGCTGCAACTTCCCGTCAACATCTTGCTCCTCGAGTGGAAGAGCTGGAGGACGAGTAGAGTAAATTCCACAGGAATCTGTACTGGCATGTTTTAACATCTCAACCTTTTGTTTCCCTGTAAACGTCTATCGTGCGAATGGACGGGCCATGCTAGATTCCGAACCTGCCCCAGCTGCGTATCTCCGTACTCTCAAATCAGAGCGAGAGCTTGAGTCGAGATGCTAAGACTGGACGGCGACCGGCCCACCTCTTACGCAGTCCTGCTTCCTGTAGCAATAAGCTTGAGATCCCTCAAGGACCGGCAATGCCATCATCTATGCTGAAAATCACCGACATCTAGAATACAATACCTGCCGGTTCGTAAGCATTATGACGTATTGAGATATCATCTCTCAGAGCTGATATATTCCCCCCAGTCAGTCATTCTTGCGGATTGGTCACCATTGCCGCCCAACCCCACAATGCCGTCTCCTTCTTGCCAGCTGTCCCAATCCTCCAGGCTCATCAAATGCCTCATGGTCGGCCGGCCATGTGGACAGTTCCAGGGTCTGTCAATCTCGCCCATGTGTCTCACCACCTTCTGCATCTGCTTCAGGGTCAAAGTACGCCCGATCATGATGGACGAGCGGCAGGCTCGCATAGCAAACATCTTTCGGACTTTACTGGGTCGCGTGGCGGCAGCGGACGCGGACCCTGAAGGGTTTTCAGACAGCAAAGCCAGCAGCTCTTCCAGATCGCGGACATCAAACACCACCTCACGGCTCATGGGAATGGAGATCAACCTGCAACGCCTCCCGACAGGTTCCTCCCCTGATTGGTCCACTTGCACGAGAAAGCCGTTCCTCTCCAATGCAACGAAGTTCTCGAGAATGATCTCCTCTTCGACGGCGGTGAGATCCAGCGCACGAGGCTTGACTAATCGCTGGTTCTGCACCACCGTTTCCGCTTGCAGTCGTTCGAAGTTATATTTTTCGTCAGATGCATGTTGATCTATGATGAAGAGTTCATCACCTGTGTAAGAAGTCTTGTGGGCCCCTTCCCTCACTGCTAATATAAACCCCAAATTGAACTGGCCTATAACCCTCATACGCCCAAAATCTTCTTTCGAGACTGTCAGAGACAGGCGATCTTCAATAGCTTCTGGCTGTTGCTGTTCCTGCTCAATCAAATTCTCCTCGTGTAATTTGGAGTTGTTGTAACGCTTGAATGCATGTCCAAATGTGGCGGACTCGCGGCCTATGCTGCGGCATGAAGTTCTGATCGTCTGTAACAGCGGAGTAGTGACATCCCTTCTACCGGCGCCTTGCAAGATGGCAGAAGCGCGAGCATCATTGACCTGCGTTGGTGGCCGCGCTGCCTCCTGTGCCACCTGGATTAGCTCTTGAACTCTTGCTTCCTCTCTAGCTTTCTTATCGCCCTCGTCGAAATACTCATCATCAGAGGCATCGTCAGGAGACCCGGCAGAAGCTGAGTCAGAAGGACTTCCGAAACGCGGATAATCATTACGGGAAACGGAATGAAGTGCAGTATTTATTCCAGCACCATCATCATCTTCGTCATCTCCGGGCACATGCTGTTCCTCATCCTTGTCAGAGAAATTCCGGTCTTCACAATCATCGTCTTCGGACGCAGATAGTTCTTCTCCGTAATCACTCTCACCTTGAGAACCAGGTGCACTAAAGGCGAGTAATCGTCTGCTGAAATGGCTATGTTGTGGAGTACGGCTTTTGCTCTGTTTATGACCAGGAGGTGCTGTCCCTGTCATGTCAACCCTCTGTTTTTTCCGCAGGGGAGTTCCAATTGGGGAAGTGACAGTTTTTGTACCAATGGTGATGGTAGCTTCCTCAGGCTGTGAACGCTTCGGGCGCATGCGATCAAAGGCGTTTTGTACTATTCCAACGGGGCCACGGGCTGGTGTTGAGACAATGCTTCTTATAGGGTCTTCTCCCCCGCCACTCGGTGAGGCAGATTGCTCGCTCTCCTCGAACATCTCTTGTTCTTTTTTAGCAAATCGATCATTAAAATCCCTCACTAAGTCAGGCAGATCGTTGACCCTCTTGTTCACAGCATTAGCCTTGGCGTCAGCCGCTTCTTCCTCATAGTCGTCAATCTTTCTGATAACGTCATCGTGGCTCCTCTCTTTTTCTGATATCCCCCGCTGTTCCGGCTTGGAGGGAACTTTGCGGATCTCACTGCGATCTGTCGTCCTCCGACTTAAAAAAGCGCTGATAAGCCCACTCACTTGCCCTTCTCGCTGGGTTGCTGCAGTTACAGCAACAGCTGGGGTTATGGATTCGTCGAGACCCTCTGACTTTGATCCTTCCTGACTGACCTCCTCCTCAGCTGTGCTATCCTCCACATTTGCATTTTCAACCTGTATTTCAGTTGTCTTCTTGTGGGGGATGGTTAGCTGCTTGAAAAATGGCAGCTTCGCTGTAGAAAGCTGAGACTGTGGTAGAGTTTGATCCTGCGCTGCAAAGAGCTCCGTTACAGCTTCCTTTAGAGATTCCAACAAGGCCGCTTGGTCATGAAGCAGTATAGTTCGTTTATCCGGGGAAACGTTGACATCATATGAATCAGTGTCCATAAGTATATCAGCAAATATGAACGGAGATTGGGTGGCATTGAACGATTTGTACACCTCATTGATTGCCTTTGCCACTTGAGGGAGACCGCACGGTCTACCATTCACGAAGAACATCTGCCGATCAGGGGTTTGCCGACCTTCACCGTATATTGGCCGTGATATGTGACCCACTACACGGACATGGCTTGACGTACCCAAAGATCCACCACCAGCCAACTGATTCGGTCCTTTTCTCGGCCTGAGCTCGAGGTCGAAATCCACTTGAAGCAGGGCTTGGAGTGTTTTCGCTCCGAAGACATTTGCAATGTTCTCTCTTGTGGTTGGATTCGACTTTGTGGAGAAGACGGTCGCTTTCCTCCCATTCCTAGCCTGATTGCTAACGGTGAATTTGACGCCTGTGCTTATACAAGCATATGCATTAAGCAGTCCTAAGACTTTTCCGTACTCTCTTTTGATGTTCTTCTCGAGCTCCTTCCGCCTCACAGGGAGGTTGTAGAACAGACTCTCAACCGACACTGTAGTGCCTTTCTGAGAAGGCACGATCTGCGAATCCTTCAATTTCCCAGAAGTCTCAAAACTGAGCATGGCTCCTTTCGGAGCATCTTGTTGCCGTGCGGTGACAATGTGAAATTTCGAGAGCGCACATAATGAAGACAGCGCCTCCCCACGGAACCCAAAGGTTTGCAGAGTATCCAGATCGGAGTACTTGGAAAGCTTTGACGTGTAATGTTTCAGCGCTGAAGGCGTTTAGCATACCGCTATCCCATCTGGAGGGAGCCATCAATATGGGATATACCGATGGTTTCATAGTCTTCCGGAGCTATCCCGATCCCATTGTCTTGCACCTCGATGGAGTCGAGGCCATTGTTTTTGAAGCGCACCTCTACCAGGAACCGTCAGCGCCGAGGCAGTGAGGATTCATCCATGTTGGAGCATTGTTCATACCCACTGAAGAAGCCACCGCGTCCAAACTGTTTTCTACAAGCTCCTTCACGACGGAGCACAGGTCAACAATTACCTGCCCCGACTGTATCTGGTGTATCTTGACGTTGAAGGAACATTAGCATGAATCCCTCCATGGCGCAAATTGGAGGGCGAGAACTGACTGATCGGCCCTCGATGGCCTTGATGGAGGCCATCCTACGCCATCATCTTCAAAGTTCCGCACGGGTAGCAGATGCTACGAAGGATTCCTCCTCAGCTTTGTTGAGGTACTCTCGGCGTGGCGACACAAAAACCATAGAGTATGGGCAGTTGGAGACCGCGACTATATGGCGCCCGCGCTAAATCGTAGTTGAGCTCTGGAAACGCGGGGAGCACCGCACCAGCTTTTGAGCTCGGGTGTGGCTTGAGATGGCTTTAGGATTGGAAGCTTGAGTGCATAGCACTAGCATCGGCACAGCGTCATGAAGTTTAACATGTTGATACAGAAGTATTATTAGCTTACAACTGTAGGCACTTCGCTCATAACTACCATCTAAATCTGCGGTACCTTAGTATCCAGCCGTTCTCTTACACCGCCAATGCGTTGGAGACCTCGAACTTGCTAAACCACGGTGCAACGCCCAGGACGTTATGAAAATTCCGACAACTTGCTAGGGGAGATAAGTACCAACTAATAACCGAACCGGTCAGGCATCAAGACAGGCGCGACTAACGACCAGCCATAGATTGCATAACAGACCCAGGCGCTGACAATCTTGACCCAACTAGCCCAGTACGACCGGCCCACCGGTGCGAAATCACCAGACTTGTCCTCATTGACATTCATCGTCAGTAGGGTCGCAACCCAAGTGGTCGCCAGGAAGAAGATGACGTGAAACAGGGAGTAGTTATACTGTGTGACTCCCCTTTCATCGTCGACTTTTGCATCGCCGTCTTCCGACTCATCATCGCTCTCATCAAGTGCGCTTGCTGGCAAACTTCCGGCTTGTACGGCTGCTCGCAGTGCCTCAGCACGCATCTCCCGGCGTGTATTAGGCTGAGTGTCCACCAGACCGTGCTCGGACGCTTCTGCGTTAAGCTGAGAGTAGGAGTTGTTGCCTTTGCTTCGGAGTGTAAGTCCTTGAGTTGCTGCCCGAGTGGTGGAATACGCGATGGTGAGCATCGTCAGAATTGCTCCGACGATGATCGAAGCTCGCCGAGTGCCCCGGGCGCGTACGAGGGGATTGCAACTTCGATCGTCTGGTTCCATGGCGACCGCTGACATGGTAAGATACGTACAATAGACCGCGACTATGGCCGCTTGCGCCAAACCAGCTTGTGGATTGTACTCCTGTACAGTTGGATGTACGGACGTGAAGGAGACAATGAGAAGAAGGATCAGGTTGATCTAACCACCGTTAGTACCAGCAATTACATAGAAGCCGAAGTCACTTACTGTAATAGCAGCTTGGTTCATAGAACAACCTCCGTGCGCAAAAAAGATGTACATAATGATGGTCATCGCAAACGAGCCAATGTACATTCCCAAGGTGGAACCAATCAGAAGAACTCTCCAGCCCCGGGAGTCATGGAATTCGATCTTCTCCAAGCAATATTCGGCCCAAGCGTGGGCTAGATCGACCAGAAGGATCAATCCGATGAGCAGAAATATTATGGCACCGATAAAGGCAAAATAGTTGCCCCAGATTGCGAAGAAACCATCCGGAATGAAGAATGACATTACGATAAAAGCGATCCAGGCGAGGATTTTTGGGCCCCAGTAGCCGTTCTGTATGGCAGCTCTGCCATCCTTTGAGGAGCGGACACCGAGCAGAATCAGCGCCAGAAGGGCGTGGAATAGCCCTAGGGCAAAGTTGATGCGGTGCACTGCAGCAAAGCCTGTACACTCCTTTCCTCCATCGCAGCGAATCTGGACATAGTCAAGTGTGAGGTGTTGAAGTTTGTTGATGGCCCAAGGCGTAAGCATGATCCATGCAAGGATGGAATTCAGAAGGAGGATAAGAGCATAAGCTATCCGGGTTGCAATGCTGAAGCATCGTCAGCTAAGTCCAAAGGGGTGCAGGCACCCCTGTCATACCTCGACTGACATTTTCCGCACATGCTACACAGCGCGCCGATGGTCATGGATCCACAGCAGGATGCTCCGAATGTTGCGAGCTGGTAAAGAGTAGCAACGTCAGCGCGGTCCGGACAATCGGACAAGGCAAGGATAACAATACCGTGCCCAGGCTGGGGAGCGCCAGCAATGGTATCGAGAGAAGCGCACCCATGGTGGCCGCCTAGAGGGTAGTGTTTGTGTTGACTGGCAGATGGTTCCCAACTCAAGGTGACGATGTGAAGTGGAAACGTGGGGAAGGCTTGAACGAGGGTGTAATGATGGAGCGGCAATGGCGCCGAGGTCCTGACTAAGCCACGACTGGCTTAAACGCCGGCATGGAGATGCCGACCGGATCTCCCCGTTTCAAGGAGACTCGGCCACCGTTATCTCCCAACTCCAGTTCGGCGAACGCTCTCCGTCGCAGCCCAGCATAGTTCATCCCCCTTTAAAGTGGCTTCACCACGACCGCCAGAAGAGTAGCTTGAGGGTCATGACCTGCACCAAGTCCTTAAGCTTGTCGGCGCTTCAATTGGCGGCTCCATAATACCCTGTGTCGTCGGCAAAGACAAGTGAAGCTGCGCGGAGCAGGCTGACTACCTTGAAGATCGTCCCTGGCCTCATTGTGGACCAACGCATATTGCCATCGGTTGTCGGTCTCGAGTAGTTGTCCCCTGGATCTTTGACGCACCGGCAGCCTACAAGAATATCATGGCTGAAACGGCCCTGAGAGTCGCCAGAGTGGTTTCGGTCGTTGCGGCGACACTGATATCACTGGCTTGCGGGACAAACGTATGAGGTGTTCCCCTGTAATGTGGGATCAATAGCTGAACTGGAGGCTCCAGTATGTCTACTCGGCATGGGCACCGCAATTCGCGGACAGAATGAAACTTTCCGCCACACAGAGTAATATCATTGTAGGCTCCCGATCGATTGCGCAGGTCCCGTCGCTGTCTGCTAATTGGAATAAGGGTGCTGCTGGCAATCTAGGGATGTATGCTGCCGGCATACCCATTGGATTGCTCGTAGACCACAAAGGACCGCGACCTGCTGTGCTTCTGGGGGCGGTGTCCCTCTTTGGTGGCTATTATCCAATCCACAAAGGTTTGGAGACACATTCCTCTTTTAATGCAAAGCTAATACACAAAAAGCCTACACCGGCGGTCCCGGCTCAATAGGAGTACCACTGCTATGCTTCTTTTCCCTCCTTACAGGATTGGGCGGCTGCGCGGCATTTGCAGCCGCGATCAAGACGTGTATGCTTCCTTGGTCTGCTAGGTGGAATCCTCTAATCTCTTCGCAGCGGCCTTGAACTGGCCACATCACAGAGGCAGTGCTACGGCATTCCCTTTGGCGGCCTTTGGACTCAGCGCCTTCTTCTTCTCCACACTTTCCCAATTCGCATTCCCGGATGATACTGGGAGTTTCTTGTTTCTCCTCGCTGTCGGAACGTCCACTATCGTGTTTGTATCGTTCTTCTTCCTGCGGGTGGTTCCTCACTCTCCGGCCTACTCCGTCGTACCTGGGTCGCAGTCGGATATGCGGTCCAATTCGAACCCACTACATCGCACGAAATCGCAGGATTCAAAGTACAGTTCTCCGCATTTTCCTCAAGATATAGGTGAGTCCCACGTTTGCATCATGTTATTTTCAAACTGGTTGGTCAGGAGCAGCTGCCGAACAGTCGCATGTAGATCAGCACGCGGCTGAGGCCCAGTCAGAGGGCGCAGGCGAAGCATCCTCCTTGATATCCAAGTCATCTTCTTCCAATCCCGGGGACATTGAGTTCCCAGACCAGGACGGCAAAGATCACCAAGATCGCTCACATCATCCAGATATCCGCGGAGTTGGAATGCTGAAGAGGACTGAATTCTATCAGTTGTTTCTACTGCTCGGGCTCCTTACCGGCGTAGGCTTAATGACGATCAAGTAAGTCACCACAATGGTTTTGACCTTCGTAGGCTTACGTCAAGCTAGCAATATTGGCAATGATGCGCGCGCGTTGTGGAGCCACTGGGATGATAGTGTCAGCCCTGGCTTCCTGCAGAAGAGGCAGGCCATGCATGTCTCCCTTCTTTCCGTGATGAGCTTCGTTGGCCGTCTTCTCAGCGGTAAGGAGCTATATGCAACCCTTGCTCATTAGGCGACACTGATCTTGACAATACAAGGTGTCGGGTCGGATGTGCTCGTCAAAAAATTCCACATGAGCCGTTTCTGGTGCATCGTCATCTCAGGCTCCATCTTCTGCGCAGCTCAAGTTTGTGGCATGAACATCGAGAATCCAAACCGTCTGTTTGCTGTGTCCAGTTTGACAGGCTGTGAGTACTCCTGAGGACAGGTCAGTTCTTCGATGCTGATACATACTTCATCGTAGTGGCCTATGGCTTTCTCTTTGGTGTCTATCCCTCATTAGTCACCGATTCCTTTGGTGTACATGGGCTGTCTCAAAAGTAAGCATCCTACCATCCTAATGCAAGCAAAGTCGCATGTTGACCCTGAACGCACACAGTTGGGGAGTCATGACCCTTGCACCAGTTGTAAGCGGCAACGTCTTCAATCTGTTCTATGGTAGGTCATATAATCCTTATCGCATAGTCGCCGTTGGCTTCACCCTTATCGTTCTCCTGGTGATACTTGAGGGACGAATCGCATTTTGTCGTATGCTGCTTGGCGTTATCTCTTATCTCTTATCATCACTATCCCGCTTAAGCGCATCGTTTGTGGCACAAGCGCGCCGAACCCCCTGACGCCTCTCGGACTCCACTGCCGCGCAGAGTTTAGTCCAAGATACTGATGATCCGGGCCCAGGCCTCGTCTACGATCGTCACTCCACCGTTCAACCAGGCGGAGAACGAGAATGCCCGGAAGGTCTGGCATGTTACCGCACCGCTTATGTCGTTACATTTATCTCCAGCCTAGCCGGGGTAGCTGTCTGCCTGTGGAGTATCCGGCATGAGCACTCTGAGAAGGCAAGGCGGTTGAGGGAAGATGAAGAGCATGAGTACAGGGAGGCCTGAGGGTGTGGCAAGATTGTCTGTATGTGTCTCCGTGGGTACCGATGCGTGTGCGACAGGCCAGAAAGGTCGATATGGGCAAGCTCCGAAGAGAGTGTGTATAGAGCATAGATAGTAGTGACTTCCCCTGGTTCATGCCTTCACAGGTCAGGTGGAGTTGTCGGATAGCGATGACAGAGCATTCATACGACGTCTGAGCTGAAGCCGAGTCGGCTAGAACGGTCAAAACCGGATCAAGGTGTGAAGAGTAATAACATTCATTCATTGCTTTTGGTTTCCCCGCCTGTCCCAATAGTTCTGCCGCCGGAGTAAGAGCAGAAGCAAATAGTGAGAAAAGTAGACCGCATCCTAAAATTACATCCTTGAGCCAAGGAGGCAGCACCGATATTATCTTATAACACCACACAATTCATAGGAAAGGATTATCAGAGGTTGTATGGTGGCTGGCAGCCACCACGACCATCATATAGGTCATTCCGTGGTAAGGACAGTGTTGGTACAAGACGCGGACTGCGCCTCTCAAGGAAAGCCCACCAGCTAGACCAAACTCCTCTGACAGAATCCCTTTGGATCGATTCGAAAGCCACTCATTTTTCGCGGTCGTGATGGGTCCCCTATGTCCAACCGGTTATGGAATCATGTCCAGCGCGCAACACAGCACAGCGTGCACAATAGGATGGTACGCTGGTATCGGAAACAGAAACACAGGAAAGAGACAGGTGAAGGCCAGGTGACACGGACTCTTGCAGGCGAGTGCGATCATATACATATCATGCTGTCGCTGTCTGAGGTTTTGATGCAGCACTTTCCGCTACAATGTCGGAGACCCGCAACTTCTTAGGACGATGTTCCAGATGCCGTAGCTCTTCCAGTTCCCTTTCCAGTTCATCTAGGCGTCTCTTCAGAGCGCTTTCCCTTGCCTGTGTATCTTGAAGGGCCTTCTTCATGTACTCCTCTGACTCGGCTCTAGCTGCTTCGGCGCGCCGAGCGCTCGATTCACTTTGTTCAAGTTCGGCGACACGACCGCGGAAAAGATCGTTGATGACTTCGAGCTCGCTAACGCGCGTCTTTAATGATGTGTTTGCGGCAAGCAGTCCTTCGTACGTCTGTGGAGGCTCCAAATGCCGTTCAGGTGCAGAAGACGATGAGCCAGGAGAAGGCTGGTTGAGATGTAAGCCAGGGGCAGAGTTCGACGGATTGAAGCCGTGTTCGAGCGTGGCGCTGTCGAACATGCTCTGCGGCGCGATGTTGTGATTGTTATGGTTGTTATTATTCTGCAGAGCGGGCGTTCCTGTCCGCGAAAGGGGTGAGTTGGACCTGTCCGAAGCCGCACCCATCGATTTTTGTGATGCTCTCCTGTAATCGGCCAGTCCATGGTCAGGGGTGCCCGCCTCGGAGCGCGCGGCAGCGAGCCCATCGCTGTCGAAAAGAGACTGTCGCAAAAGGCCATCAGTCCGAAGTCTGACAGGTACATCAGAAGGGTTAGATACGATACCTTTTTCTTAGGGGCTTGCCCTGAGCTCTTGACGCGATTGCGGCTCTTGATTACATCCGTCTTGAGGCTTATCGGTCGCGGACGATCGTGCAGCTTGAGGTAGAGGCCGCAAGCATTGCAAAGGACGGAGCCGATCTCATCTCGCCGCCAGAGAGGAGTCGTGGAAGTCATGCAATTCTTGCATATTGGCTGCAAATTATCGCGTTGATTGTCAGCGATGGTAGCCATGGTGCTGGTGGCTGGATTGGATGGTGGATAGAGATCGAACTTGATCGATTATCGGGACGATAAGGGTTTTGAAGGGGGGGTGTGGGTGGAAATTTCGTCGCGTTGGAGGCTAACGCGCGAAGGGCCGGGAGTAGCACGACGTAGTAAAAATAGGGTTAAGGCCTTTGCGGGCGTGCTTGGAGCCTTGGAAGGGCGGGAAAGGAGAAAAGGACAGAGAGGGTGGCAGAGCACGGAAAAATGGAAAAGGTACTCGATACCAGCGATTATTCCGATGATAACGACCAGACAGATAGATGATGGACGATGATAACTCACAGGATTGCTGCCTTGACCGGCAGTCGTCGCAGCAGGGGATGCAGTAGTATAAGTCATGATCCGATCCGCATCGACAAGGTAAGGTAAGGTACTAATGGAAGGTTCCTTGAATCAACACCGCCGTGAGCGATAGTAGTAGTAGTAATGCTGGATGTGTGAAGATATGATCTGTGCAGGACCGGACGAGTTAATCAAACGATCCGATGGGGCCGATAACGAAAAGGATGCGAGCCTTGCCAGTGCCAGTGCCAGGAGCCTGATCCTTTTTTTAGGGGGAGCGTTGATAACGAAATGATAGCGGACGAGGCCGCATCGGGCAGGTACGAAGAGCAGAACAAGGTTAGTGGCACGGCATCACGATCCTCGCGCGCTGCTCTGCAGTCTGCACAGCTGCGTAGTGTAGTGCACTGCAGGAGAGATAGATAGAATGCATCTACAGCGCCAATCATGATGGTTCCATTCCTTAAGCAAAACAATAGACCCACCTGGTGCGAATCGCCGACTGAGCATGGGCCCTGTCAGGTTAACGAATCGAAGAATATTGCTGAGCTGGAAGAGGATTCTTGGCAGCAAAAGGGGGAAGTCGAGCCCAATACGATGAGACGGCGGTTGCGGCCGGCGAGGAGCTATCAAGGGCAGTCGTAGCCTTCGTAGGTACCTTAATTAAAGCTGGCAAGGCAACCTACACCGTAGGCAAGAAGCCGGGGGGATGTGGGAGCTTAGAGGGTAAGATAGCTTTGTACGGGATATCTCTGTAGATAATAATAAATACGCAAGGTAACTTTCGTACTTCAGGCGCGTAGCAATCGATAAGGGACAGTCTGCAAAGCTGTCGACTAGCGCGATCGTTGGAGTCGAAGGACTCGAATCTCAGGTACCAAATAACTGATACTACTATATCAGAAGCCCCAGTTCTAAATATCTCACCCAGATCCCGTACCTGATGCGTTTCTTGATGGCAGTTCCCAGTGCGACGACATAAGGTAAGACACCTTATCACATCATGTCCTTCCGAAAAGAAAGGGGGGATAAGAAAGCGCACTTTCTCCTATCTCTCCCCCTTAAAGTTCGATACCTAGGTAGACGGCTCCCGCCTTAGCCCTGCAGGGAACCGGGTAGATGTCAGTAGCCCCCGTGGATCTGTGATCCTTCCAAGTTTGTGTTGCTTGAACGTTGGAACCATGCCCACCCTTAGGTATTTTTATCCCGAGATAGGGGTTATCAAGGCTGGCTGCCGCTGCATCATCTTGTAAAAGAGTATTTCCAGGCCATCTGCTACTCTCAGGCCGCGGAGGCCTACTAAGATACATCTTGATTCTGCAATTGGATTGTACTTCTTCATCGGGCGGCGGTTGCTTTATGGAGTACTTATACCTTGTCAGCGGTCCACTGCTATTATTCTCGAAGATGGTAATCATACGGAGTAGATATGACGGAGATATAAATCTGGCAAGGCTGAAATAGCGGAGAGCAATCCAACCTGAGACGAAGGCACAAAAAGAGACATTCGGCTGGTCCTTGAATGACTACCCCCAGCGATCGACACTACCTGCCTTATGCTTAAAATCCAAAAGCAACACAAAGACGGGTTACTGCTACGGTACAGCTATGAAGTATTCAACCCAAAAGAATGGGATGTGTTCGGTTTCGCAAATCTCAGGGGCAAGGCCGACGCCAAGGCTAAGGTAAGCTACCTTACGGTACTCCGTACGAGTGACGGCACCCTACGAAATACCTACAACCTTCATCCGTAACCTTTGGTCAATTTCGTGTCTCTTCCACTGCGACAATCGTCGCCATTCTTCTCGCCGGACACGGCAAATACACGATATGGAAGGGCCTGCTCAACACGGACCATCATAGACCAAGTCCAAAATGGCAAAGGGGCGCCCGGCCAGATCCGGGTACGCTCAACTCGCCCAGGCCGAGGAGGAGAATGGTGGCCCGTATTCCGACGAGACAGACGATGACCAGTTGTACATCCCCTCCCAGTCCATCTCCGTCTCCGCGCCCCGCTATGCGCCCATCCAGCCTCGGCCGCGGGGCCAGATGCAGGGCCCTCGTATGGCCTCGCCGGCGCCCAAGAAACGGCCGGGGACTGGGAGGCAACGGATGCGCAGCAACTCCTCGGGGGTGGACATAAAGGCTATCAACGCTCGTTTGGAAAGGTGGGCGGAAGAGATTGCGTCCAAGTTCAAGCGCGGAAGTGGGAAAGGGAAGTCATCGGATGAAGAGAAGATAGAGATACACTATTCAGTCTTCCAACCTCCGGAGGGTGTCAGGCCTGTGACTGCCGAAATGCTTGCGTCCGACTCGGCGCAGGGCGAGGACACCACGATGTCCAAGGACCGATTCGACGACATCGTGGAAAGCGTAAAAGTGGCCATAGAGCTGGGGATCCATCCCAAAATGATATCTCAGGGTAGTTCCGGAAGCTACTTTGCGCGCAACAGCGAGGGCCAGGTCGTGGGGGTTTTCAAGCCCAAAGATGAGGAGCCATACGCGTCCAGAAATCCAAAATGGACGAAATGGATCCACCGCAATCTATTCCCTTGTTTCTTTGGCAGGGCTTGCCTGATTCCTAACCTGAGCTATGTATCCGAAGCAGCTTCTTACGTCCTGGACACGAGATTGCGCACGCATCTAGTTCCGTACACGGACATAGTGTACCTCTCGTCGAAAGCATTTTACTATGATTACTGGGACCGGAGGAATTACTACCGCAAGCATAAGCCTCTGCCTGCGAAGGTGGGAAGCTTTCAGGTCTTTTTGAAAGGGTTCAAGGATGCCAACGTCTTCCTCCGCGAGCACCCATGGCCCGATCAGCACAATCCAAGCTTCAGGACCGAGGACGCTCCAAGGAAGGTCAAGCGCCCATGGAATGAAACATGCAGGCCACGAGGAGCGAATTCTGATGATGAGGAGGAGAGTGATGGTCGCTCGCATACTACACAAGAGGAGGTCCATAGGAGGAAATTCTTCTGGACGGAAGCGTTGCAACAGTCATTTCGTGAACAACTTGAGAAGCTCGTAGTACTTGACTACATTATGCGCAATACCGATAGAGGGCTGGATAACTGGATGATAAAGGTAGACTGGCAGAAACAGGAAACGTCGATAGTGTCTCATCCCCCCCGCCTTAACGGTCATGCGACGGAAGACGAGCACGAGGATCCACCGCGTCTTATACCTATTGATGGTATGGTCACTGCAGGCGCGCAGCCTTACAGACGGCAGGAACCCATGACGGCCAATGGCCATTCAGGGAGCGGCTCTGGCCATGTTCAAGGCCCATCGATCGCTATTGGTGCTATAGATAACAGCCTTTCATGGCCTTGGAAACATCCAGATGCCGTACGTTCCTCACGGTCTCGTACGTGGAAAAGGATTATTTGCTGACTTGACCCAGTGGCGAAGCTTTCCTTTCGGATGGCTCTTCCTGCCTGTCTCCCTCATCGGTCAACCGTTTTCACAAAGAACGCGTGACCATTTTCTACCCCTTCTTACCTCGACAGCCTGGTGGAGCGAGACACAGGCAGCCCTCCGTGCGGTCTTCAGCCAAGATTCCGATTTCCAGGAAAAGATGTTCGCTAAACAGATCGCGGTCATGAAGGGCCAAGCCTGGAACGTGGTCGAAACGCTGAAGATACTGGATCATGGCCCTTTGGAACTAACCCGCCGAGCTCGGGTCTGCGTGTGGGATGATCTTGTGGATATCCCGGTAGCTGTGCCGTTGAAGACAGCGTCCCTCGAAATGCGGCGGCGGAGAGAAGCGGAGGCTCGGCCAAACGTCGATGAAGAGATGGATATCAGCGCTGCAAACGCCTCTGCACCGCTACCCCAGCACGATCTGCTGGGCTTATCCCCCAGCACCGAATTACCTAATCCCTATCGGCTGGGCGCCAGCTATGCTAACCACCAGCGCCCGTCACGGGATCCCGAAGGTAGTCCCTCCAGAAAGCCCGCGGCCGGTGACACGGCTGAGGAGGCTGAGCCATCGGTGTCTGCGTTCGCATCTGCGGGACGCCCTAGTCATGGAGGCGGATCAAGTCGCAGGAGCTCGCTTTCGTTTGGACGGAGATTATCCGTGTCGATTCGGCGGGGGAGTGGCAACTTGTCCTACGACGGCGAGGACCTCGAGGGTGACTTGGGTTATGCAGCGGCCGAGGACATGGAGGGTAACCAGAAAAAGGTCATTGTGGAGCGCCTCGAGACAGTGAAAGCGCGTAACCCGGTGTTCTCGTGGTGCTAGTCATAGTTGCCTCCCTGGAGAGGTTGGAAATGGGCGGGCGGGAGTGTCTGTTGGAGGAGTCTTGTATACAAGGAACGTGGGTCCAGGAACGAGTACGTGCTTGGACAGGCATGGAGCTGGCGTTCAATGGATCTGGGCGATGAGGTTTAAAACACATGTATGAGCACCTGTGGCAGGTTCGATGAGGTTCTCCTACCTGACCTGCCTCTCCTGGGTTTTCTTGGATATATGCAGTGTCATAAGGTAGTAAGATTACTCTAAGATACCTAGCATTTCCAGGAATGGGGAGAGAACTAGAATTAGAGCTGAGACACCTTGGACTGAGCAACTGTAGGCATGCACAACTTGCCTTCCTACAAAATTTAAGGTAAGGCAGGTAGTAGTTCAGAAATCGAGTTTACTTCATCACCTTACCTTCACCTTACCTGAGGTGACTTTAGACCTACAGGTACAGAAGGAAGGCGATAGGTGGGCGAGGCTCAAAAGCTTATTAATGCCTTAACCTCAGCCTAACGGGCCGGCCTTACGGTTAAACCTCGCTTAGATAGTCGACTCCAGCGAGCCAGGTCAGGCAAGGTGCGAGTCACTTGGTGCATGCAAGCAATCATCATTATCATTATTGGCAGTCAATCTGCCCCGCCAGATCCCCTTCAACCCTTCACCTTCTCACTCAACTCTTCCTTACCTTACCTACGAACCGAATAGATTCAGATCCGCACTGTACTTCGTGATACGACCTAAGATACTCGCTCTTTACTCTCTCACTTTTCTCACACCCCGCCAGTGTTTACCCAGCGAAAGTGGCCCTCCCTTCTCGTTCACTGCATCTGGCCTACACTAAGAGCAAGGCCACGATCTTATGCGCTGTTCAGTCCTCCTGCGACCTGACTCACCTGGGCCCCCACTCTCCGGCTGCTACGTGCTACAAAAGGTCCATGCTTCTCACATCGCCTGACAGTCTTTTGCTTCCGCTCGACTACCTGATGCCGCATGGGCGCCCGCGCATAGAGGTCTGAACGGGCAAGCTGCATGAGCTGTTCAGCATGGACGGCTCGTCGGTCGCTCACTATCTTCTGAATCCGAAGGCTGCACAAGCCGCAGGTATCTCACCGTTTCTTTCGTCTCCCCTCCCGTTTCAACAGGCGACAGGTGGCGCGCGGGCTCTCAGCGAACCTCGCCAGCCTGGCGTGCTGGATGATCGCCGTCCTTATATTTATTCGCAAGATGCGGAGTTCAATGCTTACTCTCGATTCTCACATCAAGGTCGGATGCAAGCGAACAAAGCCGGCGGTGCTTCGGTCGTCGCTACACCGAGCATACCTCAGTATGACCCTCGAGTACTCCTCAACCCTCGAGGAGCAAACAAACGGCCATATCCTGATGCTGGAGCCGATGCAGGAAGTGTTTCGTCGATGGAGACTCCGCCGCCCAGTTCGGTCCAACCCCCAGGTTCCGATCCGGGGACAACTCGAACGAACGGGGAGACATTTGGGGGAGCCGGTATGGGCTCGATGATTGAACGGATGCACAATGTCTCAAGCCGTGAGGCAAGGCCACCGAAGAAGCAAAAGCGTAATTCCAATGAACCCGATGGTACACAACGTACCAAGGCCGTGTTTGCTGGAGGAGGTAAAGGTGGTGTTATTGGCGAATACATGAAGCAGAAGAGGGAAGAGGGCAGGCATGAGCCAGCGGCCAGCGGCCCTGTCGTAGATCTCACCGAAGGCAAGTTCGTCGATTGAAATTTTGGAGTTTGGCTGACTTCTATCATAGGCGATGACGATGACCTCGTCCTGCTCAGGGACAACGGTGATATAGAGGTCTGCTATGGTAGGATTCAGCAGGCTTGGGTACAAGCGCACCAGGTGCCCCACGCGCATCCAGATGCCAAATCAGTCTCTCCTTCCATGTGGCCGGTTATCGGGCTCCAGCTAACGAGACCGAACCCGGCCAATCACATAATCAGTGTCCACGATCCTTGTGGTCATCATATCGGAAATGTCGACACTCACACGGCTCTCGGCCTCTCCAAATTTCTAGACGTTAGGACGATGCGGTTGCGGGTGAGCGCTAGGATCCTGGCCCGCCACAAGAAACCTGGGGAGTTCCCTGGCCAACCAACTTCGTCCCATTATGATATGGTTATTAACCTTTACGGTCCTAGGAAATTTGCGGAGCAGATAGGCAGGTTTCTTAGCCAGAAGCAGATCTGGCTACGCACACCGCTCTTCCTAGAGCGCGGTGTAGTTGTGGTCAATCCCCATGATGGAAAGGCACCGAGCCTTTTCAAGTCTGCCATTTCAGGCTCTGCTTCCGCCGGCAGTTCTGGCTACGTGTCCCGGACCGTGGAGGAGATTCGCAACGACGTCATCGGGATGTTTGACTCACTACAGAAGTCTGAAAACCTCCCTGAGATGGAGCCGGATGCTAGAGTCATAACTCCTCTACTGAGTCACCAAAAGCAAGCTCTCTACTTCATGTCCGAAAGAGAGCAAATCCGGAGTGTCGGCGATATGGAAGAAGGCGGAAGATCCTTATGGAGACTACACCACGGCAAGGATGGTGAGACGTTATATTATAATGTCATTACAGGGAAGGAAGAGCCCTCCAAGCCGCCGGAGGTTCTGGGTGGAATCCTAGCAGACATGATGGGCCTAGGAAAGACTCTCAGCATCCTTGCACTTATCGTCTCCACCTCCGAATCCGCTGAGGAGTTTGCCAAGCAGAAGCCGCCTCCGCCCCACAGTCCGGAGGATGTCCCTCTTTGCAGAAACGCAAAAACGACCTTGCTCGTGTCCCCCCTCAGTACAATATCGAACTGGGAGGAGCAGATCAAAACACACATACAGCCTGGCGGCCTCAAGTACTACGTGTTTCACGGGAGCAACAGGTGCAACGACCCGGCGGAGTTATCGAAGTATGACATCATCATAACTACTTACAGCGTGGTCTCCAGCGAATATGATAGGCGCAGTAAGAAGAGAGGTGCCAATGCCAGTCCATTGGAGCAAACCAACTGGTTCCGAATCGTTTTAGACGAAGCTCACATGATTCGAGAGCAAAGCACAAGGCAGTCGAAGGCGATATGCTCTCTTTCCGCTCAGAGGCGCTGGGCAGTAACAGGCACACCTGTTCAGAACCGATTAGATGATTTGGGTGCGCTCATTAAGTTCCTTCGCATCAAACCTTTCGATGAAAAAGGAGGGTTCACGCAATATATTCTTAGTCCTTTCAAGAATGCGGATCCTGAAATCCTACCAAAACTCCGACTTCTTGTCGACAGCATAACTCTCCGGAGACTCAAGGATAGGATCAATCTGCCGCCGCGCCATGACAAGCTCGTCAAGTTGGAATTTAGCGAAGATGAGAAGATCCTATACGATTGGTTTGCTAAGGATTCCGACCGAAAGATGCGTGTAGTTGCCAGCGAGAAACAGAAAGGGCTTGGAGGCAAAGTTTATGTCCACATTCTGCAAGCAATTCTCCGCCTGCGGTTGATATGTGCACATGGTAGGGAGCTGTTGAGCGAAGAGGATCTGAAGATGACGGAGGGCTTCAGTAAAACCAATGCCATCGACCTTGACGATGATGACGACGGAGATCATCCCTCATTGACGTCGAAACAAGCCTACGACATGCTAAGTCTCATGAAGGAGACGGATGCTGATGTGTGCGCTTCCTGCGATCGAAAGATTGGCCCTAAGGAAGGAGACATAATTGCCGAAGACTCCAGCAAAGGCAAGAATGAGGTCATTGGGTATATGACACCATGTTATCAAATCCTCTGCAAAGATTGCATTGGCCCTTATAAGGAGGCTATTGCAAGCAAAGCTAATGCGGAGAAACACGCTGTGTGCCCACTTTGCGAGCAGTATATTCGGATTTCCTTTTTCGAACTGAAGCAAGGCAGCATTGAAGAGGACGAGGAAGCACGGGTCCGTGCAAAGGGAGATCCAACGCGAGTCAAGAAGATGGGTCGTTACGGAGGCCCGCATACGAAGACCCGGGCTCTGCTAGAGGCATTGTGGGAATCGAAGCAAGAGAGCGAAGGCGATCCTAACCAAGCGCCGATCAAGAGCGTCGTCTTCTCAGGCTGGACTTCCATCTTGACCTTATAGAGATTGCGCTCGAGAATGCCAACATCTCTTATACAAGGCTTGACGGCAAGATGACACGGATACAAAGGACAGCTGCTTTAAACGCATTCCGCGACGACCCTTCAGTTAGGGTTATGCTGGTGTCCATCGCCGCTGGAGGCTTGGGGCTTAATTTGACTACCGCATCCAAAGTCTATGTGATGGAACCGCAATTCAACCCTGCAGCGGAAGCGCAGGCTATCGACCGGGTGCATCGGTTAGGCCAGACGAGGGAGGTGACAACCGTCAGATTCATAATGCGCGGCAGCTTCGAGGAGAAGATGTTGGAACTGCAACGCAAGAAGCAAAATCTTGCTGATCTCAGCATGAACAGAGGGAAACTGGACAAGGCTGAGGCGACGAAACGGAGGCTGGAGGAGCTTCGAAGTCTTTTCAAGTAGATATATACGATGCAGTACCCAGCTGCGGAGTTCATACTGCCCTTTCCCCCCTATCTTTGCTTTGTCATTTTGCATATTGTTATTTCCGCTAGGGCGTACCAGTGACTGGACGCTTAGATCAAATGTCTTTTGTCGGCAGGTGGAGCGCATTCAGGCATACCCTTCGCGCTGACTTTACTGGGAAGTTCGGGGCATAGCGCGGTGTCTACGGTATCCGGGCAGATTTCGAATCCTAGTAGACTTTGCCGACGGTCATGCTCAAATCAATCTCCAAGTCGGGTTTCGTACTCCCTCCTGAACAGATAATGAGTAGATGGTATGATCTGACTGCTTCCCTGGGTCCCCATTGAAGGTCATGTCCCATCCTGCTTGGCAGGAGAGACTATGTTCCCCTTCCAGGTAAGCACAATCTCTCTCGAAGGTCGGTCGGACTGCCCTCGGTCATTCGACTCTGCCTGTTGTTTGCCAGTAATGTATGTGATGGTTACACCCAACCCTTCCAGGCCAGCCTCACTCGCCGCTCTATTCCAGAGGCATTGTTCGATCGTTCCGTCGTCCAGACCGATCTTCAGGAAAGCCAATGGAAACGAGCTTGCACCCATTGCCTCCCGTACACCCTTGGTTGCCTCCTTTGGTGCCGTTAGTATACCTACAACATCTCTACCCCTCCAGCCTGACGGTGCCCCTGCAAAGGCGCCTGTAAGTTCCCGGACATGGTTGGGCCCGACGGGTCGACGGAGGGCCTTGCACTGCACCAGCACTTTGAGGGGCCGCTCCGTAGACGGCAGCGACCAGTCCCCCAACAGATCTATACCTAGATCCGAGCGGGCTCCGGTTCGCCTAAGGGAGAAGCCCAGCCTACGGAGGGCCTCGAGGACGGTATATTCGTAGAGCGTCCCCACGTACAAAGTCGATGAGGGAAGGAGCGAGACGCGCGAGGCGTATTCAAGGAACGATTGGCGGTCATGATGGCTTCTCTGACCAGAGGCTGTCGGTACCACCGCGTTATGCGTGGCTGAAGCGGCATCTGGTGCAGCCAGCCTTGCGCTGAAGCTATGCAGCCGGTTGCCAGAGGATATCAAACATCGTGCTGGTGGCCGAGGGGATCCCCAGGCCCGAATTAGTAGCATTGAACGTTCCACCCGGAATGACACTCAGAACCCATGAAACCGAGAAATAGAGAAAGAGAATGGAATGCTACCCTGCTCAGCCCGCTTTGTTGTCCATCCTCACCCCGGTCTTGGGTTGGTGGTCGTAGTCGAAAGGGGGAGCTATGTATCCCGTCAAAGCGAGGTGAGATGCTAGGTACCGTACCAGGCTCGCGGCTCGCACCCGGCAAAGCCAGCGCCAGCCTCGTCAGGACCGTCACCACACTTCACCACCGCAGAAGGGGCGGGCCGGGCAGCATGGCTGACATACTGACACAGCTTCAGGATGCGCTTGACCAGGTACTGCCATCGAGTGTTGTCTGACCCCACTGATAGCTAACGGCTCGTTGCGCGCAGTTGGCGACACAATTCTATGCCTCGATCCGCTACATTACGACCCATCATGCGCCGGCGCCCATCCCAACTCAGCCGTCCGATCTGCCACCGCTCCCACCAGATGACCCGGCTGCACCGCCACGGCCAGACTCGCCAGACACGTTCAAGGCCGCGCAGGTAGAACTTGCCAAAGACCTCATCATCAAGGAGCAACAGATAGAATACCTCGTCAGCGTCTTGCCGGGCATCGGCACAAGTGAGCGGGAACAAGAAGAACGATTGAAGCTGTTGGAAACCGAGCTGAGAGAGGCCGAGCAGGAGAGGCGAAAGGCGGTTGCAGACAGGGAAGAGGTTCTGGAAAAGCTGGATAAGGTTATTGCGAAAGTTCGGAGGGTCTGATCATTTATCGTCATGTTCGGTGCTGGGCGCATATGGCTTCACTTGGTGGATCGGTTGACATGGCAAGGTCCAGGCATCAGTCATATACATATTGCAGGGATCTCATCATCCAATGCATGAGAGTGATCTTCTCGTGGTACGGTATATACCAGTCATTGCCATCTGTTTTCCAACGCCAAACGCCTTACGTCCGCTAGCATCCTATCGAATAACGGAGTCGTACCCTGTCATTCGCGCACCAATACCCATGCACCATCCTACCGTCCTCCTTCACAGCGTCTGCCAGAAATAATTTGCATAAAACGAGCGGGAGAACTTCGGATCGATATTCACGACGTGGACATCCCCTTTCTGGTTGTTCCGTATTATGGCCTTGTTGTAATTCCCTGCTTCGTCCGCCTCGACGTCGATGTTAAGTGATCGATACACTTTCAGTTTCAAGCTATCGGGGCAGTCATCGTCAGCTCCAGGCCTTCAATGTCTTGCCTCACAGGGGTCGCTCACAGCACCGCATCCTCCAGCTCCCTCTTGCCTCTCTCGCCTTCACTTCCTTCAACGCCTTGAGCTTCCAGCTCACTCAATTTCGATTTCAGGGACTCAAGTTCCTGCTCCAGTCGTTCACTCTCTACTTCTAGATCGCTTGCTGCCTTGGCGATGCGGAATTTTTGAGTGTCGAGGGCCAATATCTGCTGGGCATGTGATGCCGGATTGTAAGAGCTCATGGATTCATTGTGATGAGATTCGAGCGTGGAGAGGGTGCGCGATAGCTCTAGTTGTGTGTCAGCTTGTCTGAACAGCGGGAATGATGGGTATCTTTACTCTTCAACGCGGACTCAGCTTCGCGAATGCGCAAGTCCCGGGCTTGGTGCAGGGTCGAGAGCGAGTCCGTTATCCTCGATAGGGCATTCTTGTCTGGATGGATGTTGAAGTTCCCAATGGTATGGTGAATGAGCTGTCGCAAGCACAAGCATTAGAGGCTGGTCGCAAATTGACCGTTAACGAGGGCAAACGAACCGTGGCGGGGTCCTCGTCCAGAAGCATAGCTGCAACAGAAGGGAGACACTGCCGGGGGGTGATATGGCGTTATTGTCTGAAAGCACAGCACAGTGTCTTCTGGATACGAGTGTAAGCGGAAGAATGAGATTTGACTCGTCGGGATAATGGGGTAAAGGCTGGTTGACGAGGATGCCAATGAGGAAAGAAATAAGGGGGATAAGTTCAAAAAAAAAAAGGTGACGATTTGGCATCGCAGACGGGGGGTTTCGCTTTCACGAGGTAAACAAACGAAACGGAGTCGGTGAGTCTCGGCAACCGAGTGAAGCGCACAAGCACTCTGACCAATGAAAGAAGGGCAACAGTAGCTGACGCCACACTACGCCAATGCCTATGAGGTTACGGTACGGAGTATCTGTACTCATTCACGCCACAGGCCCGCAAGTGCCAAGTGACAAGTGACGCGGAGAAGAGGGCGGTGGATTCGTACAGCTGTAGGTAGCGGAACACCATCGATCAGGCTGCAGACATTCAAAAACAAGATAACATCAACCTCCTCGATCATACGGGACCTTACCTCCGCGTCTTTTCCCTTACGACCACGACCCTTATCTTCTATCTACCACTGCCGCTCTGATCCGCACGAGGTGTCCGCCCTCAAGTGCAAATGGGTTCAAACTTGCCCTGTAAGCTCTCTATCCTCTCCACAACCGCGGTCCGAGCAGCTAGCTAACAGCAGCACCAGATGCTGCCGACGCGGAAAGGTCAGCTATGATCCATCAGAATCCCATGCCACCTCTGGCGGCCCCCTATCTCCCACGGTTCCGGTCTGACTTGATTCGTATAGCCCGCTGAAACCGGCGGAGCTCCAGGTCCTGCGAGCCCAGTACGAAAAGGAAGGCGAATATGTTGGGGTACAGACCAAGTTCAATTACGCATGGGTACGAGGAGCTCGAAATTGTTCGTTGAATCAGCTGGTCATGTTCCTGATCATCATCTGCAGGGCCTTATCAAGTCCAACCAACGGTCAGAACAGCAGCAGGGCGTCCGGCTGCTGTCCGAAATCTTTCGCTCCTCGCCCGAGCGACGGCGGGAATGTCTGTATTATTTGGCACTAGGCAATTACAAGCTGGGGAACTACGGAGAGGCCAGGAGGTACAATGATCTGCTTCTGGAGCACGAGCCAGCCAACTTGCAGGCTTCAAGCCTTCGGAGCTTGATCGATGATAAGGTTGCGAAAGAGGGGCTCATGGGTGTGGCGATACTCAGTGGTGTGGCCGTCGCTGCCGGGGTCGTCGGAGGCATGATATTCAAAGGGGTGCAGAAGCGGCGATAGGCTCGCATCATCTGAAGCCTGCGGGCTTGGTGGGGGTGTAGGAGGCGACCCTGTCGAGGCTGTGGGACTCTGACAAGGCTGGGGTCTCGGACAACGCTGGCGATGTTACGGGTCAGCGTTCTAGCCATCATGGTTACTGAATGAAGCAACATCGTGACTCGGTGCCTAAAGCTCTGGACCTCGCTCGGTACATACCTTCTTTGGTTATGTAGTCGTAGTCGTACAAACCATCTGCACAGGTATTTTGTAGTCGTATACTCGATATCCATTCTATGGCATGTCTCTTTCTAGAGTGCGTGACGGTGGCGATGCAGAGGGTGAGTGAAGTTAATGGTGTTTGTGCTGGGTTGGTGACCACCGGTGGCTTGTGATGGCTGCTTACCTTTATGAAGATCTGTGAGGTCATGGGGCGGTGAGATGATTGGCCTCCGAGTCACTCGCGGCTGCGGATTTCGGGCGAAGTGACACAATGTCCAAGCGCCCCACAACACCAGAACTCCGAAGATCAAACAGAAGGGAGGAGAAGACAAGCACACAGGCATCTTCATCCATCGTTAAGATTCACCACCATCTACCCTCTTCTCTTGCACTTCATCGCTCTCCTTCCTTACCGGAGTACCACCTCACGACATATTCTTATCTCTGAATCCTAAGCGCTTCTTCACCTTGACCGCAGCTGGCCCTTCTGCGCACTGCGAAGTACAGCCCCGGCCCGACCGACAGTTGCCAGCATTACTTTGGCCCTTCCCTGATTACTTTATACAACATCACTTATTTGCCTCTCTTCATCGTCTGTTCTCCTTGCCTGCGCTCGAGGCTCATCTCTGTGGCGGCTGCCGCCTCTCCATCCAAGCTGGATACCATTTAATCTAGGGTTGCCCGGTCACCGGTAATCCGCTGAGGCCCGACCAACGCCGCCCAGTAGCAATATCCTTCGGACGCCTACCGCAAGGCCTTTAGCATGTCGGCTTCTCAAGCTGAGCGGAGCAGTGCCCCCGGTTCTGGGAATATCGCCTTGGACACCGTCTTCTGCCATGAATGCCAGAATGAGTGGAAGCGGGATGTGCACGGATTAACTTGTCCGCGCTGCGGCTCGGATTTTACAGAAATTGTATGTCTATTCTCTGCTCAGCTCTAGATACTTTGGTGCTGATGAACTGCTCTAGATCGAGCCGGATAACGATCCACGGGCTCCTTCCATCGACGAGCCACAGCCACTGCCAGAGATGCCTTCGACTGGGGCCCCGCATCCTCTTTTTGGACATAACCCTTGGGCTGACGATGATTCTGACGATGGTGACATGTCGCGTGTGGAAATCTCCACCGGACCGGGTGGAATTTCATATACTCGTACCACTTTCCGTCCCCCGGGTCAACCCGTACCTCCGCTGCTGGTAAACTTCCAAACCATCCTGCAGAATATTATGGGGCCGCAGTTTCCAGCTGCTGTGTCAGGTGTGCCTGTTCCCAGGAGCACTTCGTCTCCTCCGGGGAACGCATTTTCTCCCCAACCGGGAAGCCCTGGGAGTTCGGAGCGCGCACAAGGGGACGGCAGGCCACCGGGTAGCACATTGGGTGGTGGAAATGCCCAGAACCAAAGGTCAGGCAATAGAATGGGCGGTCCGCAGTACTTCTACACTAGTGGCAGGATCTTCTCACGGGATATGAACAATGCACCGCCACAGGCGAATGACATAGGGGGGTGAGTAGGCTCGAATCCGCGCATAGCATAGACAAAACCTGACTGTGTGTAACAGGTTTATCAGTATGTTGTTGCAGCCACCTAACCAGATGCCAGGCCGGCCCCTGAATCCGGAGCAGGATCACGGTCAGATGCCCCTTAACCCCTTCGCCTTTCTGCTCTCTACCCTCCTCAATCCAGCTGCGGCTCAACAAGGTGATGCCGTCTACACGCAGGAGGCCCTTGATCGGGTCATCTCGCAACTGATGGAGCAACATCAATCCGGAAATGCGCCGGGACCAACCTCGGAAGCTGCAATAGCTTCTCTCCCGAAGAAGAAGGTGGACGAGGCGATGCTAAGCGATGGGGCGGCAGATTGCAGCATATGCATGGACGAAGTGCATCTGGGGGAGGAAGTGACGGAGCTCCCGTGTCACCACTGGTTCCACGAACAGTGTATCGGCGCCTGGCTGCGCGAGCACGACACCTGCCCGCACTGCAGGGCAGGAATCATGCCCAAAGATGGGAGTGCGAACAGAGCAAGGGCACCTGGGCAAGAGGCGTTGTATACGCAGGATCTTAGTACCGGTGCACCTGAAGGGAGCAGGATGAACCCAATCATTCTTGGCGGACCGAACGATCCGTCAGGCACCTCCGCGCCAAGTAATGGTCAGCAGCAAAACTCGAGTTCCTCTCCTTCAGGAACGGAGCAAGGGCAGATGCCCGGCTCACCTCCAGGAACTGGCGGAGGGATTGGAGATCGGTTGACGCGATGGTTCGGGGGAGGCGGCCGTTCTTGAGAATTCTAGTGGATGCAACTCGAAGGGTCTTTACATGGTATGCTAGCATTTATTGGACCATGCGTGATGTGTTATGCGCACTGCGCCGACGGTGCTTTGGATCGATATGACATCTGGCGATACGGAGCGGGCGTGTACCATATGTGACGGAGTCTTTGAGTGGATGCATCTCCCTGGCGTTTCTACTACCTCTTTCGATGACTAGACAATACTAATATTGCACTGGATCCTCTTTCCTTCCTGCTGCTTATGGACTGCATCTATGTTTCGCTCGGGAGCTCGCGCGAGCTGCTCCGACGCAGATGTGGCTTCCCGCACGCAAGCGCGGAGTATGTACAACGAGAGGCTATTGTAAACAACTTCCGGCGGGGAGCAGCAGCCGGTAGACACGAGGCGGTGCTGCACTCCACGTCGCTGAAGAGCCTCAAACAGTGAGTGTCTGGAAAGGAAAACCAATGCCAACGACCATTCATAAACGCCCAATCACGCCTGGCCCAGGGGAAGAACACCAAAGGTATTAGATCTAACTGTATGCAAGAAGGGTATAGATGGAAACCAGCAGCAAATAGTACAGAACTGGGCACTTCAGGAGTGCAAGCCCGGCGGTCACGGGTTACGGTGTCTTCTTTACAATCCCACTCTCCTCTTCCCCTTCGAGCATGTGCGTGAGGCTCGAAAGCGAGATCTCGCTGGTCGACAAGTGCAGAGCAGCCAGCCAGGCAGCACCGATGTTTACCAGGTGATGGAGCATATATGCGTACGTAACCCCATAGACGGCGGCGAACAGTGCCAGGGAGAAGAACAGGATGCTGGTGACGTGATGTAATCTTGCGTATGGTTGATTAGTCTAACGGTCCAAGCTGATCGGCGACTGAGATCTTACCGCGAAGTCATCCGAGGCACCATCTTCCCACTCGTGAGTGTCTCTACCAGCACGATAAAAGGCATTATTGACAAGACATTGTGATGAGACGAGAACGGAGTGAGCCAGTGGACATTAAGATTATGAATCCATACGACGAGTACGGGGATGTTGATCGGTAGTATCCAGAGCATTAGGACAAGAACCGAATGCGTGTAATTATAGAAGTTGAAACGGGAAACAGATCTCTGAAAACTCATCAGTGCCACGCCATATGTAGGGTAAGGAGGACATACAGAATCCTTGGTATAAGCCAAGGCACGTACGCAAGTGGCTATCTGCACCACACAGGCAACCAAATATGCGAATTGATAGGGTATGAACGTCGAAACGAGAAGCAACAGTACACTGGTAGTTAGAACCCGACGGCGAGGGGTCGCTGGTGCAAAGCCTTGAGCTACTTTCTTCCTGCAAGAAACGTAAGCCAAAAGGGAAACCCGAAAGTGAAGACGGGTGCAGCACCTTTTCCTGAAGACTTGTATCCTAGTAGGTGTGAAGCTGTAGACAGCAGCAATGATAGATACCACCATGAGGGCCACATAGTTGGTCAGAACGCACACTCCAACGCTTAACAAGCCCAGGAGAGGCACAAGGAACCAAAAGAACGGATCTTGCTGTCCGAGCAGAAGGTCGTTCTTGGTGAAATCGATTGCAGATTCCGTGGCGTTCCCTCCCCATCTAAACAGTAGACCCCCAGAGCCCGGTTTCGACGGGAGAGAACTCGCGCGAGCTAATGACATGGCGAGAAAGGAGAGCGCTAATAGCAGGATCGGGAGGGACGAACGTAAACACAGATGGATGCTTTCCGAAAAGCTCATGAAGATACCTGCAACGTCCAGGTCAGTGAGAATCCCAAACATTGAAAGGGACCACAGTACCAGTCCGGTCAAACACCTGAAATTGCTTTCGAAGCACAAGGGCGACCACAAGCAACGGAAAGGCTGCAAATACCGTCCTGTAGCGCATGACAAGTTTACCCAGGCTCCCAAGTATGTCGACTTCAAGGGTCAAATCGACAGAGGTGTTGCAGGTTGGATCTGAGAATAACTGAAGTGACAAGCCTTCCACGGCGCTCTTTGATCGAAGTGGAGGAGGCATGAAGGGGGCGATTCCATGCAGGTTGACGTTGGCTTCTTTGACATTCACGAAAAACTTGGATTCGTAAGGATCCGAAACGTACTGTCGAAGGAGCGGAGTAAACATCTCCACGTCCTCCCCGCAGGCTTGACTGCTTAACGTGAGATGATAAGCGAGCAGACTGGAGTGCAGCGCCGGTATGGACATCTCTGTGACCATAGGCCGATTGGGTGGTAATTTGAAGCTCAACCCCGAGGTCAACAGTTGTGTCAAGCCAACATTCATGCGTATGGAAGAACTAGCTTTGTCGGCGAATTCAGCGTTGACCCACCCCGCAGTGGGTGAATTGGCTTTGTCCACGATTGCAACGAATTGATGCTCGCCAAGATCCTCGAGATCATACTGTAGGTAGGTAAACGGGGGTGCTTGATCAAAGGGATATCTCGATTGGCGGGTAGAGGCTGGCAGATGACTAGCATCCTCGGCAGCATTCTTGCACGCTAGTCGAGTGGAGCCTGTACTGTCGCCAGACAGATCCATATTCATTGAGAAGAGGGTCGCCGTCTGCCCAGATTGGAGTGGGAAGACACTACAAAACAGCACTTCAAGGCTTCCACTATCGTCAGGCGCGTCCAATTTTTGATCCGTGAGGAGAGTGAATCTCTTGCCCACCGGGCTTCCCTGAGGAGGGACAGGTAAGAGATATGGTTGCGGCTTCTGCGAGGTCCCGAGTTTTCGAAGGGTCAATCGTTTCCCTGGGGAGATGATATCGTTGGAATCGTCCTCGAGGGTCAAAAGTGTGTTAGGTTCTTTCTGAGGTAAAGTCTTCTCCGCGGCGTCTTCCATCCCTGTAAGAAACCACTTCTTGAATATCCTCATCCGTTCCGCTCGTGGTTTGGTCTGGCTAGGCCGTTTAACATCCACGATGTCGATGAGCGCACGAACGATTACTTTCCTGAACTGATCACACCAGAGGATGGACAAATGGTCCATACCCGTCCATACATCCGGAATGGTTGATGTGAACACAGTGAAGCCATGTGTTTCCGGCACTAACGATGACAGGCTGGCGTAGTCGGATGGGACCACAGTATCGAGCCCACCCCCGGCTATGGATATCAGCGTCACGTGCCACAGCGGATTGTTGTTAGCCCATTTCTGCTGATATGCCTCTCGCCAGTAGTCATTGATCCGTTTATAAGTATGCACGATAGTGGCGTCGAAAGACACGGGAGGTCGCGCATGCGGCGCAGACATCGTGATGATCGTGTTGATGGAGTTCGCCTGATAATTCGGCATGACCAGCATCGTGCGTGCCACTATACCACCCATTGAGTGACCAACCAGTATGACAGAGCTTGGATCCGGCAGATCCGAGTCTCTTGTGGCTCGGCGGGGGTCGTGATATAAGGACAGGATATAAGCTACCGCTTCATTCAGAAATTCGGCCTGGTCCAGAAGTGTCTGCCCATGGAAGGCCGTAATGTCCTCGTTAAAGTCCACAGTGAAGAAATCTAGGCTCCTAGTGCCAGCCTGAAGAGCCTTGGAATCATGTTGCACGACATCATGGTAAAACTGAGCAGCTTCGGCGCCCAATGGTCGGACTTGTTTGTAGCTCCCAGCGTTTCCAGGGATGAACAGTACGGGAACCCCTTTCACCTGATAAAACTTTCAACCACTGCTTCAAGCAATTGGGGGAAGAGCATTCTTACCTTGGTATCCTCGTCGATATGACCTTCTCTGTACAAATACAATGAATATTTACTTGCGAACCTCGTGTGCTCTGTATCGAAGTCCGCTAACTTTGCGAAGGCAGGGTTCATATAAGACATTGCACACCCCTTCGGATCGAGTTGGCGGGAGAAGAAGGACCGTAGGATGGTGAGCAAGAATACTAGCGATACCACCGTGGTGACAAGGGTGAGCAGGGACAGCGCCCATGGACTGCGGACCCGCAGTTGACGTGCGCCCGATCCTGGCATCTTATCGTTTCCGTAGCCCCGATTCAAAGGTATCACCAAATGTATATCAGCCTCATCTACTGTTGTCACCGGTGACGGTCGCTCCCACAAGGCTGAATCCGAAAGTGCTGCTGTACCCAACGAGTTGTGCGAGGCCCCATCCGGAAAGGTCTGTCCTTCTGCAAGCGCAGGCTGTGAACCCTTCACATGGCCGCTCGAGAACCCCTCTTTTCCCTCCACCGGGAGTTTGATTTCGACGTCGCTCGAGTCCTGGTCAGATCCTTCTATGCTGGAACCAGAGGACCGTCTCCGCATTGGACGTACGCGCCGGCCTCAATTGCGCGCCGGAAGAGCGACGGCGGGCCGGTTCACGGATTTGTTGGGCGCGAACAGAGCAAATGATGAGGAGGTGAAAGGGGGAAGCGGAGACGGCAGCCGGAGGAATTAAGAGAGGGGAGTGGAGCAATAGGAGGATATGGAGAAGGAGGAGGAGGAGGAGGAGAGAAGGAAGGAATGGCTTAGCTCGTCGAGCGGTGGGGAGGAGCGGAGAGAGGAAGCAACGGAGCAGAGGGATGATGTCGAAAGCGCACGAGCGACCACTCCTCTCCTCTCTCTCATTGACGATCGGCCATTTTTGACATGAACAAACAGAACGGACAAAGTAAGGTAAGGTTAGGTAAGGCAGGTACCCTTCTCTTAAGGCAAGCAAGGGAAGGTGGAAGGGTACGTGAAGGTACCTCAAGGCTCAGGTTTGTGGCGGCCTGGGTAGAGAATTTTTTACGAGAAAGAAGTACTGATTTGTACCGCTGCTCCACCCGTATGGCCTTACCTGAGTGAGGTACCTTTCTTACTAAGGCGTGTTCTAGTGGAAGGTTATCCAGTTAGCAGGAGGGTAAAGGTACCTTAGGTCCTGCCTTATCTTGTCTGACCAGAAGTACAGACAGTTACAAGTAATTTGATTGGAGCGCCGCAAGATTGCGTTGGGGGCAAGTTCCGGAGAGCTGTGGGTGCTTTCACCAGAAATCCTGACATGGTGGCTAGCCTGACTGGCAGCGTCTCGATGTCGTTGATTCTTCTGTCAATGTGACAGAAATAGGCAATCGGCCATCACGATACCTGCCAACTTTCACTGATGATAGGGTGCGCATTGATGTCAGGCCCGAGGAAGGTATCTTAAGATACTTCATAGGTCTGAAGGCTAACATGGATGGGTCAATGTGGGGATATGGACAGTGAACAGAACCAGAGATAACAGATGCTTTATACTTCTTGATATTGTCATTCATCGTTGTTTCTGGGGGCTGGAGAAGGGCGCGACATCAGGCGGCCAAATTAATGCGGATACGGCTGTTTCGTATCTCATAATCCCTAGCTTTAATATTCTTGTCGTCTCATTGATGGCGAACCATCGACCGGGTATCTCCGTATTTTTGTGCAGTGCGTTGTGATAGGCAAAGGGACCAAATGGTACCAAGTCAACCTTAAAAGTCGCCGTCTCCCGCGCTCGGCCAAGGTTTCCCTGTTCGCCAGGGTCATCAAGGAGCTAGAAAGCAACCGCTCGAAAGCTTGAACATTTCTTGCATCATCAGCTCTTCTTAGCAACCCTCCATGGTGACCTGATCTTCAGACATCACCACTACCTTGACCGGATGTCAAAGGGCAATGTTTGCAACACTGGCGGGCATAAACGCTGTAACCGACCAGACGACCGAGAAGACGTGGAGACGTGGTGCGAGGCGTTTCACGTTTAGAGGCCGAGCCGGCCACTGCTCTTCCCGGAGCCCTACAAGCGATCCACAGGTCCAACCTTGACTTCTTCATTCTTCCGCAGCATCTTCCAGGGCGGTGGACGTCTTCGCTTCGCAGCTTGCATCTTGTCGTATCGACCTTTAGCGCCAAACTTCATCTTCGTAATCATATCGCCTGCCTTCCCTTTCGTAAGCCTGTCCGGCGTCAAATGCTCAGTCTCCGGACGAGATTTGTTCAAGTAAGCCAATTGTGCCTCACTTGCCGGCTTTCTTCTCCACGGTTGATCCTTGGCAATGTATAGCCAAGGAAAACGATCAGTAGCAAAGGTATCTGCAGCGTGCACCGCGTCCGTGAACGTCTTCGCCTCGGCAATTTCCCGAACCTTCATATAGGGACTTCTACTGCTCATGCCGGCGGGGATTCGCGGTGTATGCCGGACACTGTACCCGCCCGTCGCGGACTTCTGAATTGTGACAAAATCTCCCGAGTTGCTCGTGAGAATGTACCTGTCATCCGCTACCTGTACCCAGGACAGCGGGCTGATGGCTCGGATATGCCGCTCGCCCGAAGTATCCTCGATCAGATCAAGGACAGAGTCATAGTCTGTAAAAGTGATTCTTTCCGAGCCCAGATCATCTGGCAGCCGCATAGCAGGCACAAACCCACTAGCCGCTGATTGCTCCAGGCGCTCTTTTTCCAGCCGCTGCCGCCTATCCTTCAGCTGCTCAACTGTTGCTTCCCGCAGGATTTCTGACGGATCCAGGCCGAACAGAGTTGGCGTTGTCACCACCCCTGTCTCCAGGGACGCTACCATGTCGATGACATGGCAGTCTTCCTTGCTGGTATGCAGTCGCATGCCTCGGCCAATCATTTGAACGAGCAGGTTCCTAGATCTTGTCGGCCTCGCCAGCAGCACACAGTCAATGTTCGGAATGTCAGTCCCCTCAGTAAACACCCCGCAATTCAGCAGGACAGGGAATCTTCCGGCCCTGAAATCATCTAATGTCTGGCTGCGAAGCGCCTTATGCGTGTTTCCCACGACATATCTTGCATCAACACCATGTGATCGAAAAGCCCGAGTAAGTCCTACCACATGTGCGAGATTGACACAGAAACCGATTGTGGAGTTCCTTGTAGACGCCCGAGCAAGCCAGGCGCGTACAGTAACTTCATTAGTCGCCGCTGTGTTGACGGCTTTAGATAGATCGCCCACATGGTAATCACCTTTTGGACCCTTCTTCACTTTTTTAAGGTCGGCGTTTGACTCTACAGTAGTAAAAACAACATTCGATAACCACTTTTCTTCTATCAAATCAACGTAGTCCCTAAAGCCAGAATTGTCAGTGATTCAGACACGTATATACATGTGGATATATAGGGACACACGAACTTATGGTAGACAATCTCGTCTATTGCAGCTCCTAATCTGAGCCCGTCGAACCTGGAAAGCGTCGCCGAAACTCCAACAAGTAAAGGTGAGGACTCAGTAGGTTCCAGTAAGCCGAAATGACGGAGGGTCTCCATGTACTTCGGCGCTACAATATGATGCGCTTCATCCACGAGGACCAGCTTGAAACGGTGCGGATCAAATTTTGAAAGTCGACCCCCAGAAGTGATGCTTTGCACAGACGCTATCGTTATATCTGCCGTACCTGAGGCATGGGAGTTGCCCATTTCAATTTCCACGGCTTTGGCAGGGTATGCTTGCATACAATGCCTCGCTGCCTGCTCGGCCAACTCGCGGCGATGCACAAGGATGAGCGTTTGCGTAGCATGGGAACTACTGGGATACACTCGATCAATCAGGTGGGTAAAGATCACCTAGTAGAGAGTTATCAGTACTCTGTCCCGTCAACCCATGGCAAACTTGAGGCCGACACGTACGGTCTTGCCGCTGCCAGTGGCTAAAGAGACACCAAGGCGTCGATGGCCTAGTCCGGCTTTCGAGAGGACAGCCCGGATACATTCTTCCTGGTAATCACGAAGACGAATGCCCGCGCCAGAGCTATCCGACGATACTCCCGGCGCCCGATGCACCCGCCCATTCGCCAGGCAAGCGGCGGTCACTTGTCGAAGCGGAGAGCATTTCCTAATAGGCTTGGTGCGGCATATTGAGAAGCTTGATAATAGCTTCTGCATGCCCCTCGCCGCAACCTTGTAGCTTGGTGACTGAGGAGAGCAAAGCAAGGCCCGGAGACTGAGGGCCACAGTGACGGTTGTGAAACCTCCGTGCTGTGGTCGTGGCAAGGCGCGCTCGGGGGTCGGTTGAATGGCATCAAGGCAAATTCCGTGTATCTTCTCCCTTCACTCCATGGAGAACGGAAGTCATAACTCCACCGCATTTGATCAGGTACTTACGAACCTTTCGACTGCATTAAGGTGCATGCCGCGATGCCATGTATTAGACAGAGTTACCTTTTCACAGTCATCCAAAATGCAAGCCGATGAGACTTCCGCTGTTTTAAAGGAATGGTTAGGACGCATTTGTCCCAATGGATGATGCTCTTACCGGCGACAGCTCCCACACTCTATTACCGCAGGGTCAATGCGACCAGGACGAGAGGAGTCTCCAGCCGCATACTGATGCATACAACCACTTGAATCCAGCACCGGCAGAGGGATCGCAAGATGGCCACGGTTGTGGACGGTCGAGGAAGAGAAGGAGCAACACGATAGAGAGCAGGTCAACGAAGTTCAAGCGGCTGCGGGCCTATTACAGCAATGGTTACCGCTCGCTCTTCAATTCAACTCTACAGCATGCAGTCTCCCAATCTCTATTCGAGAGCTCTGGACCTCTGGCTTCTAGTCAGATCGGTGTCACAACATGGAGCTCTGAAGAGAAAGAGGCTTTCTTCAATGCACTTGCCAGGAAGGGCAAGGATGATATAAGAGGCATTGCAGCCTATATTGAGACTAAGTCTGAGGTAGAGGTAAATGAGTATCTTCTCCTTCTTCAACTCGGAACCGCTCAGGTTTCGCAAAGTGACGGGCAACAACTCGTTGACTTGCAGGACATACCGGCTGCGCTCGAAATTGGTGAGGAGTGCTGCGATGCGTTGGAGCGGGCAGCGGAGGCCCTCGCCCTGTATCAGCAACATTATGAGCAGAAGGGAGAAGTAGATCGATGGGGAAGTTCGTGGCTGTTGCAGGATGAGTCGTTACGAGAGGATTCCGAAAGTGAAGACATGCATTTCCAAAAAGGGGATACGACAGATCAACCGGTCGCAGACCATTCCCTTTCGCCAGCGATGGACCTTTTGAACCTCACATCATTGATCATGCTCTCAGAGCGCATATTTATGAATCCCGCCTCTCCAATAGGAGACAACTGGAGGTCTATTGCAGACGATGGAGAATCACCTTCCATACAGTCCACCGCCTTCGTCGACTTTTACACCCTGACGGTCAGCATTACTAGACGCTTGGTGCAGGCCGCTCTCTTCTATGCAACCTCTAGATTGAGATGCATGGATAACAAAAGGACGAGGCCCAGGCCACACGTTCGTAGGAGGGATGTCTCGGCAGCGATCCGTGTTTTAGGCGTTCGTGCAGACTCCAAGGACTACTGGACAAAAGCTGCCAGGAGGTGCCGCCTAAATGTCGTTGACCGTATGCCAAAGAGAGGCGAACCGGAGCCACCGGTTATGCGCCTCGAGGATGTGGAAAGTCAGCTACGCCGGGCAGGCAGACTGAAGGCCGGTCCTTCACTCGCCCGAACACAATCACCTGGGTCTTTCGACGAGGATGACGTCAATTCAGATACATCCACTGACGACGATGACGATAAAGACACTTCCGAGGCCGCGCTACTGGAATCTGAGCACGTCAGAATCCACGATAGGGTGTTTGAGCCATATGAAACTAGGGACCTGGATGCAGCAAGTACATCGATAACGGAAGAACACGTTGGTCTTCCTGACGCTGATCCTGGATATAGCCTGGCCCTAGACCAGGAGCAGGTGATCTGTGGCGCCAGTACTACGGCACGGGACGATTTTGGCACTGAAGCCATCCTTGAAGCTTTCGACAAGCAAAGTGGTAAAATCGAAGAGGAGCTGTTATGGGGCGTCTTGGGTCAGGCACCGGCAGGGGATCTGAAGACTGAAGACGTAGATGTGACCGCGAAATTGAAGAACTCGCCACGACCATATCCTGGGAGAAATGGCGGTCAGGACTGGAGAAAGACGATGCGTTTCCGACCTCCATGGGAGACGTCGCTGGAGGTTATGTGTCGGGGAAGCCACGTGGGGTCCCCAGACAAGCAGAATAATGGTCGATTCTTGACGGATGTGGAAGTCAAGGGGCAGGTTGTTGGTGACAGCAAAAGCTGAGAAGGTTTACAGCAGGATTACACCGAACGATCATTGCGAAAGGGGCAGGTGCGTAGATAAATGTGCGCATCTCACTTATGCGCAGTGGGAGGATTGCAAAGAAAGCGTCCCGGATAGATGACTACGCGCTGGGAACGCGTATCATCGGATTTAGTCTGGCATGCACCAGACCGGCAACTCTCTGGCCACATGATCTGCGTCGATCACAGCCACATGTCACTTCAATGAAATTGCTCGCCGGTTTGCCTCAGGAACAGCGAAGACCTTCCTCAGCCCGAATTTGTAATGTACACGTGAATCTAGCGCACTCGCTGCTTCGGTGATGTGATCAAGGTAATCCGAGGTCGGGCCATGGTCTTCTCCTTTGTCTGAAAGATTCTGGACTATAATGCGGCGCCATCAGACAACCAAAGAACTGCTGTCAGCTTCCCTAGACGATATCCGACCATGCCTAGAGCACGGCAAGCCACTCTAACCAGGATATTGTAAACGTCCAACCCACCAAACACAACAGAATCCCATTGCGCCGCTTTCGTTCCCACAAAACATCTTCCTCAAATCAGATCTCGTAACTCCGGTACCCAGGGGCGTCACCGTTCAAAGGCTTCAAATCTTCCTTTGGGTCTGCGCCAACCTTTTGGAAACCAGGTGTCTCGCCGTTGCTATAACCTCCTGCAGCCTGTTGCGCAACCTTGGCTCCCTCCATACCACCTTTAAGACTAGCCAGTCTCAGCTCTTCCTCAACTTCTCGGACCCGTTTCTTAAATGCTAGCCGATCCAGGAACAACTGCTGCCGTCCCCTTTCTAGCTCTCGTCTTTCTGCTTGTAGTATTGCTTCCATTTCGTTGAACTGCTTGAGTTTGAGTTCAAACTTTTGGAGAGTCTTATTGACCGCCGCTGAGACAAGCTGTGTCATTTCGCGCTCTTCATGGGAGGCAAGAGCTGCAGCTCGAGCAGAAGCAGCGGCGAGTGTAATGTTCACCAGCGTATCGGTCCGACCGTGGGCATCGGACCCTGTAACGACCTGGTCACCAGAAGCAACATCGACATCCATCCGATCTTCGTCCTTCAAAGGAGCAGAATTTTTCTCAACGCCCTCCCGTTGGGCACCCGAACCCATGGTCCCCTCCCCCATGCCCTTTTCGAGTCGTTCACGAAGTCCTCGCCTCATTTCTTCCACCGACTTTCCAGCAGCAGCGGCTGCTACGCTTGGGTCGCCCAGTCCAGCAAGAAAGCCCACGACAGACATGACGGGATTATCGGCCTGGGTAAATGGTGGTCTGCCTTTGCCAAGCAGATTAAGTGCTCCCAAGCCATCACCACCAGGCTCGTTGTCGAGATATTTGTCCTCAATCTCCAGTTGGAGGAACTTCAAAACACACTCTTCTCTTGTACGGGTCCCAACATGATCAGCAATGGAGTTCCAATTTTCATCGAACAGTTCCAGACCTTCTAGCAAGAGAAGTGTCTCAGCATCTGTCCACGGAGCATCGCGATCAGCAACAGATGTATAGCTCGAATCCTCTAGTTTCACGAAGTCGACAGCTGAGTGCGAGCTGGGTAAGCGTCCTTCCATGAAGCAGTTGGGGCAAAGGTCATATTTTGCCTGCGCCGTGGCAGCACCAGCGGTCGGAGGAGCAGCCTTGGCGAGATGATACCTCACCCGGGTACAGTCCACTCCGCATGAATGGCAGTAGAACTGTTTTTTCGACTCCTTTAGCAGATCTTCCGCAGGTTTGATCGTAGCAACGTCGCCGCCCGGAGTACCATTCGTGGCGCTCTCTTCGCCATTGGCTTGTTTTCCTTTGTTGTCCGAGCTAGATATCTCCTTTCCAGATTGATCATAGATGTTGCGTTGAATCTCCAGGTTCAGATCGGCTTTAGAAGCAGGTGTAGCACTTGCAGCACGGTCAGTCCCAGGAAAGGGTTTCCCAGGGGTTATTGTCGACCCTGGAGCAGGTTGAAATGGCTGAAGACCACGCGGAGTATCCGCTGTTATCCGAAAGTGGCCCGTAAATGGAGGGCCAATGTTGGATGGCCGACTATCTGGGTCAACCTGGACGGGGCATCAGCATGCAATTGGCACCCCACTGTTCATCCACTTACTTGGTAGTTGATTAATCCCCATTGTTCCAGAAAGGCATGGACTCTCATGATGGCGCAGACGTCCCCTGCTAGATTGCGTCTGCAAGCAGTGACCGTGAGGTATTCGGCCGGATTCAACCTGTACGTGTTGATCATGAAGTCACGGTAGTCTTTGTATACCGCTGATGTTTTGCTTCGGTTCCTGTTGTTGAAGAATTCCGGTAATGCTTTGCGCTCAAGGTCATGGATCTTGTGCATGTCAAACCAGGTGCTGTAGCTGGGTAAAACAATTTGATGTGTCTGTGAAATGAGGTAGTTCCTTGCCGAAGTTTCGGGCGAAGCCTTTGGTTGTGCAGCATCTGTACCATCCTCTGCGGCCGCTGTCTGCGACTGGCTCGGTCCAGCGGCATCCTCCTGACTGACTTGTCCTCCGGTAGTCTGGGCGGCTGAAGGGGCGAGTCCGACATCTTCGCGCTCAGCATCATCCTGGCTTTCTCGCCTGGGCTCATCCGGTGCATCAAGAGGATTATCTGAGATCACAGCTGGCGCGTCCGTGGGGGATTTTTTCACTTCAGGCGCAGCGCTGTCCGTATCCTCCACCATGGGCACATCCGCTATGGAATAGCGCGTCAGCCTTACAGAAACAACACACAGCGGGTCAATGACGACTACACGAACCTTCATCGACATCCCTGTTCCCCTGTTCAGTGTCGGTTGTTGTTGCTGTTGCATCAGCTCCAACATCGCTTGGCTGAGACGGGTTCTCGTTCGGCGCGGTCTTTTCAACAATGTCCTCCATCTCGATGAGCTGGCCGTACGGGAGAAGCGCGCCAAACTGCTTCTTTACAAAAGTCACTCCAGTCAGCCTAGATGCCTAGCGTCTGAATGACGACTAATGCGGACGGCAAATAGTATGACTACCGCCAACGGACGAGTGCTGGATTCCGGTGTGACGGGCGCAGAGCAGACGCCCGGCGAGATCGCTCGGAATGTCGCTCAGCTTGCTGTAGAAGTGAGACTTGCGGCACGATACTGGAAGGATTGAGAGCTTTGATTGCTGGTGAGATTAGTTATGACTATTGCGCGTTTGCTTTGGGTCTGTGAGGGATGAAGGTCTGGGGTCGCGGTTCGTAGAATACAACTCCCATCAGGCGGCGCACTTTTCCACTAACTTGGTTCGTGTAATCCGTGTCAAGGTACGTACCCTCCGTACTGTGTTATGTGTCCGATAAATCACTCTGACCTTAGTCAGCTGAGCCAGCCACGTTGAAGTACTAAGGTACCTATTATTTCATTACGGTACACTGTAAGATACTGTAAATCACTTGTAAGGTAGGTAAGCTGCCTGAGCTGCGGTGCACAACCGC
This sequence comes from Symbiotaphrina buchneri, assembly GCA_001599915.1. Taxonomy (NCBI): domain Eukaryota; kingdom Fungi; phylum Ascomycota; order Symbiotaphrinales; family Symbiotaphrinaceae; genus Symbiotaphrina; species Symbiotaphrina buchneri. Next base: position 420,777 of record BCIG01000005.1, on the reverse strand, counting down.
CGAGGATCTCCGTCACGGCTTTGGGGCTCAATTCCGCAAATCCTCCAGTTCCCCCACCTAAGACTTCCCTTAATTCATTCAATCCAAGCTCAAGCCACCCCACAAGTTCTCTCACGGGTGACTGGGTTCCGAGGTTTCTTTGAACCGCCATCGGCCAAGTTTGGTTCAGCTTCTCCCTACTCGCCGTCCTTTGCTTCTTCGAACCCGTGATGTGGGCTGTGACCAGTCGTTCTGTGCTCCGGCAAGCTCGGGCACTTCTGCAACCTGCACCACCAACGACACCTGTGGCATTCAATTCGGCTCTGGGTCGTCTCATCTCCACGTTGGCCCTTTTGGAACAAAGAGAGGGCAAATTACAACTTGCATCGCTAGCGTCCATTACCGCTGCGAAGCGACTCGGCGGGTCAGTGACGGGTTTCATTGCGGGCAGTGGAGTAAGGCCGGTAGCTGAAGAAGCAGCCAAGGTTAAAGAAGTCGACAAGATCATTGTTGTGGAGAACGGCGCCTATGACAAGGTCTGTCAGCCTGCGCACCGAGGGAGCTTGTCGCGTCGTAGGTTTACTTACAGTAACTCAGGGCCTGCCAGAGAATTTCGCTCCGCTGCTCGTCGAGAACATCAAGAAGGGTGATTACACCCATGTCATAGCCGGCCACTCCGCATTTGGGAAGAGTCTCTTGCCTCGCGTGGCAGCACTTCTAGATTCGCAGCAGATTTCAGACATAACCGCAATTGAAAGCGAAGATAGTACGTCATCCATAATAAGCAGCGAAGTTGCGAGACGCTGACGTGTATGTGACCCAGCATTCGTACGCCCAATATACGCCGGAAATGTTATTCTTACCGTTCAGTCGTCTGATCGGCTGAAGCTCATAACGATCCGGGGAACGGCCTTCCCGGCTGCTGAGGTGACAGATGGCTCGGCTGAAATAGTGGAAGGAATAGATCCCAAGGTCGAGTCTGCTACAGAATGGGTGTCGGAAGATCTTGCCAAGTCAGATCGCCCGGAGCTCACCACGGCGAGCAGAGTGGTCTCGGGCGGCCGTGGGTTGAAGTCCAAAGAGGAGTTTGACAGACTCATCCCACCTTTGGCGGACGTGTTAGGCGCCGCAATCGGTGCGTCGAGGGCTGCCGTCGACAGCGGGTTTGCAGACAACAGTTTACAGGTCGGTCAGACTGGAAAGGTGGTTGCACCGCAGTTGTACTTGTGTGCCGGTATCTCTGGGGCCATCCAGCATCTTGCGGGTATGAAGGATAGCAAGGTCATTGCGGCCATCAACAAGGACCCGGACGCCCCTATCTTTCAAGTTGCAGATGTGGGCTTGGTGGGTGATTTGTTCGACAAGATACCGGAACTGACCGAAAAATTGAAATCGCAGTAGAGTCAAGTCTACGCAACATTTACGGATGTGGGGTTCTTCACTATCAGCTGCCCAGCTCCCATGGGGGCGATGAACCTTGTTCCATCACAGATCAGATGTTCTTGGTCGGGCTGACGACTCAATCTGCGGTTCGACGAGAGTCACAGGGCCCTAGGAAGAGATTCCAAGGACATTGCTGGCTGCCGGCTTGTGGTCGGATTAAGGTGCCTTGGGCGGATCGGATGAGGTAGCTCAACACGTGGCAAAAGATAGCTGCTGTTCCGTATTTGAAGTCTATCTGTCGTCCACAACGCGTGCACGATTGGAACGCCTGCAGTCGTTTCATCCCAAAGAAGCTCATCTTGTCTGTCCCGATCTGTACAGGTTTTGATGATACACCTTTATCAGAGCATGAAGCAGCTTTATTTACGGTATTCTTCAATACCTAAGATGCCTTAAATGAATACAACCCGGCCATGTATAAGATGGCGCCCTTGACTAATTGATCGATTGATCGGTCCATCCACCACAGAGATAAACCAGATAGATACGATATGATGTAGATTTACGATAGATCTCACATATGCGCCCTGGATCAGGTTATTGGTTGATCAATCCGTCCGTCACGGAGATTAACCGGATAGATATGATACGATGCGGATAGATGAGAGGGGCGTGTGGTAACCAAAAACAGGGGCGTGCCATTACCAGTTACCAGTAATGATATTACAATCCGCCTAGACTCCGAGAGATTTGACGTATATATACCACAATATCACTGTTTCTGGTACATACGACCACAGGCAGTGGAGAATAACGCATCCCGTTCGCTCTGCAGCTTTCAAGCCACTGACCGACTCGTTAGTACTAAGGTCGGGGACGACTTGGGAATCCGGGTTGTTGTATGTTTTTTGTTTTTGTTTCTTTGGCTCCCCTTTTCCTTTTCCTTTTTTGGATAATGGATTTTTGAAAAATCATTATTTTCTCTAGGTCGCTGTTTGTGGGTGTGCAAGGTCAGAGCTAGGGAGTCAGGGGCCCTCTCCGAATATCTACTTGCAGGAGAGAGACTTTCTTTCTTGTCCGCAGAAGTGGTGGTGCGGCAAAGGCCCTCCAACTTCCCACCGAGGTCAAGGCACAGAGCGTTGGGCGTTGCAACTATTCATGTATGCGTAGATTGTGAGCTCGAGTCTGATTAGATCTACCGATTCTGAAGATTTAAAGATGCTCGGTACAATGCAGTTACAGCCCCAAAAGCTTATTCCCAAAAGCTGACGCCGAGTCTACGATGGGCGGTACAATGTGCGTGGGTTGCTTCAATGTCTTCACAGTAGAGATGAACGCAGTTGCTTGAGGAAACATGGGCCCTGACTTGGTGTAATACTTATCCCTTCCTCTTTTCCTCATCGATCTGCCTCCTCAGATCGGCTAGCACCACCTCCCTGTTCCGCAGGTGCGATTCTAGACTTTCTATCTGTTCCCGGACTGAATTGAGGTCGTCCTGGATGCCCTTCAGATTGGCGCCAACCTTGCTCCTGCCTTCACCAGCCTCTAATTCTCTCAGCTCTCTCCGCTTGTAGTCGAGTAATTGCTCCAACTCCCTCTTCACTAAGGCGGGTTTCGAATCGTCTCTCCGCCCTCCAGACCTCTTAGCGGCCGCCGCTTCTACCGATTCGATCTTGGCCTCAAGCTCCGCCAGCTGTTTCTTTAACCGTACCTCCTCCCAATCTTCGGTGGTCTTTGCCTGCGAAAAGTCCGTTCCAGAAGGCTTGTATGTGCCACGTCCGCCAACGCCTAAGCGGCTGAGATAGGCATCCCCAAACTTAGCTTTTCTTCCTGTGCTCGTCTCCTCGCCACGAGTCGCGCCCCATCTCTGAGCAGGGGAGGCGACTCGGTCAATCTGGTAATCGATCTGTTTCCGGTCGAACGTAGAGCGCAAGGACGCTGGTACCGTTCGTGGTATACGGTAACCCTCATGCCGATTGTTGAGGATATGCAGAAATGCGAGAGTGGCATCCTTTGATATTGTAGGTGAAGCGGAAGGGTTTATGAGGTTCCAGGCGGACCGGATGTCGGTATCAGGCACGTCCAGAGATGCGTACAAAGGTTCCAGGGTGTCGACTGGGACATCAGCATTAGCTGGAGATTGGGCGTGGTTGTGCTACAAACGAGGTGATGCATACATGAGATCTCCCCTCTGCCATTCCGATTTGCCATGTAGATTTCCTCGTACTTCGCCTTGTCTGCAGGGCTCATGTACCAATCGAAACCGTCCTTGAGGCCTGCGGTCTCATCGTCGTCCTCCACCTGCTCGAACTGCGGCTGAGCCCCGGTCAGGGCACGGTTGGCTTGAACAAGGTGCGCCTTGGACTCCGGGACAAGCCAGTCTGGAAGGGACTTGGGTACATCTGCATATTCCTATCGTTCAGGTGGTTGATCAGCTTCGAGCTCCACGATCATTGCTCGGGCACGGATGTTGTGGTTTCAACCTACTCCATTGACCAGGTCAAAGATCAGTCTCATGGCGACACAGAACTCTTCGAAATCGAGGTTGCCATCGTTGTCGACGTCTGCCAGGTCCCAGACCCTCTCCAGCTGGTCATCCCGCAGCTGACTGTTCTTGAGGACTGTTGCGGCCTGCGCGCCGCTCAAGTGAGTGCCGCCATCCGCCAGGGAAGAGAAGATCTCCCAGTAGCGCTCCACCTCCCACTGTTCGATCCGTTTGGTAGACATATTTTGGTTATACTGTGGCTTTTCTACCTGCGTTAAAGGTACTTTCGTACCTTACCTTAAGATAAGGTAGCTAAGGTAAGGCAGCTCGGTAGGTATGATGTGGACGCGGCAGGGCGGTGCGCTTTAAGCTCCAAGCGCATGGACTAGAGGTGTACGGAGGGGCCCGGCGGGATCCAGGGGAAGCGACTAATAATTGGACCTGTAAATACGGGGTTATTGACCACCATGCCTCCTTATTCCACAAAATTTAAGCACACTCAAAGTGAGGTGGAGATGGCTAGATTCCATCCTGCCACTGTAGGCCTAATTCTATCAATGAAAGGGCCATCCTCCTCCCGTCTGTTAACTTCCGTGTAACCACCCGTGATTCGGCTTGAAGAGGTCTATGGCATCATCACCACCATCATCGTCATGCCTCGGGGGCCTGGGGATTTTTGGCTTTTTTTCCCGACAAGGCCTTCCAGAGCCAATACCATCATCAGCAGCCTGTAATTTGTGATTAGAAGAGTCACGGGCGCTAGGGGCTGGACAATTGGTTCTCTTCCAACTTGACTGACCTCCATGGCATTCCTATCGACTTTGGACTTATGTCTTCCGCCAGCACCTGCATCGGAATCTCTCAAATGTGTGCCTTTCGCTGCTACGGTCCTTTCCCGCTGCTTCTGCGCCTTGTGACCAGGTCTATTCTTCTCATGTGAGGGATGGGCTGTTGAGGGAAGAGGTGGCATTTCGACCTGCCGTGAGCCGCCTTTGCGAAGTGGCTTCAGGATGTCGTCTGCGGACTGAGAAGATGCTTGGGGAAAGGATTGCCGAGGGTATTTCTGAGATAAATCCTGCCCAGAACCAGCCTTTCCTGGCTTCAGCACCTCTTGCCTCCCTTTCTCTTGTCCGTTCATACTGGTAGGACTCCATTCATATGTCACATTCAGATTTGGCCGAGGACGCACCGGGGTCGACCGAGGCCTGCTCTCTTTCCTGCCCAACAGCGTCATGAGGTCAAAAGATCCCTCACTTTGAGTCCGCGGATGAATGCTGTCGCTCCGATTAGCATCAGATGCATTATGTCTATCATTCATTGGCATGTCCAGTGAATTATCGTGGAGTTGCATTTCCGATCTCTCGGTGATCACGCTGACGGCGGTCTTTGGAGCACGACGGCCGTGCTTCAGTAGCCTGGTTTTCTCGCCTTCGACAAGTTCGTGTCTCGTATGCTCTGGAGATGATCCCAGTATTTCGGCCTGATCCTCCCATTGACCCGCAAAGGAAGAATCCAGGCCTAGAAACTTGACAAACCTTCTTCCTTTCTCTATTTCTTTCCTCGTGCTGATCATATAGGTGCTGTTACTCATCCGAGGAAGGTAGTTGATGAAGCAAGGATGGAACTGTCCGTCGATCGGCGCTTGAGGTCTATGCACGTCTGCCAACAGAAGTTTGAGCTGTTCGGTTCGCATTTCTGCCAGCATTTGGTCTTCTGATGACTCCCGCACATGAAACTTCGCGGCTTTATCTTTCAATCTCTCGACGTCGTTGACAGTCAGGAAGAGAAGTTTGGCCGCGCTACCACGGCCAAGGACAGCGCACACTGATTGATATATGGCCACTTGGAGCTCGGTTGTCAGTGAACTCCAGGTCGCCAACGTTTCTCTCTTCTTCTGGGACAATCTGCTCTCTGTGGACAGTGAGTGTAACGCAGCTTCAGCATTATGCCGGGCATCCTCCAGCGACGACGAATCAATAATCTTCGCCGTCTGTTCCTCGTCGCTGGACTCCATCTCCCTCAAGACCAAATCATCGTCAGACATCAGGTCCACTTTTTGGAACATTCGCATGTTGTTCAAGTACGTAGGGTTGCAGGATCCATTACTGAAGATGTCATTATTCATTTCTTCATTTTGCTCTCCTCTCGCTGTTGAAGTTCCTGCAGCAGGCATTTCCGCCGGTTGTTTTTTGCTCCCTCTTGCAGTGCGGTTTGCAGCTATTCGCTGTCCGACCGCTGTCGTGATAGCACGCGGCGGCGCCATCTCCATGCCCGGTCTTGGGTCTTCCAGTGTCGGGAAGGCTGCCTGTTCAAGATCAGGGTTGAAGTCGAGGAAAGGAGGCGGGAACGCGGGGCGAATAATGGCTGGGAGATGCCTTCCATAGCCACGCGACTCCATCTCTGGCTCCCATTTTTGGGTCTGCTTGATCACTTTTCTTAGCTGCATCTTGTGGGAAACCAACAATCCTCCTTAAGTGGCAGCTATGATCGACCGTGGTGAGGAGTTGCAACCAGCTGCAGCGTCATCGAGCGCAATCTTCCTCTCCCAATGAAGATCGAAGAATTGAACGAGATCATGGTGGTATTGAGCGATGTAAATGCATAAGTAAGCGTATATGAGAGAGCGTCTAGAAGTGAATGGACTACATGCAGCTAGCAGCGACAAACAAAGGAGTGAATCCTGCAATCACCAAATATGTTGTGTTCCGTCATCATGAATGAACATGTATTGAGCCCATTTGCTACGAGCCATAATCTGATAAAACCATAAGCTGACCTTTGCAGAGAAGGACTATCCAGTGATGAGCGACGTCAGTCTACGGCAGAGCACGGTTCTGGGTCCTTAATGAGTCCAAGCAGTCGCTCAGCCCTGACCACCTCTTGTTCCCCAAGCAGAACTTCTCTGGTTTGACCACTCATGAGTGTTCACCCTCTACACAGCACAAGCTTTCTAGGATGATCTGTGGAGCTCCTCATGAAATGGAGCTGACCCCTCTCTGCTGAGAAACCTTTCCCTGTCATCAAGATCTTCGCCAGGGTTGCCCATCTCTATATCCATGTCATAGACCTCATCCAACGTCCTCTTTCCAGATCTGAGGCCACCTCGCACTCCGGGATCCTCGTTCTCCCTTGCAGTTGCCGTAGTTTGTTCAGCCGGCAGGATGGCTACTTGTTTAGTGGCCCGTGCAACATCCCGCATGGCCTGCAGATTCATAGCATATGACTGCAGGAGGTGTTTCATGTTGTCGTCCAAAGCAACGCAGAAGCGTTGAGCTTGGACGACCTGGATTGCTTTGATGAGGTCCATATCGTACACGGCCATGATGTAGGCAAGCACCACGGCAGCAGAGCGTTCATTGCCTGTTTCACAGAATACAAGAACCTTCCCCCTGCACCGGCCTCCACGGCTACTGTCGGTGTCATGCATGTAGCTTAGATGGCGGTTGATTGTCTGCACAGCTTTAGGGAAGGCGGCAATAAGTTCTTGTTGACCTGAGACGTCGACGGTATCATGATGGATTCCCATCTCTTCAGCGACCTTGCCTCCATCCAGGAATTTCGCTTGGGCTGACTTGATGTCGCGGACTGCTAATAGCATCGTGATGCCTTCTTCTTTGAGAAATGTTCTGTCTCTCAGTGCAGAGCCCGGGCCCAGGTAGAGAAAGGGGAGCACTTTCTGGGCGTTCCGGCGCCATTCGTATTTCCAGTCCATGACACCGTCCGCAATGACGAAATCTCCATCGGTGACTGTACTCAGGAACTGATTCTCTGAACCGCCTTGAGCCGCATAGGACGGATGTGGGATAAGAGAAATGGGATGACGGTCATGGTTGATGTTCGGGGGAGGCACCACAGTCCGCGGCGGAGAAGGGAGCCGGTAGCTATAAGCTTCCCGGGGTTGATACATCGGGATGAAGTCCTCTGGCACCTTCGGTGTTGCCTGCTCCATCTTTCAAGTGGCTGAATGCAGCCAGGTAGACCAGACGCGAAGAGGCAGAGGCGCGACGAGGGTGCATGAGGACATGCAGAAAGCAGGTACAGGAGGCGGAGGGTTGGATTATGCGGCTAGGGGTAGTGAAGAGAGTTGGGGCCGGCAGTGACAGTGTACAGTGAGAGTGACAATGACAGTGAATGAGAGTGAGAGTACAGGGTAGGGAAGATGCTCAAAGGGCGAGGTCTACTGGAAGGACGAGTGAGATGGAGAGCTAGGTCGCCCCATTTTTGCTTGCTTGATTGCTCGCTTGCCAACAAAGACTTCCGATGAGCAACAGAGAAGGTAAGACTACCTTACTGCTGGCAGCTAATCTCGGTGTGCTAATCTCGGTGCAGCTTGTCAAAGATGTGCTGGAGAATCATTGACAGGGCATCCCGAGCGGCTCCCGGGTTGCTTTGCCACCAGATCCTGCGCAGGACCCTTACTTATTCGAGCATTTGATTGATTAGGTGGTGGGATTGAGGGCTCTCTGTTTCTATGTGACCTGTCTGCGTGTCCGTGTCTGCTCACTCTTTGTTCTGGGCAGGTATGTCCTCGACGGGGGATATGCTGAAATGATATCTTTCAATGTAGGGTTAGGTTAGGTAAGGTACCTTAGCTTCGTACCTTAGAGGACGGGACAGAAGGAAAGGACGATTGGTTGGTTCAGAGACCGACCTTTGCGTTACCCTACCTTACCTCGTACCTTACTTTACCTGACCTGTAAGATTACCTTTTCATCCCCTTTACATGCCTTACCTTTTGCCTTAACCTGAGGTCACCGTCCGCCAATCTGTAAGGTTCCTGTAGCCACAGTAATTGAGCGGATTATTCGACTCTCTCTCTTCCCCTGTAATAAGGTGAGTAGTGCTCACACCCGACGACAGCGCATGTACAGCCTCAGCCAGCAGCTAACCTCAAGAGTCAGGATCCCAGACCAGGTTCAACCTGTTAGGTGATTCGTAACGTTACAATGCGTGCGGGGTCATTGATCATTATTGTTCTATTTACTTACTCGTTACGAGCGGTTCGTCCAGGACCCTTCCTCCTGTAGTCATCGCGTGCTCATCTATGCCTATGTCATGGCCGACCTCCTGCCCTAGACAGCTAGCATACCTGGCCTGACTTTTCCTGATCAATCTTCTTGTTCCTGACGATCATTTCGCTTTCTAAATGGTGCTCTCATGCCATTTAGCCAAATACCTTTCCCCGCTTTCTAATTCTGGCTTTACCTCATCTTGCTCTCCCAGTCGCTCCTTCTCCACCATGCCTTCGTCCGCAATTAAACCTGTCTAAGGTCTACTCGTGCTGACAACGCTTCACTCAATTGCACATTCCCGCAATGTTGTGGAGGATATTGAGCTTCACGGTACCCCTCGGGACTGTGTTTGTTGCAAATGGGCAGTCGTGTCCGGACTACTCTGTATATTCCACGCAATACCATGCACCCTTTTCATCGGGGAGGTACAATCTTTCCTACCAGCGTCCCTCGCCCGAGTGCCGTACTTTTGTCTCGACAGAAGTCGAGGATACCATCTCTCGTCTGAATCAAACAATCCAAGACCCGGATCTTTTCAGGTTGTTTGAGAACAGTTATCCCAACACAATAGATACAGCAATCAAGTGGAAAGGTTATGCAGCAAACAGCGATGAAGAACTGACATTCATTATCACGGGTGACATGTATGTCTGCTTGTCCCGAGTCCAACATAGATCTCTCTCTCTCTTACCCCCGGATGACAACACAGCAATGCGATGTGGCTGCGAGACTCCGCCAACCAAATGCAGTCATATCTCCCCCTACTCAGGGCGTCTTCGGCGAGCAATTCTATTGCTTCCCTGTACCGCGGGGTCGTCAATCTTCAGTCGCGCTATATACTGGCTTCACCCTTCTGTAACTCTTTCCAGCCCCCGCAAGAATCGGGAATAAGCCCCGCTGTGAATACGGCCGCAACCCAGGATGTTGTTTTTCCAACGTACAGCAACCAATCAGTCTTCGAGTGCAAATATGAACTTGACTCATTGGCCGCCTTCCTGGAGATTTCGACCAACTATTACAATGCTACCAGAGACATCGAGTTCTTCAGAAAATATAGGTGGCTAGAAACAATCACTGTCATTCTGAACCTTACACAATCGATGATGTTACCCACATATGCAACCAACGGAAGTGTCAATCAAAGTCCATACACTTTTACGAGAACAACAGATCGTGCGTCGGAGACATTGGAGAATGACGGTCTTGGAAATCCAGTAAGGGGTGGGACCGGATTGATTCGTTCTGCATTTCGACCTTCGGATGATGCCACAATCTACCAGCTCTTCATACCTGCTAACATGATGTTTGCACGATATCTGGACTCGACGGCTAGCATCGTGGCAAATTTAGGTAATCAGTCGCAGCTGGCCGACTTCATGCAGTCATTTGCAGCCCAACTTCGAAATTCCATCAGCAAGTATGGAATTGTCAACGATGTAAACTATGGAGAAGTCTACGCTTATGAGGTGGATGGCTATGGCTCGAGGAATATGATGGATGATGCAAACATTCCCAGTCTCTTGAGCGCCCCCTTCTTCGGATACGTCGATACCGCAGATCCAGTGTATCAGGCGACACGAAGTGTCATTTTGAGCGACGCCGATCCATACTTTATGCGCGGCCCTGTCATCAATGCTGTGGGTGGTCCGCATGACGGGCCTGGTTATGGATGGCCCATGGCTAGCATTGTGCGAATCTTCACCAGCGGCGATGATGGGGAAATAACGAATGTTTTGCGAGAGCTCCTCGGTAGCACAGACGGACTCGGTCAGTCTACAGTTCCTAATCAACCGTGTCACCAGCTAGGAGGTCGGCAGAGCAAGGTGAATTTGTAGCTAAGGTATAACAGGGTTGATTCATGAGAGCATAAACACATTCAATGTCTCAGACTGGACCAGGCAATGGTAAGTGGCCCTCTGATAACTCGTAGCTGTTCCGCGGTGCTCATGATATCCGATCAGGTTCTCTTGGGCAAACGGACTTTTTGGTCAGATGATCCTTGATTTGGAGGACAGGAAGCCAGAAATCCTATCACAAGGTTTCCAATAATGATACCAAGTTGCAGGGCGGACTTTTGAGTTCGAATTTGTGGATGTGGCCTAGACCGTCCGCCTCGCTGCTCCTGAAACGGAGGACTTTTATTCGGTTGCCGAGACTTGGGCGGGTGAGGTTAGCCCAGGGTGGGCCCGAAGAACAATGCTTCGTCATCTGGGGGTGCGATTAGAAGTGAAATTCTTTTGACGCTTGAAGTCGGGAAGTTGGTGGTGAGGTATGCGTTAAGAGGTAGAGTAGAAAAATAGTTCGAGGCGGTGTTCAATACTTGGCCGGATCATCAGGATGTGCCGTGTCCTTTGACCGCAGAGGGGTCATCAAAACCGAATACTGAAACTTTCGATCGACGAACCTCAGGAGCTCGGGATTGACATTATTTGTGTTGAGCCCCATTTTGTATTCTCCTCCGTCAGTAGGCGGAGGTTGAATAGGCCACCAATAGCATCTACCGTATACAACATCAGTCTTCGGTCGAATGAAGCAGCAATTACCTATGTACTTGACTTACACACAACCGCAGTTATCGCAGAAGTTGAAAGACAGGTCTCGATCACCCCAGACATACTGCTTAATCACTGCATTGGGCTTCGTTTCAATCTTTACTTCATCGGGATGATAATAACCCCAGGCGGCGCCGTACCGTCTACAAATCGTGCATTGGCATACGTTGATGTACTCAGGGAGTCGGGGAACTGTGACTGTGATGGCGCCGCAGTGGCAGCTGGAGCGGATCAAGGTGCCAGTCGCCGCCATGTTGTCTTGTGTTATCCGATTGAGCTGGAGATGTCAGATTAAAGGTATGACCGGAGCTGCACAGGTTTTGAAAGCTGGAAGCCTGGAATATATTAGGAGTCGCAATAGTCATCGTGGCAATTGATTCTACCCATAGGTTGACAGTCCAGGCGCGGACTGCGGGTCGCGCTAGCGGCGGCTAAGCGAGGCCACCCACCCTACCTCCACGTCTTGCGCCGCTCACCACCACCACCAACCAGCTATCTCCAACCCGGCTAATCAGCTCGTAACCACCCTAAGAGAGCCCAAAATAGGCCTGAAAAGGAAGGGGAAAGCGAAGGAAACGACGTATATCATTAAGACCATCGAATATACGCTTCTATAGGACAGTTAGACTGAGTAAGTAAGATTAAAGTAAAGACAACTTGGCTTTTCAAGCCTGTATCTCCAGCTAAACCAGATGACTTTATCTTGTATATATCATGTTTAAAATAAAGAATACAGTTAATATATTTATAGTAAGTTATATATTGAACAATAGTACAAGAGATAATATAATCAGTCTGACTAGGAGTTCTAGTAAATTGATTACCTTCTTTCTTTTTTTTATAAGAAAGATATTGATTTTAAGTACTAAGGATCAGATGTTTAAAAAGCAATTTTATATTACCTTTTGGAAAATACATTATAACAGGTATTATCCCTTGTTATTAAAGCTATTACAATAATAATATCATCTGTTTTCTATAATATTATCTTTTTTTATAGATATATACTAATTAATTATTAATAGATGTTTTTTAATTAAAACCTGTTAAACTCTAAGTTTTATACAAAGATGTTATAATTTTTAAAAGTTAATTATTTTTCCTATAGTTATTTATATATAAAGATTATTATAAAACAGTTTTTATATCTGAAAAATAATATTAATAAATAGGTTTTTAAAGTATATATCTTTTTCTTTTTTAACAAGAAATCCAGTAAATATAACTAATTGTAATATAAAAAGGAAAATAACAATCTAAAAACATTTTAACCAAATTATAATGATATCTTTTAAATTTCTAAAAAAAACCATGTTTAATAAACCTTTTAATCTTATAATGCTATTTAATAAAAGTAGATTTTAAAAGTTATTTAATAGATATAATAATAATTAAACTTTAGTTTAATATCTATTTAATAAAAAGAAAAAGATTATTAAAGAAAAAACTTAATTTTTTATAAACATAATACCTATAGGTTATAGGTATTAATAATGTTAAAGGTATTATAATTAAAAAAAGGTTTTTTTTTCTAATATAGTTTAAATAAATAACCTATATAAACAATTTAAGTTATAATTTTAAAACAATTAAATAATTAATAATTATTAATATCAAGTTTAATAATAAGTTTTTCCTAGTTAAATTAATTGATTATAAGGTTATTTAATAGATTTTTCCTAAGATATTTTTTATTTATACTTTTTATATAAAAATAATTTAAAGAAAAATCCTATAATTTTTATAACAGGTAAATAGTTTATATGGAATTTTATTTGATTATATCTAGCTTTTAAAATATTTTAGAACTTGTTTTAAAACCTATAGTTAATCTGATTAACCTGGTATAATTTTTTTTCTTTATTTAAAAATCCAATATATTTTATTTTTTACAAGATAAATCTTGGTTTCTATAATATATTCTATGTTATAAATACTGTTTTAAAGTCTAGATATAATAAATATATTATTTTTTATAAGTTAAATCAAGTTTTTAAAAGAATTATTATTAAAGTTTTTACTTTTTAGGTTATTTTTATCCTAGTAAACCAGGTATCTTTTAATTTTATAATAGTGTTTTACAATATTCTTTGTTTTCTTTAGTATAATCATCTTTTTCTTCTTTTGATATAAGAACTTTTTAATAAACTCAGGCTTTTAAAACTTTATTATAGCTTGTTCTTTATTTTTAAAATTAATTTTAACATGTTAAACTTTGATATGCTTAATAATAGTTGTTTAAAACCAATCTATATGTTAACCTGTTTTATTTACATAATTATATTAAAATTAAAAATGTTTTTTAATAGGAAATATCTTTAGGTATTAAATAAAAAGCTAATTAATCTTGGTTAATTAAAGGTATTTATCTATTATAAAAAATAAAAAACTAACCTTGTTTTATACCTAAAGCTCTTTAATTAAATCCTATACTTATAGATAGTTTTTATAATAAACCTGTTTTTAGAACTTTATTAAAATAAGCTTTATTTTAATAATAAGGTATTATAAATTATTTTAAAGATATTATATCTTATATATTTAGCTAAAGAATATAAGGAAAAAAAGATCTTTAATATTAACAATTATATATTATAATAAACTATTCAAAAGCAAGAGTTTTTTTTGTTTTTTACAAGAAAAAAGCTTTTAATTATACAGTTATATAGACCTTATTATTCTTAATCTTTTCTTTTTTCTTTTTCTTTATTGTATTATATAAAGCTTTTAAAAGATTAATTTTATTAATATTTTTATATATATAATAATGTATTATCTTTATCATTATGTATTTATATTATATATAAAAGGTAGATAGATTACCTATAATGTTTATTAATTAAAATATTAATAAAAATATTGTTTAATATATTTAAACTTGTTTATTCAGCTTATAAATATACTAAAATCTAGGTAACCATTAGCTAAAGGCCTATAGATATTATATAGATAGAAATATTATAATTCTAAACCTTTTGCCATCTTTTAAATCATTTATTCCTTAATTTGATAATAGATTTTAACCTAGAGTTTTATATTAGCTATAACTTTATTAGATAAAAACAAGGATAGTAAAAAGTTTATTATAATAAATAATCATAATTGTTTATTATAAAAAACAAGGTAAAGTTAAAAGTATTAAAAAAATAAAATAAATTAATATTCTATAAGCTAATTAATATACCTATTTAAACCATTAATTCTTTTAAACCTGTATCTGTACATCTTTATCTAATATTAAAACCTTATTATAATATTCTTTTTTTATATTTTTTTAATCTATTCTCTTTTCTTTATTTTATATCTTGATAACATAATCTTAATAGAAAAGGTAATAATAATAAACAACAGTTAAAAGGTATCTTATAAATAGGTCTTATTTATTTTTAATAACTAATTATTAGATTTTAAATATATTATTATAAAAACCAAGGTTTAATACAGTTATTATAACAATAATAGCTTTAACAGTTTAGTTCAATTATGTTGATTTTATGTTTTTAGTCTTATAGAACCTTACTTTTAACCTTTTTTCTTATTTTTTTAATTTCTTTCTTTTTTTTATTTTCTAAGATCTTTCTTATTATAGTTATCTACTGTTAAGTATTAATTTAAGATATTATCTAAAATAATAAACTTTATTTTTTCTTTTATAACTAATAAAGATATCTTTATTTTTAGAAACAAGATTTAAAAAAAAGCTTTTAGATACTTAAACATGTTTAAAAAATCTAAAGTTTAAAAAGATGCTTTTTAAAAGCTTTTAAAGAAGTTATCAGGTTAAAGATATTATAATAATATCAAAAGTAAATATATTTATTTATATTTTTTTAAAGCTGTTTATATAAACTATATTATAAAATTATTAATTGTTAATTACTTAATTATATACTTTTAAGTTGTTAACTTAGCTTGTTATGTTCTTAGTATTATTTTATAGCTAGATAGCTTAATTAACTATTATCTTACTAAGTTAAAGATCTTATTTACTGTCAAATAGTAACAATACTTGTTTTAACAAGATAACTAGCTTATCTAGTTAATAACTTGTATCAATAATGTTTCTATACATTGTACCAATTATTTGTTTTATTACCTAAATCTTCTAATCTAGCTAAGTGCTTTTATTTTAACCTAGCTATCCTATTATAATAATCTTATCAAGTCCTTTTCTTTAATAAATCTAACCTTTTTAAATATAATACTAAGGTAGCAATTTAACTATCTTTTAATTTTAACTTTTAACTTGCAGAATTGCAAGTTAAATACTAATTTAAGAACTTAAAAACAGTTATATACATTCTTCTTTATCATATATTTACTCTCTATACTAAAAACAAAAGCTATATTTATAACAGTTTACAACTAAATACCTATTAACAATAATATCTATCTATAACTATAATACTTTATTTACCTTGATTTTACTACTTTATAATCTTATAAGCTATACTAATATATACAGATAACTATTTGAAAAAGAATTATTTATTATTAGTTTACCAAGCTAATATCTTATAATTTTAGTAACTCTTGTACTATTTAAACTAGTATTATAAATTTACTATAGTTAATTCCTTTTTTAGACAATTATAGTTATCCTGCAATTTCTTAATCTTTTAAAGCTATTTAAAACAACAATAGCTATTACTTATTAGTTGTATTAACTAATTACAGATAAATATAACTTTGTAAAGAATTTAAAAAAACCTACTTTATGTTTAATAAAAGTTGTTTATATTTTTTACCTATATACAAGACTAATTTTACAATCTTATTAGATAGTAGATTAAATAGACTTTGTAAATATAGTTTGAAAATTCTAAAAAATATCTAAGAATTTTAATAATTAATATATTATTTAAACTATATCAATAAAACTTGTTAATTACCTTTTATAGGATAAAAAGCCTTTATAGATACTAATTTAAAAAACAAGTTTATTATATCTATCTTAAATTTAACCTTTTAATATTAAAAGTTTATATTAAAGACTTTAATTAACAACTATATACATTAAACTTATACTCTATCAGGTCTTTAAAACCTTAACAACATAAATCTTAAACTAAATCTAAATCTGTTTTCTTTAGAGATAATAACTGTTATCTAGATTGTAATAGCTTATATAATAGCTTAATACCAATTGGTAAATTAAGTAGCTTTTAGAATACAAGGTGTTTAAAGACCTTAAGGACTATAAGGACTATTAGATCTATCAGAAGATAGTAATAGGTATTTTTAAACAACAGAAATTGGATTTTTCTATCCTAATAACCCTGATCCCTATAATGATATAACTTAAAAGGATAAAAAGAAGTTCTATAAAGATATATATACCTTTACTATATAAGTACAAGTTATAAGTTTTATAAAAAACCTAGTAATTATTAGAAAGAATTTTAACAATTATCTTTTTAATAAGACTAATAACTGGTAGAACAGTATCCTTTTTTATATTTAACAAGTTAAAATTATATATAATATAAACAGAGTTAAAAAATAGTATAAAGCTTTAGAAAAACATTTTTATATACTTTTAATACAAGTACTTTTAAAGCTTGACTTATTAAGATATATTGTTATAGATATTAGATTATAGAAAAACATTATTAAATACCTATAATTAATCAGTACTTACTTAAAACAATATAAACAAAGTAATTATAAGTTCTTTTAGGTTTTTAAAACTTAAAGCTATATTGATTTAGAATTATATATAAGTATAGACTTTAAGCCTTTTAAATCTATTATTATATTAAAGCTTTTAGATAAATTAGTATTTAAACAATTAACATAGTTTAATTATTATTTTTACAAGGAAAATAGATTTAAAGAGCAAGATAAAAAGTTTAGGAACAATGTTAAAGAATACAAGAATAATACTTATAATAAAGACTATAATTAACCTTTTAATAAAAGTTAATATCAATAATCATTTTATTATTAATAACTCCTGATATTATTTAAACATGGAAACTATCTAGGTTATTATCTTTTAAGCTATGTATATTAAGATAATAATAACTTTTAAAACTTTTAAAATTCCTATTTAAACCAAGATAATTATAACTGTTTTTAGACAGTTTATAACCTGAATCAAAAGTTCTAAATATAGCTAAAGCTATTAGTACTATCTTTAAGATTGCAAATTATAGCTAAATTAATTAGTATTTAAGTTAATAAAAGTATCAAGCTTTATAACCTTAATAAAGATTAGTTAGAAATCATAACTTTAGAAACCATAGGTTTTTTTACAAATATAGGTTTTTAAATAATTAGTATAACAGTAACTAGAATTTTAACTATTAAGGTAGAATACAAACAGTATATATAAAAGATATCTTTATTAATTTTACCTTTATAAACAAAAACTTATAAGAAAAGAACAAGTTAATTTATAAATTAAAAGTTATTCTATAAGAATAAAGAACTTTTATAATAAGATATTATATCTTTTATAAAAAGGTATATAATGATTATAAACCTTTTCTAAAGCTTAATTATAGCTATTATAACTTTATAGATAATCAGGATAGCAATAAGCTATTATACTATGTTAATAAGTACTTTATAACTATAAACTTACAGATAAACCAACTGTTTTATAAGTACTAAAGATATAATTATGTCTTTGTCTTTAGAAACAAGTTATACAAACATCTAAAAGCAAATATAGAATATTATTATCTATCTAAAAGGAAAGCTTTAGAAAACAAAAACAATATAAAAGCATTTATTAGTATAATAATCAGGACTTTATAAACAATAGTTTAAACTTTATAAATATAAGTTATCAGATTAAAATCTTATATCAATATATATAATAATCTAATATTTTATAGATGGTATTATATAATAGTTTTAATCTAATTTACTATTATAGGATTAATAATCTAAATATATATAGATACAAGGTATATTATAACTTTAATTAATTATAAGTTTTTATAAAAGATAATACCTTGGTTAAAACATTATTATATAAAGGAAAAGCTTATAATATAAGGTTTTAATAAATAAAAACATAAGACTAATAAATATATCCTTTTAAACCTGTATTTAACTAGATAAATTCTTATAACAAAAAAGAAGATTATTGTTTATATCTAACAGGAAGCCTATATAATAAACAATCTAAAAGCTATCATATTAATAGGTATAGACATTATAAGGTTAAAACAGATAATAATAAATCTTATAACTTGTAAATTAATAGTTAATACTTGTAAAGATATAAATATAGATTTTATTATTATTTTATAATCCTTTTATAAAGTTTATCAATCTGTTATAAGTTAAAGATAGGTTTTAATCCTAGGAAATTCAATAGTAATAATACCAGTTATATTTTTAAAGATACTATAATTCTAAATAATCAGAATTATATCTTTATTTTAAATGTTAAGAAAAGCATTAATCAAATTATAAATCTTATAATATCTTGTATACAGATTTATAACAAGGTAATAACTTCTTTAATTATCTTTTAAAACTCTTAAATAAATACTTTAAAAGATTATAATAAAGATAGCTTTTAACAGTTAAACCTGTTATTAACAAAAACATTATATATAACAATTGTTATTAATATAGTCAAAAATAAAACATATAAGAAAGTAAAGCTATCTAATAGCATAATAATCTATAAAAACCTATATAAAATCAAAAAGCTTATAGAGTTAATTATAAAACATTTAAAACTTTAAAAAGATAAAAAAGATATAATATAACTTTTAAAGTTAAAATAGCTAAAAATCTTATTATGTTTTAATTAACAGGAAAGAACAAGGTTAAATAGTTAAGTTTATCTACTTAGTTAAAAAAAATTGCATTATTATAGATAAAATGTTTAATAAGCTCTATAATCAAAGTAAAATAACATAAACTATCAATTAGACATCTTTTAATTCCTTAGTTTTTATAGTTTAATAGATAGTAAAATTAAAATCAAAAGAATCTAAATGTAAAAGTAAAGTAATAATCAATATTAGAAATCTAAATTATATATTAGAAATTGATATCTATTTATTTTTAACTTAGGAAAACATCTTAAGATCTATTTAAAGTTGTACTTATATAACTATAATAGATATTTTATCTTTCTTTTACCAGTTTCTAATTATAATTAACAATTATTATATCCTGGTAATTAAAACTTATTAAAGCTAAGAACAATTTAATATAATATTGATAAAGTATTATAATAGTTTTTTTTTGCTTAAAAAATAATTAACAATGTTCTATATATATATATATATATAAAGGTTATATAAAAACCTTTATAGATAATATAGTTATCTTTTCCAAAAGCTATTAAGATTATTTATAATATTTTCAAATTATCTTACAATTGTTAGATAACTGTTAAATTTATCTTATTCTATAAAAGATATTTGTTAACTATCCTTTTATAATATTATTAGATTAAAAAGTAGATTGTTTTAGACTTTTAACTAATAAAGAAAAGATTAAAACTTTAACAAACCTAAAGTTTCTAAAAATGCTTGTATAACTAAAAACATATATAAGGTTTACCAATTGGTTATAAAATGTTATACTTTTTTACTTATAAATTATAAGCCTTTTATAATAGAAAAAAACTAAACTGTTTATACATAGCCTAAAAGTAAGATAGCTTAAATAAAACTATTTTTAGATTATAGTTATTAGATATTTATCTAGCTAAAAGTAAAAAAGCTTTAATAAATTATAAGAAATGTTTAAAACATGCTTAAACTTAATATATCATGATTTAAAACATAAGTTATATACTTATATTGATAGCTTTAAAGAATAAGAAATAGATATGATAATATGTTATATAAAAGGCAATCTAGATAAACTAATAAAAAAGAAAAACTTCTAACTGATATTGTACTTTAGTAAAAAGTTAAACAATGTTAAACAGAGATATTAGCCTACTAAGTTGGAAATAACTAAAGTTATATAGATTATACAGAAGCTTAAATAGATAATTAATTCTATTTATCTTAAAAAGCTATTTATAATTATCTATATTAACTATATATCTATTATCAATATAATAAACCAAGTCTTGCTATCTATATCTTTAATAAATAAAGCTAATATATGTTTAATTTAAATATCCTAGTATCTTTTTTAGTTTATTAGAAAAATAAAGTTATAATATAAACCAGGTAAGGAATATATTGTTTTAGATGTATTATTAAGATTAAAACAAAAGGTAAAACATAAAACTTAATAAAATAAAAAACAATTAAAAAACTTAAAACTTTTAACTGTTTTAATATAATACTGGTTGAATTAATATCTAACTTTTAAAAGTAATTTCAAAAGACTTATAATATTGATAAACATTAATAATAAATTAAAAAATTAGTAATTAATAATAATACAAAGATAAAAACAGTTAAAAAAACCGGTTACAACTATTAACAAAAGCTAGAGATTAAAACTTAAAATCCTTTATTTAGTTTATACTTTAAGATAGTTTACTTTACTTTATTAATTAAAATAACTTCTAAAAACATCTATATATTCTGATAACCTTTAAAAAGGACATTTTCAAGCTAGTTTATAACTAACAAAGTTATTATAAACTAAAATAAGCTTTTATTTAAATAACTCTTATATTATACATTTATAAGCTTTTTAGAAAACTTAAAAAGTATATAGTTTATTATCATTTATGTTTACTAAATAGGATAGTATGTTACTTGTTTAATAAAAGCTATTAACCTGTTTAAACATTAAACAAGATCTTCTATATATAGATTATTGATTTTATACTTATTTTACCTGAAATTAAAACATAGAACTTTATTATATCAATTATCAACAAGACCTTTAAAAGGATAAAACTTATACTAGGTTATAATAACTAATCTGTTAAACAATAAACAATTATTATATTAAAAAAAGCTTGTAATTAAAAAGTTTTAAAAATAATAATCTTAAATTAAAACTTTAAGTTCTTATTTAATCTTTAATAAACAACTTTTAAATAGTTAAGCTTTAAATTATTTATAATTACTATATACTATCTTTAAACAAATAGACAATCTAAATAAACTAATTAAACAATAGAAATTACTTTAAGATATTTCCTTATAAAAGATAAAAACTTAAAAAATTTAATATGTTTTATTTAAACTTTTAAACCTATATTTAATAGAATATCTAATATAACTATTGGATTCTTGCTAGATAAAGTTATATATAAAAGGCATCTAAATAACTAAATAACCCTGTTTTATAATAACCAAGTTAAATTAATATTATAGCTGTTTATTAAAAAATCTATTATAAAGCTTTAAATACAATAATATTTATTAATACCAGATATAAAATGCTGTTTAACATAAAGTACTAACTTATAATATTAAAACATGGTAATAAAGTGTTTTTAAAGCTTTATTATAGTTATAAGGTACTAACTTAAAAAATAAAAAAACTATTAAATCAGAGAATAAAATCATTTAAGATTTTAAAACAAGTAGGAAATCTAGTTTACAAACTTAATATATCAGCATATTAGAAAATCTATTTAATAATTAATATTATATAACTTAAACCTGTTTTAAAAGGAAAAGATCTTTATAAATACCTTAAATCTGATTATCTTTTATCAATAAAGATAGAAAAAAACACTTTAAAGTAAAGATCTTTTAAGGTTAAAAAGGTTATAAAAAAAGATTATATCAATATAGATATAAAAAGCCAAAGATTGAATATCTAGTAAGATAAAAAGATTATAACCTTAAGTATAATTAATAATATAATAAAAAGTTGTTAAAAAACTCAAAAAGCTATTAAAGAAGTATAAAGCCATATAATAAGGATTTAAACAGAAAGTAAATGTTAATTAGATAACTTATAATCTTATTACAATAAACAATAAAATAATAATTCTTGTTTTTATACCTTTATCTAACCTTTTTCTTCTTTTTATACTTTTACTTATAGCATTATTTTTTAATATCTATAGAAAAGCTTTATAACTGTTGTTTATCTATAAAGAAATTATATTATCATTTTCTATCTGTTATCTATAACTTTTTAACATATTATATATACTGTTGTTGATATTATTATTATTTTTTACTTTATAACCTATACATATTACTTTATTACTTATTATAACAAGAAAGAGTAAATATAAGGTAACTTAAACAATAATTAAAAACCTTAAACAATATATAAGTATTATATAAATAAAAAACCTAGTTAAAAATCTAATAAAGAAGAAAACACATATATAAATTCTAAATATTAAATCTTACAATATTTAAAATAGGAAAATACAGATAGAATAAACTATAAAGAAAGATTAGCTATTATTTTGTTTTTTATAATAAGTACTATTGGAAAAATACCTTTATTTTATAAAATTGGATAATTAAACCTTATATATTATTGTATTTTATATTATATTTAATAAAGTAAAATTATAGACCTATCCTTTTGATTTTAACATTAATAATAATATATAAACAAATTAAATATATATAGGATTTCTAGCAATAATTAGCTATTAAGTTAAAATATTAACTTTTCTTAGCTTAGATAATTATAAAAAACAGAAAGGTATCATAATATGTTATAAAGAAAGGTTAAAGTATAAACTTAATAAACAAGTTTAATAAAAGATTTTAAAAAAGATTATAAACAACAATAAAGCAAATAAAAAATAATTTAACAGTAAAAGCAACATTGATTTAGATAGATTATAAATAATATTACCTAAAGCCTTTTTATTATATAATAACAAAGTTTAAAAGATAGGATTTTATAAAATATTAGCTTATAAAATAAAACATATAAAGTTAAAAACAATATAAAAGGAATATTAGATAAATAACTTTATAGTTATAGATAACAAACCTTTTTAATTAAATCTAAAACATAAATTTAGATATTAAATTCTTAATAATAATAACAATGTTAAAGATAAAAAATAAGAGAAGCTATCTAAATTATTAAAGTTTTAAAGGCCTTATATATATATAATGTTCTTATCTTTAAAAATGATAGCTTTTAATTTGATATCTTTAATTAAAATAAGAAATCTGATGTTTTGACCTTTAAGTTAACAATAGCTTTTAACTTAATATCTTTAACTAAAACTATATTCTTAAACTTTAAATTCAAGTTTCTAATTACCTTTTTATAATAAAAACAAAAGCTTTTTAAACTTAAAGCTATATTTTAATAAGTTAAAACTAAATTATAAAGTTAAAAGTCAATTATTACAAGGTTATACAATGATTTTATACAGTTAAAAGCTAAAAAGATAAAGATTAAAACCTTATACAAAAATTATACTAATGTTTTTAACATGATAATATACTGTATTAAGGTTTTAAAAACTCTATAATATATAAGTAAAAAGATCTTTTTATATTATCTTTAAAAAAACTTTAATTAGATTATAATAATAATTACTTTAAATAACCTAAATAAGCTATTAGATTATAGGTTTAAGATGTTTTAGAAATTATAAAAGTATTTAAAAGAATAGATTAAAAGTAAACTATTAAAAAGAAAAAAGATTATAGCTATAAAAGTAAAACATAAAATAAACAAGTTATAAATAAAAATAGAAAAAAAAACATGCTAGGTAAAGATAAAAAAATAATAATAAAACAAAAGATAAAACAGCTAAAACCAATATTAAAAATCTAAAGGAAAAGGATATTAAAGCTGTTTAGCTTTAGAATATAACATCTATATGTTTACAGTTTTAGAATATATAACTTTAGAATATAAAACATAATAAAAATATTATACTTATATATTTATAGTTTTAAAATATAATATCTATATATCTATAGTTTTAGAATACAACATTTAGCAAACAATAGGTATCTATAGATTTATAATTCTAGTATATAACTTTAAAGTTAAATAGGACTATAGGATTAAGTAAAAAAGAAGATAGATTTTCTTTTATTTATATCTAAGTCTATATTAGGTCAAATAGATATATAAATCTAATTAAGTTCTTGGGAATAAATAAAAGTTTAGATAAATGATTATTAAATTATTATTATTGTAAAAAGTTTGTTTTTTTACCTTCTAAAAGTTTAATTCAGGTTAAAAAAGATTATTATAGAATTACTAATTGTTAGTTATTTAATTATATGCTTTTAAATTGCTAATTTAGCTTGTTATATTCTTAATATCATCTCATAGCTAGATAGCTTAATTAACCATTATCTTACCAAGTTAAAACCTTGTTTGCTATTAAATTAATATATATATTTTTTTATAAGAAACAATCTTTAAAAAACTTATATAAAAGATTTTAATAGTTTTAATATTTTTATCTATATCCTAGAACTATTAATATTATAGGAAAATAGACTTTTAATATAATTATTCTTTAGATAATAATCAACTGTAAAATACCTAAATTAATTATATAAAAACAAAAGATAAACAAAGATAATCTATAATAATATTATCTTTAAACTTAAAAGAAAATACATGTATATGCATTTAAAATACAAGTTGTTGTTTTCTATTATTTTATCTATAATTATCAGTATAAAACAAATAAATAATAGTAAAATAATAACAATAGTTATTATAATAATCCTGTATATTTATCTAAAGTTTCCAAGTTTATAATTAACTTGTATTATTGTTAAATATATCATTTTTTTTTTCTTTTTTTTCAATATAGTTATTTTAGTTATTATACTTTCCTTTGATCTATATTTAAAAAACTGTAATCTATCATATTTTTAACAACAAGTTTATCTAATTACTATATAAGTCTGTTTACTTATTATATCTACCTTGTTTAATATAAGATAAAACTATAAACAAAACTTGATTTTATCATCTTTTTTTAAGATTATTATTAACAATAAATCTTCTAGGTCTAGGTAAGAGAAAAACTTTAAAATATATATTCTATTATCTTTAAAGATTTTATCTAACTCTATAAATATAATAAATGCTTTTTAATTAAGTTTTTTAAAGATTAAAACAAATAGTTTGTTTTTAATAAAAAGCTTAATTAAAAAAAAATAATTAATAACTTTATATAAAAATGTTATTGATTTATATACTGGCTTTCTTTTGTTTATTATGTTTTAATAAAGTTCTTAATATCTAATTTTATCATTTTAAAGCTAAATTAAAAAGAAAATATATTAAATTAACCCTTTTTATCATAAAACCTATTAGATTAAAGATATATACTTATTTGTTTTTTTACAATATAGATTGTTAAAATGTTAACAGAGTTTTAGAAATTAAGCTATTTTATCTATATTTTAATTATATAAAGTATCTAGCTTTTAATCTTGTATACCTTTTATTATATTAGATTAGGATTACTTAGATTAATAAAGGTTATCTTTTTATAAGGTTAATACTTATAATCAGGTTTTAACCATAAAGAACAAGTTTATAATATATAATATCTATATTTGTATTTAGCTTTTTTATATTTTATAACAGAGTTTACTAATAATAAATCTTCTTTTTAAACCTAAAAAACCTTTTTAACTTATTTTTGTTTTAATTTACAAGAGATTAAAATCTGTAAAGATCTATATAGCATGTATTCCTTTTATTATAAAAGGGTTTAATACTTTTCTTTTAAAGAATATTAAAATATTTAAAAACTCTATAACTAGAAAGATTAAAGCTTAAACTTTAATAGCTTTATAATTATATAGTATCTATATAACTAAAACAATAACTTTATAATACTTTAAAAGGACTTTTTAAATTTGAATTAAATGATAGAAACTTTTTATCTTTATTATTAATAAATATATAATTATACTTAGATAACTAGTTATATTAGTTTTCTTTTAATAAAGATAATAACCAATTAAATTTGTTTTTATAATATAACTATATTATAAAACTTAAAATAGATTGTTCTTGGTTAAAAACAATTTTTTTGTTTTTTACAATATAGATTAATGATTTTATAATGTAATCAAAGGGTTTTTTTCTAATCTTCTTGTAAACTATTAATCTTTTGTTAGAAAAGCATTCCTATATAAAACAAGCTTATTCTATATGGATTAGAAACCTGTTCTAACAGGATAATTAATAGTTCAAAGTAGATAAACAGTCTAGGACTGGTTATCTAGCCTTATAATGGTACAGTTTAATCAAACGTTTAATAGATTCTACAAAAGTTGTTTTTAGACCAAATCAGGCTTTGAAAAGTGTTTTTAAATCGTTTGACAACGGTGGATTTAATACTTGCTACAATGTAAGTGTTAGACATCTGGTTATACAGTAGTAAACATTGTAAGTTGGTCACTTTTGATAATGTTACAAAGGGACTTTGCTATATGATAAAGGCCAGCTGGCTGCAGTTGGGAACAAGTATGTTTCAGGCTTCTAAAGGTTGTAAATAGGGCTTTTTAGATCGGATTTTAAACATCTAAGGTTGTCTAAACGCATTTTAGACGTCTATCTACTTCGTTTTTCTCAAGAGAGAGCAGAAGGGGGTTTTTAGGCCGGATTTCTAGGGTTAAGGCTGGGGGGAAACTTGGGGTTAGGGGGTAGGGGGCTAGGGAGAAACGCTAAGAAAAAAACGCCAAGCGAATAGCTGCCAGACTGTCAATGGGCGCCCGCGCAACCCTTATTCTAGTGATATGATTCAGAGGGGTCATATGGTCTGTGCTTTTAGGTCGTCTTAACTCTCAGAGTCTCAGGTCTGTATGTTGCAAACATGGTATTTTAACCTTTTTAGCCTAACCACCAAGAAACTTAAATGGATATAGTAGTTCAAATCCTTGTTTCAGATACTAGGGCAATACTAACATTAACACAATTGACAAATACTATTAACATAAACCTTATTGTTATATAATATTGGATAATTACTAAGTAATTCAAATGAAATCTTTAAATAATTTTTATACAGGATTATTTTTTAATTATAATAAAAAAACCATTCTATTGTATTTATATCAGGCTTGCCGTTGGTATAGTATAATATAGTATTTTAACCTTTTAAACTTGTCTGCCAAGAAACTTGACTACATGTGGTAGTTTAGACCCCTAGTACCAGATACCACTAGTTACAAATATGAATACTATCGTGAATGTGGAGTATGGCAAAAAGCCAGTGTTAAAAGGTTTAATAGCAGAAGGAATACAGCTTGGAACGGTGTAAATGTAGAAGCAGGTGTGAATACTGATTGAATTGCTTGCTATCTACCCGGGGGTTTTACGCCTTTTTTAGAAATGTGAATAAGAGATAATTTTTACAGCTGGAATGTTCTAGCATGCTTGGTAATCCTGTTGATTACAAATATGAATACTACCACCAAGTATTTATTATATATTATTTATACTGTTTATTAAACATTTTATAAGCACCTAGTAAATAACCTTAAACAAAACCTAATTTTATCTTGGTGAATAATCAACATTTTAATATAAGAAAAACACGGTTGTATAACAAATTTATTGCTTAATAATACCCTCTTTAAAATTTCAAAATCCAATTAGGAATGGTTGAGATATCATCATTTTCTAGCTTTTAGATTCTACGATGGCCAGGAACTGCAGGATAGCAACAAGTTGGAAGTAAAAAAGGACTTGGTATGAAAAGGTAAAGCGAAAGGATACAGCTTGGAGCGGTGTAAATATGGAAGCAGGTATGAATGCTGATTAAATTGCTTGCTATCTACCTGGGGGTTTTTACGCCTCTTTTATAGATATGAATGGAAGATAATTTTTACAGCTAGAATGTTCTAGCATGCTTGGTAATCTTGTTGATTACCAATGTTTTGTAATCTGTTAATTACCAATGCTTGGTAATCTGTTGATTACCAATGCTTTGTAATGCTTAAAAATGCTTGGTTATCTGCTGATTACAAAGCATATTGAATGTTCTAGAAACTTCCAGGAATTTCTATAGGCTTCTAGAAACTTCTATAGGCTTCCATAGGCTTCCATGGGTTTCCATGGACTTCTGGCTTTTTGCCACGCTCTACATTCATGCCCTACTGTGGTTTTTAAAGCTTTCCAGGATAGTAGCGCTTGTTATCGCTTACTATTTTAACATACCCCTTTAAGTGGTAATAAGTGCTTTTTAAGGCTTTTATTCATTTTTAGGTGTTTTAACCTTTTATTCAATGCATTTCCAATTTAGGTATCAATTTTTGTTTTTGCACTTATTTTGTTTTTAGGATTTTTATTTTAATCCTAGTCCTTGAACATATATTTTGAATTGTTCGCTATTTACTGTTTTTATCAGTGAATCTGTAAGGTTATCCTTGCTTTTAACCCAGTTTAGGAGTATTTTCTTAGTTTGTACATTTTCGCATACAAAGTGATAGGAAATATCAATGTGTTTTGCCCTAAAGTGGTATCTCTCATCCTTTGAATAGTGAATTGCAGATTCACTGTCTGTGTTTATAAAGGTGAGCTGATTTTGCGCTAAACCCAATTTGGCTAAAAGCCTTTTATACCATATATCTTCTTTAGTTGCTTCTTTTAAAGCCATATATTCAGCTTTACAACTAGAGACTGCAGCGGATTTTTGCAATTTGCTTTATCAAGATGTAGGTGATTTTTCCCCTATTAGGAAAATAAATCCTGAGGTAGACCGGCAAGAGTCATATTCACCCTCCCTAATCAGAGTCACTATAACCAATCAATTTAGGGTAGGAATCCGATTGATAGACTAAGCCTAATTCGGTAGTTCCATTTAAATATTGCCAAATGTGGTTTAGTGCTCATCAGTGTGATTTATTTGGGTTTGAGTTATAGCGTGCACAGGTATTTATATTGAATGCGATATCTGGTCTGGTTTTAGTAGCTAGGTAAATTAAAGAACCGACTTCTTGCTGATATTTTGATTTTTGTTCTTTATTAGCATGGTAATCTTTATCTGCTACTTCCAGCCGGATTCCTACTATTCCGGGTGTTTTTACCGGGACTAAATGGGTTTTACTGTATTTTTCTAGTAGGGTTTTTAGGTGACCTTTTTAGGTTAGCCTGATTTGTTTTTGTTTTTGATCCTGTATGACCTCTATACCTAAATAGTATTTTACCGGGCTTAAATCGGTAATTTCCAGTTGTTTGGAAATTTCTGTTTTTAGTTTTTCAATTTCCGATTTAGATTCACCGAAAATTAGGAGGTTATCTATATGGCACATGATTATCAGCTTTGTTTTAGGATTTCTGAAAACGGCAGGGTCTGAATATAAAGTTTTAAAACCCGATTTGTTTAATAATTCTTTTAAGTGAATATACCATTGCTATGCTGATTGTTTTAGGCCATATAGCATTTTATTTAATTTGTATGCTATTTTCAGATTTTGATTTTATTCAAATCCTATTGGCTGCTGGACCTAAATTTCTTGGTCAATTGCTGTATTGGGAAAAGCAGATTTTATATCTTATTGTTCTATTTCCTAATCTAGGTATACAGCTAGTGCAAATAGTAACCATCAAGATTCCGGCCTAGCTGTTGTGCTAAAGGTATCCGTGTAATCTCGGCCTGGTATTTGTGTACAGCCTTTTACTATCTAACGGGCTTTATATTTAATTATTTCCCCGTTTTGGTCTAGTTTGGTTTTAAATACCTATCAACCTTTGAGCGGTTTTCCTGGAGATTTACTTAAGCTCCAGGTATTTTGATTTTGCAAGTTGGAAAATTCTTTT